>CM036245.1:788836-951336 GCA_020698575.1 Bostrychus sinensis | reverse complement strand
GATGTAATCTGATTAAATTTGTCTCTGGACTCGCTCTCGTCTCATCTGGCGCCTCCTGGTGGCCTGAAAACACAAAGCAGCAAAAAAATCACAACTGAACATGGCTGAACTGATAAAATGTCTATTTCAATAGTTTAATTTGTATTTTGGCTTATAATTTAGTATTTGTTAAACCAGACGTGATCAAGTTTTTATGTGCGTAACTTTAATTTTTTCTTATTTTATTGTATTGTTTTTATTTTTTATTTAGAAATTCTTAAACCAGACGTGATCAGAACTTCTTTTTATTGTATTGTGTTTATTTTTGAAATTACTTTTATTTATTTTATAATTTTTTGTATTACTTTTATTTTGTTTATTTATTTATTTGTATTTTATTTATTTTTTTGTATTTGTTAAACCTGACCTGAACAGGTTTTCATGGGCGGAACTTTAATTTATTCTTATTTTAATAAACCCAGAGATAAACACAGGAGACTGAACTGAAGAATATTACTTTAAAGTCTGAGAGCCGTACCTTACAGCAGCAGAAGAACAGAGCCAGGACAGAGACGAGCTTCAGCAGCAGAACCACGACCACTCTGAGAACCAGGTCTGAGTCCAGGACTGGAACAGAACCACATCAGGACAGAACCGGACCGTTACAGGATTCACTAAAGACCGAGACCGAGACCGAGACCGAGACAGACCGAGACCGAGACCAGACTTACCTCCGAGAGAGAGATAGAGGCTGTGGCTCTGAGAGGAGAAGTTATGGGAGAAAACATGGAGATGGTAAACGCAGGCGTAGCCTCCTTTGTGGGCGGGGCCGGCGTCAGAGAACAGGAAGTGGGCGGAGTGATTGACGGCCGGCAGGGTGCGGTTCTGAGCCGGGTCCACAGTGGGAGAGATGAGCTGGAAGGAGCCTCCTGGGTACTGTGGTTCAACAGAGCACCTGACACTGAAGTCTGAGCCCAGCAGCACCCGGAGCCCCTGCGGCTGGGCCTCGGAGACCCCGTCAGCAGAGGGCCCCTGCGGCTGGGCCTCGGAGACCCCGTCAGCAGAGACGGACAGGGAGATGTCGGGGCGGGTCAGTAAATCTGTGGAGAGAGGCACATTATAATAATCAGATGAATTGTTGACATAACTCAGCGTCTCCATGGATTAACCTGGATACGATTTCCATAAAAACATAATGCGAGGTTTTCTGCAGAGGCCTGTACACATCCCACTGCTCCACTGCTGCCCCTGCTCAGTGAGCTACTGTAGCTCAACATTTACAGAGGTGTTTCTCACCACAGACGTATGTGCTAAATCTGATCTTTTTTCAACAAAGAAATAACAATTATCTGCGAAATAAATATGAATAAAATACAGCTGTAACTTAAAGAATGAATCAGTTTTTACAAATTAAATAAAAGTAAAGGTTTTTACCTGAACACACCAGCTCTATGCCGTACTGAGAGGTGCCGTCTGTTGGCTGTACGCACTCTCTCACAGGAGCCGTCTGCGCCACACACTGCACCGAAACGATCCACACGCGTTCCTCTGGAAGCTTTCTCTTCTCCCCGGAAACCGCCGCCCCACAGCTCAGGTCCCGGCACACGGCCGCTGTCGCCGCCCGGGTCCAGGAGTCAGAGTAATACCTGTCTGTGTTCAGCCTCCTCCACCGCGCCCTGTGCCTCAGCTCCACCGTCCCAGCGCAGCGACTGGCCCCGCCCACCAGCCGCACACCTGCAGGCTCTGGACACACAACACAGGTCATGAAACAACAGCCCCGCCCCTTTTTACCTGAGCAGGTGAGAGCCCCGCCCCTTTTTACCTGAGCAGCTGAGAGCCCCGCCCCTTTTTTTACCTGAGCAGCTGAGAGCCCCGCCCCTTTTTAAACCTGAGCAGTTGTAAGCCCCGCCCCTTTTTACCTGAGCAGGTGAAAGCCCCGCCCCTTTTTACCTGAGCAGGTGAAAGCCCCGCCCCTTTTTACCCGAGCAGGTGAAAGCCCCGCACCTTTTTACCTGAGCAGCTGAGAGCCCCGCCCCTTTTTACCTGCGCAGGTGAGCTCCACAGCTGTTCCAGATGAGCAGGTGTTCCCTGAGCTGGACCTGGGACAGTCCATCAGAGCAGACTCATGGCCCTGGCACTGGAACTGTCCCAGAGCCCCGCCCTCTCCATAGAGCGCCCCCTGGAGGAGAGAAGGAGCCCCACAGCCCAGCTCCCTGCAGACCACCTCTGCATCCTGCAGGTCAAAGTCCCCTTCACAGACTGGGCTCCAGGACTGGTTCTGGTGGAGCTCCAGTGATCCTGAGCACAGGCTGGGCCCCCGGAGCCTCACAGAGTCTGTGGACCGTTAATGAACAAACATTTGGACAAGGGTCAGGCTTCAGGAAAGGTCAGCTTCAGAGTTTATGGTCGATTGATCTAAAATGAGAAATGTGTGAGTTGAGTGTTACCTGAGCAGGTGAGGGTATAAAGGTCAGCAGAGTACCTGACACTTTCTGCCACACACTCTGTCAGTGTGGAGCTGGAGTGGACACAGGACGGGCTCACAGTCCACAGAGACTCAGAGGAAAGGTCGCTGTCTTCCAGAGAAACCACGGAGCCACAGTCCAGACGACGGCACACTGCAGCCGCTGTCCTCAGGCTCCAGTCGTCCATCTCCACGTCTCTCCAGTCGTCCAGATGTTTGAGCTGCAGAGTCCCGTCACAGCGACTGGCTCCGCCCACCAGCCGCACCTCATCAGGGTCTGACAGAGACAAACATTAGTCCAGAGTGGAACTGTAAGGACATGTTTAAACCCAACAGAACAACTTTATTTAAAGCAGTGTCTCTCATCGCGGTGCCTGAATGATCCTCAGAGCTGTGCTGTCGGGGGCCATTTGGCCCCTGAGGCTCCAAAACCAAACAGGTCCTAGATAACGGCCAGACCAAGAGCGGTTCAGAAGCCCCTTACAAACAACGACCAGGTTCCCAGGGAGGCTGGGGACAAGAGCGCAGTGGACCGTGTTGTCCACCTCTGTTGTCAGTGAGGCGTCCGGAGCTGTGGTCAGGATCTGGTGTGGCCCCTGCGCTCGGAGGTGCGGCCCCTGCGCTCGGAGGTGCGGCCCCTGCGCTCGGAGGTGCGGCCCCTGCGCTCGGAGGTGCGGCCCCTGCGCTCGGAGGTGCGGCCCCTGCGCTCGGAGGTGCGCACGTAATTAAGGGACGCTGTGGAGATGAAGGATTCCATTCACACAGAGCTTCACCAACACAGTTCTCAGTGGAGAGGGAGAGCTGCTGACCTCGAGTGGGAACGTTGTTGGGCGGTGGAAGGAACTTTGATAATCTCCTCAGTCCCACAGACACGCCTCCTGTAGAGGAGGCGGGAGGAGGAGGAGGAGGCGGGAGGAGGAGGCGGGAGGAGCCTCCTGTAGAGGAGGCGGGAGGAGGAGGCGGGAGGAGGAGGAGGAGGCGGGAGGAGGAGGCGGGAGGAGCCTCCTGTAGAGGAGGCGGGAGGAGGAGGTGGGAGGAGGAGGAGGAGGCGGGAGGAGGAGGCGGGAGGAGCCTCCTGTAGAGGAGGCGGGAGGAGGAGGAGGAGGAGGCGGGAGGAGCCTCCTGTAGAGGAGGCGGGAGGAGGAGGCGGGAGGAGGAGGAGGAGGCGGGAGGAGGAGGCGGGAGGAGCCTCCTGTAGAGGAGGCGGGAGGAGGAGGCGGGAGGAGGAGGAGGAGGCGGGAGGAGGAGGCGGGAGGAGGAGGAGGAGGAGGCGGGAGGAGGAGGCGGGAGGAGCCTCCTGTAGAGGAGGCGGGAGGAGGAGGAGGAGGCGGGAGGAGGAGGTGGGAGGAGCCTCCTGTAGAGGAGGCGGGAGGAGGAGGCGGGAGGAGCCTCCTGTAGAGGAGGCGGGAGGAGGAGGAGGAGGCGGGAGGAGGAGACGGGAGGAGGAGGCGGGAGGAGGAGGAGGCGGGAGGAGCCTCCTGTAGAGGAGGCGGGAGGAGGAGGCGGGAGGAGGAGGCAGGAGGAGGAGACGGGAGGAGGAGGCGGGAGGAGGAGGAGGCGGGAGGAGCCTCCTGTAGAGGAGGCGGGAGGAGGAGGAGGCGGGAGGAGCCTCCTGTAGAGGAGGCGGGAGGAGGAGGCGGGAGGAGGAGGAGGAGGCGGGAGGAGGAGGCGGGAGGAGCCTCCTGTAGAGGAGGCGGGAGGAGGAGGCGGGAGGAGGAGGAGGAGGCGGGAGGAGGAGACGGGAGGAGGAGGCGGGGACTGAGGACTCAGAGCTGGACTCGTTCATCGCCCGAGCTGAAGTGAAGGAGATGTGAGTCCCTCAGGAGACCGAGGGTTCATGGGAGTTTGCCCAAACAGACCACAGGTGTTCAGTGGAGGAGGAGCTGTTGGGACAAGAATCAGCTCCAAGTCCGAGGCCATGGTTCTCAAAAGGAAAAGGGTGGCGCAGTTAAAGGAGAAATCCTGCCTCAAGTGAAGAAGTTCAAGTATCTGGGTGTTGTTCTCAGTGAGGGAAGGACGGACTGAGCCTGACAGGAGGTCACTGCAGCGTCTGCAGGAGTGCGGTCGCTGTGTCGCTCTGCTGTGGTGAAGGAGCTGCGCCCAAAGGAAAAGCTCTGGATTTACCATCGTCTTAAACTGAGAGAGTTTAAAACGACTGCTGTCACAAAGAAAGCAGAGACCATAGCTGACCTGAGCAGCTGAGAGCCCCGCCCCTTTTTACCTGAGCAGTTGTAAGCCCCGCCCTTTTCACCTGAGCAGGTGAGAGCCCCGCCCCTTTTTACCTGAGCAGTTGTAAGCCCCGCCCTTTTCACCTGAGCAGGTGAGAGCCCCGCCCCTTTTTAAATTGAGCAGGTGAGAGCCCCGCCCCTTTTTACCTGAGCAGGTGAAAGCCCCGCCCTTTTTACCTGAGCAGGTGAGCTCCACAGCTGTTCCAGATGAGCAGGTGTTCCCTGAGCTGGACCTGGGACAGTCCATCAGAGCAGACTCATGGCCCTGGCACTGGAACTGTCCCAGAGCCCCGCCCTCTCCATAGAGCGCCCCCTGGAGGAGAGAAGGAGCCCCACAGCCCAGCTCCCTGCAGACCACCTCTGCATCCTGCAGGTCAAAGTCCCTTTCACAGACTGGGCTCCAGGACTGGTTCTGGTGGAGCTCCAGTGATCCTGAGCACAGGCTGGGCCCCCGGAGCCTCACAGAGTCTGTGGACACACAGAGGATTTATGGAGAGAACATGATGAGAGTAAAACATGACTGTTCTTACCTGAACACTTCAGCCCCAGAATGGATGAAGTGGAGAAGGAGCTCTTCTCAAAACAGTCGTACAGTGACGATTCTTCACAGTCGTTTATATCAAACCAGGATTCTGAGTCAAAGTCCAGGTTTCTGACAGAAAGAGCCGAGCCACAGTCCAGCTCTGAGCACACTCTGTGTCCCAGGTTCAGGTGGGCCTTGTAGGGTTTTACTCCTGACCAGTCTTGTCCTGGTGGCTTCACCTCCAGTTCCCCCTCACAGCGACTGGCTCCTCCCACCAGCCTGAGCTCATACGGCTCTGTGGAAATCCACAAATGTTGGGACGTCTTTTTAAATTTGAATAAAATGAAAACTAAAAGACTTTCAAATCCCATGAACCAAGATTTGATTCCCAGTAGAACAAAGATGACAGAACAAATGTTTCCTGACTGAAAGTAACTGATCTCAGGTCAGTGACAGGATGAAGGTAACTGATCTGAGGTCTGTGACAGGATGAAGGTAACTGATCTGAGGTCAGTGACAGGATGAAGGTAACTGATCTGAGGTCAGTGACAGGATGAAGGTAACTGATCTGAGGTCAGTGACAGGATGAAGGTAACTGATCTCAGGTCAGTGACAGGATGAAGGTAACTGATCTGAGATCTGTGACAGGATGAAGGTAACTGATCTCAGGTCAGTGACAGGATGAAGGTAACTGATCTGAGGTCTGTGACAGGATGAAGGTAACTGATCTGAGGTCAGTGACAGGATGAAGGTAACTGATCTGAGGTCAGTGACAGGATGAAGGTAACTGATCTCAGGTCAGTGACAGGATGAAGGTAACTGTTCTCAGGTCTGTGACAGGATGAAGGTAACTGATCTGAGGTCTGTGACAGGATGAAGGTAACTGATCTGAGGTCTGTGACAGGATGAAGGTAACTGATCTGAGGTCTGTGACAGGATGAAGGTAACTGATCTGAGGTCTGTGACAGGATGAAGGTAACTGATCTGAGGTCAGTGACAGGATGAAGGTAACTGATCTGAGGTCTGTGACAGGATGAAGGTAACTGATCTCAGGTCTGTGACAGGATGAAGGTAACTGATCTGAGGTCAGTGACAGGATGAAGGTAACTGATCTGAGGTCAGTGACAGGATGAAGGTAACTGATCTGAGGTCTGTGACAGGATGAAGGTAACTGATCTGAGGTCAGTGACAGGATGAAGGTAACTGATCTGAGGTCTGTGACAGGATGAAGGTAACTGATCTGAGGTCTGTGACAGGATGAAGGTAACTGTTCTCAGGTCTGTGACAGGATGAAGGTAACTGATCTGAGGTCAGTGACAGGATGAAGGTAACTGATCTGAGGTCAGTGACAGGATGAAGGTAACTGATCTGAGGTCTGTGACAGGATGAAGGTAACTGATCTGAGGTCTGTGACAGGATGAAGGTAACTGATCTGAGGTCTGTGACAGGATGAAGGTAACTGATCTGAGGTCAGTGACAGGATGAAGGTAACTGATCTCAGGTCAGTGACAGGATGAAGGTAACTGTTCTCAGGTCTGTGACAGGATGAAGGTAACTGATCTGAGGTCTGTGACAGGATGAAGGTAACTGATCTGAGGTCTGTGACAGGATGAAGGTAACTGATCTGAGGTCTGTGACAGGATGAAGGTAACTGATCTGAGGTCTGTGACAGGATGAAGGTAACTGATCTGAGGTCTGTGACAGGATGAAGGTAACTGATCTGAGGTCAGTGACAGGATGAAGGTAACTGATCTCAGGTCAGTGACAGGATGAAGGTAACTGTTCTCGGGTCTGTGACAGGATGAAGGTAACTGATCTGAGGTCTGTGACAGGATGAAGGTAACTGATCTGAGGTCTGTGACAGGATGAAGGTAACTGATCTGAGGTCTGTGACAGGATGAAGGTAACTGATCTGAGGTCTGTGACAGGATGAAGGTAACTGATCTGAGGTCAGTGACAGGATGAAGGTAACTGATCTGAGGTCTGTGACAGGATGAAGGTAACTGATCTCAGGTCTGTGACAGGATGAAGGTAACTGATCTGAGGTCAGTGACAGGATGAAGGTAACTGATCTGAGGTCAGTGACAGGATGAAGGTAACTGATCTGAGGTCTGTGACAGGATGAAGGTAACTGATCTGAGGTCAGTGACAGGATGAAGGTAACTGATCTGAGGTCTGTGACAGGATGAAGGTAACTGATCTGAGGTCTGTGACAGGATGAAGGTAACTGATCTGAGGTCTGTGACAGGATGAAGGTAACTGATCTGAGGTCAGTGACAGGATGAAGGTAACTGATCTGAGGTCTGTGACAGGATGAAGGTAACTGATCTGAGGTCAGTGACAGGATGAAGGTAACTGATCTCAGGTCAGTGACAGGATGAAGGTAACTGTTCTCAGGTCTGTGACAGGATGAAGGTAACTGATCTGAGGTCTGTGACAGGATGAAGGTAACTGATCTGAGGTCTGTGACAGGATGAAGGTAACTGATCTGAGGTCTGTGACAGGATGAAGGTAACTGATCTGAGGTCAGTGACAGGATGAAGGTAACTGATCTCAGGTCTGTGACAGGATGAAGGTAACTGATCTGAGGTCAGTGACAGGATGAAGGTAACTGTTCTCAGGTCTGTGACAGGATGAAGGTAACTGATCTGAGGTCTGTGACAGGATGAAGGTAACTGATCTGAGGTCTGTGACAGGATGAAGGTAACTGATCTGAGGTCTGTGACAGGATGAAGGTAACTGATCTGAGGTCTGTGACAGGATGAAGGTAACTGATCTGAGGTCTGTGACAGGATGAAGGTAACTGATCTGAGGTCTGTGACAGGATGAAGGTAACTGATCTGAGGTCAGTGACAGGATGAAGGTAACTGATCTGAGGTCTGTGACAGGATGAAGGTAACTGATCTGAGGTCAGTGACAGGATGAAGGTAACTGATCTCAGGTCAGTGACAGGATGAAGGTAACTGTTCTCAGGTCTGTGACAGGATGAAGGTAACTGATCTGAGGTCTGTGACAGGATGAAGGTAACTGATCTGAGGTCTGTGACAGGATGAAGGTAACTGATCTGAGGTCTGTGACAGGATGAAGGTAACTGATCTGAGGTCAGTGACAGGATGAAGGTAACTGTTCTCAGGTCTGTGACAGGATGAAGGTAACTGATCTGAGGTCTGTGACAGGATGAAGGTAACTGATCTGAGGTCTGTGACAGGATGAAGGTAACTGATCTGAGGTCTGTGACAGGATGAAGGTAACTGATCTGAGGTCTGTGACAGGATGAAGGTAACTGATCTGAGGTCTGTGACAGGATGAAGGTAACTGATCTCAGGTCTGTGACAGGATGAAGGTAACTGATCTGAGGTCAGTGACAGGATGAAGGTAACTGATCTGAGGTCAGTGACAGGATGAAGGTAACTGATCTGAGGTCTGTGACAGGATGAAGGTAACTGATCTGAGGTCAGTGACAGGATGAAGGTAACTGATCTGAGGTCTGTGACAGGATGAAGGTAACTGATCTGAGGTCAGTGACAGGATGAAGGTAACTGATCTGAGGTCTGTGACAGGATGAAGGTAACTGATCTGAGGTCTGTGACAGGATGAAGGTAACTGATCTGAGGTCAGTGACAGGATGAAGGTAACTGATCTGAGGTCAGTGACAGGATGAAGGTAACTGATCTGAGGTCTGTGACAGGATGAAGGTAACTGATCTGAGGTCAGTGACAGGATGAAGGTAACTGGAAATCAGGGACGGCGTGTCCTCCGGGCTAAAGAGGAGGAGACCTTCCAGCGAGTTCTGGTGTTCAGTTCAAAAGCAGCGTCTCTGATGGGACGGGGACATGAGTGCAGACGGGACAACATCTGCTCTAAAACCCAGCTGCTCTTCAGCTGGAAACCTACAACCTACAAGACACTCAGGGACACTCAGAGACACTCAGAGACACTCAGAGACACTCAGGGACACTCAGAGACACTCAGAGACACTCAGAGACACTCAGGGACACTCAGAGACACTCAGAGACACTCAGAGACACTCAGGGACACTCAGAGACACTCAGAGACACTCAGAGACACTCAGGGACACTCAGAGACACTCAGAGACACTCAGAGACACTCAGGGACACTCAGAGACACTCAGAGACACTCAGGGACACTCAGAGACACTCAGGGACACTCAGGGACACTCAGAGACACTCAGGGACACTCAGAGACACTCAGAGACACTCAGAGACACTCAGAGACACTCAGGGACACTCAGAGACACTCAGGGACACTCAGGGACACTCAGAGACACTCAGAGACACTCAGAGACACTCAGAGACACTCAGAGACACTCAGGGACACTCAGAGACACTCAGGGACACTCAGGGACACTCAGGGACACTCAGAGACACTCAGAGACACTCAGGGACACTCAGAGACACTCAGGGACACTCAGGGACACTCAGAGACACTAAACCAGGTCTAAACCAGGACTAAACCAGGTCTAAACCAGGTCTAAACTAGGTCTAAACTAGGTCTAAACCAGGACTAAACCAGGTCTAAACCAGGACTAAACCAGGACTAAACCAGGTCTAAACCAGGACTAAACCAGGACTAAACCAGGTCTAAACCAGGTCTAAACCAGGACTAAACCAGGTCTAAACCAGGACCAAACCAGGACTAAACCAGGTCTAAACCAGGACTAAACCAGGACTAAACCAGGTCTAAACCAGGACTAAACCAGGACTAAACCAGGTCTAAACCAGGACTAAACCAGGTCTAAACCAGGACTAAACCAGGACTAAACCAGGTCTAAACCAGGTCTAAACCAGGACTAAACCAGGTCTAAACCAGGACCAAACCAGGACTAAACCAGGTCTAAACCAGGACTAAACCAGGACTAAACCAGGTCTAAACCAGGACTAAACCAGGACTAAACCAGGTCTAAACCAGGACTAAACCAGGTCTAAACCAGGACTAAACCAGGACTAAACCAAGACTAAACCAGGTCTAAACCAGGTCTAAACCAGGACTAAACCAGGTCTAAACCAGGACTAAACCAGGACTAAACCAGGACTAAACCAGGACTAAACCAGGACTAAACCAAGACTAAACCAGGTCTAAACCAGGACTAAACCAGGTCTAAACCAGGTCTAAACTAGGTCTAAACCAGGACTAAACCAGGTCTAAACCAGGACTAAACCAGGACTAAACCAGGTCTAAACCAGGACTAAACCAGGACTAAACCAGGTCTAAACCAGGTCTAAACCAGGACTAAACCAGGTCTAAACCAGGACCAAACCAGGACTAAACCAGGTCTAAACCAGGACTAAACCAGGACTAAACCAGGTCTAAACCAGGACTAAACCAGGACTAAACCAGGTCTAAACCAGGACTAAACCAGGTCTAAACCAGGACTAAACCAGGACTAAACCAAGACTAAACCAGGTCTAAACCAGGTCTAAACCAGGACTAAACCAGGTCTAAACCAGGACTAAACCAGGACTAAACCAGGACTAAACCAGGACTAAACCAAGACTAAACCAGGTCTAAACCAGGACTAAACCAGGTCTAAACCAGGACTAAACCAAAACTAAACCAGGTCTAAACCAGGACTAAACCAGGACTAAACCAGGACTAAACCAGGACTAAACCAGGTCTAAACCAGGACTAAACCAGGTCTAAACCAGGACTAAACCAAGACTAAACCAGGTCTAAACCAGGACTAAACCAGGTCTAAACCAGGACTAAACCAGGTCTAAACCAGGACTAAACCAGGTCTAAACCAGGACTAAACCAGGACTAAACCAGGTCTAAACCAGGACTAAACCAGGGCTAAACCAAGACTAAACCAGGTCTAAACCAGGACTAAACCAGGACTAAACCAGGGCTAAACCAAGACTAAACCAGGTCTAAACCAGGTCTAAACCAGGACTAAACCAGGGCTAAACCAAGACTAAACCAGGTCTAAACCAGGTCTAAACCAGGTCTAAACCAGGACTAAACCAGGGCTAAACCAAGACTAAACCAGGTTTAAACCAGGGCTAAACCCAGACTAAACCAG
The DNA here is from genome assembly GCA_020698575.1 of Bostrychus sinensis. Taxonomy (NCBI): domain Eukaryota; kingdom Metazoa; phylum Chordata; class Actinopteri; order Gobiiformes; family Eleotridae; genus Bostrychus; species Bostrychus sinensis. Next base: position 940,102 of record CM036245.1, on the reverse strand, counting down.
GTCTAAACCAGGTCTAAACCAGGACTAAACCAGGACTAAACCAGGTCTAAACCAGGTCTAAACCAGGTCTAAACCAGGACTAAACCAGGTCTAAACCAGGACTAAACCAGGTCTAAACTAGGTCTAAACCAGTACTAAACCAGGTCTAAACCAAGACTAAACCAGGTCTAAACTAGGTCTAAACCAGGTCTAAACCAGGACTAAACCAGGACTAAACCAAGACTAAACCAGGTCTAAACCAGGACTAAACCAGGTCTAAACCAGGATTAAACCAGGACTAAACCAAGACTAAACCAGGTCTAAACCAGGTCTAAACCAGGACTAAACCAGGACTAAACCAGGTCTAAACCAGGACTAAACCAGGACTAAACCAGGACTAAACCAGGACTAAACCAGGACTAAACCAGGTCTAAACCAGGACTAAACCAGGACTAAATCAGGTCTAAACCAGGACTAAACCAGGTCTAAACCAGGACTAAACCAGGACTAAACCAGGTCTAAACCAGGTCTAAACCAGGTCTAAACCAGGACTAAACCAGGACTAAACCAGGTCTGAACCAGGACTAATCCAGGACTAAACCAGGTCTAAACCAGTACTAAACCAGGACTAAACCAGGACTAAACCAGGTCTAAACCAAGACTAAACCAGGTCTAAACCAGGTCTAAACCAGGACTAAACCAGGACTAATCCAGGACTAAACCAGGTCTAAACCAGGACTAAACCAGGACTAAACCAGGACTAAACCAGGTCTAAACCAGGACTAAACCAGGACTAAACCAGGTCTAAACCAGGTCTAAACCAGGTCTAAACCAGGACTAAACCAGGACTAAACCAGGTCTAAACCAGGACTAAACCAGGTCTAAACCAGGACTAAACCAGGACTAAACCAGGACTAAACCAAGACTAAACCAGGTCTAAACCAGGATTAAATCAGGTCTAAACCAGGTCTAAACCAGGACTAAACCAGGTCTAAACCAGGACTAAACCAGGGCTAAACCAGGTCTAAACCAGGTCTAAACCAGGACTAAACCAGGTCTAAACCAGGTCTAAACCAGGACTAAACCAGGTCTAAACCAGGACTAAACCAGGTCTAAACCAGGTCTAAACCAGGACTAAACCAGGGCTAAACCAGGTCTAAACCAGGACTAAACCAAGACTAAACCAGGTCTAAACCAGGTCTAAACCAGGACTAAACCAGGTCTAAACCAGGACTAAACCAGGTCTAAACCAGGACTAAACCAGGACTAAACCAAGACTAAACCAGGTCTAAACCAGGTCTAAACCAGGTCTAAACCAGGACTAAACCAGGACTAAACCAGGTCTAAACCAGGTCTAAACCAGGACTAAACCAGGTCTAAACCAGGACTAAACCAGGACTAAACCAGGTCTAAACCAGGACTAAACCAGGACTAAACCAGGTCTAAACCAGGACTGGACCAGGTCTGAACCAGGTCTGAACCAGGTCTAAACCAGGTCTAAACCAGGTCTAAACCAGGTCTAAACCAGGACTGGACCAGGTCTGAACCAGGTCTGAACCAGGTCTGAACCAGGTCTAAACCAGGTCTAAACCAGGACTAAACCAGGACTAAACCAGGTCTAAACCAGTACTAAACCAGGTCTAAACCAGGACTAAACCAGGACTAAACCAGGTCTAAACCAGGACTAAACCAGGTCTAAACTAGGTCTAAACCAGTACTAAACCAGGTCTAAACCAAGACTAAACCAGGTCCAAACTAGGTCTAAACCAGGTCTAAACCAGGACTAAACCAGGACTAAACCAAGACTAAACCAGGTCTAAACCAGGACTAAACCAGGTCTAAACCAGGATTAAACCAGGACTAAACCAAGACTAAACCAGGTCTAAACCAGGTCTAAACCAGGACTAAACCAGGACTAAACCAGGTCTAAACCAGGACTAAACCAGGACTAAACCAGGACTAAACCAGGACTAAACCAGGACTAAACCAGGTCTAAACCAGGACTAAACCAGGACTAAATCAGGTCTAAACCAGGACTAAACCAGGTCTAAACCAGGACTAAACCAGGACTAAACCAGGTCTAAACCAGGTCTAAACCAGGTCTAAACCAGGACTAAACCAGGACTAAACCAGGTCTGAACCAGGACTAATCCAGGACTAAACCAGGTCTAAACCAGTACTAAACCAGGACTAAACCAGGACTAAACCAGGTCTAAACCAAGACTAAACCAGGTCTAAACCAGGTCTAAACCAGGACTAAACCAGGACTAATCCAGGACTAAACCAGGTCTAAACCAGGACTAAACCAGGACTAAACCAGGACTAAACCAGGTCTAAACCAGGACTAAACCAGGACTAAACCAGGTCTAAACCAGGTCTAAACCAGGTCTAAACCAGGACTAAACCAGGACTAAACCAGGTCTAAACCAGGACTAAACCAGGACTAAACCAGGTCTAAACCAGGACTAAACCAGGACTAAACCAGGACTAAACCAAGACTAAACCAGGTCTAAACCAGGATTAAATCAGGTCTAAACCAGGTCTAAACCAGGACTAAACCAGGTCTAAACCAGGACTAAACCAGGGCTAAACCAGGTCTAAACCAGGTGTAAACCAGGACTAAACCAGGTCTAAACCAGGTCTAAACCAGGACTAAACCAGGTCTAAACCAGGACTAAACCAGGTCTAAACCAGGTCTAAACCAGGACTAAACCAGGGCTAAACCAGGTCTAAACCAGGACTAAACCAAGACTAAACCAGGTCTAAACCAGGTCTAAACCAGGACTAAACCAGGTCTAAACCAGGACTAAACCAGGTCTAAACCAGGACTAAACCAGGACTAAACCAAGACTAAACCAGGTCTAAACCAGGTCTAAACCAGGTCTAAACCAGGACTAAACCAGGACTAAACCAGGTCTAAACCAGGTCTAAACCAGGACTAAACCAGGTCTAAACCAGGACTAAACCAGGACTAAACCAGGTCTAAACCAGGACTAAACCAGGACTAAACCAGGTCTAAACCAGGACTAAACCAGGACTAAATCAGGTCTAAACCAGGTCTAAACCAGGTCTAAACCAGGTCTAAACCAGGACTAAACCAGGACTAAACCAGGTCTAAACCAGGACTAAACCAGGTCTAAACCAGGTCTAAACCAGGACTAAACCAGGACTAAACCAAGACTAAACCAGGTCTAAACCAGGACTAAACCAGGTCTAAACCAGGACTAAACCAGGTCTAAACCAGGACTAAACCAGGACTAAACCAGGACTAAACCAGGACTCAACCAGGTCTAAACCAGGTCTAAACCAGGTCTAAACCAGGACTAAACCAGGTCTAAACCAGGACTAAACCAGGTCTAAACCAGTACTAAACCAGGACTAAACCAGGACTAAACCAGGTCTAAACCAGGACTAAACCAGGACTAAACCAGGTCTAAACCAGGACTAAACCAGGACTAAACCAGGACTAAACCAGGACTAAACCAGGTCTAAACCAGGTCTAAACCAGGACTAAACCAGGTCTAAACCAGGACTAAACCAGGTCTAAACCAGGACTAAACCAGGTCTAAACCAGTACTAAACCAGGACTAAACCAGGTCTAAACCAGGACTAAACCAGGACTAAACCAGGTCTAAACCAGGACTAAACCAGGACTAAACCAGGACTAAACCAGGACTAAACCAGGACTAAACCAGGACTAAACCAGGTCTAAACCAGGACTAAACCAGGTCTAAACCAGGACTAAACCAGGACTAAATCAGGTCTAAACCAGGTCTAAACCAGGTCTAAACCAGGTCTAAACCAGGACTAAACCAGGACTAAACCAGGTCTAAACCAGGACTAAACCAGGTCTAAACCAGGTCTAAACCAGGACTAAACCAGGACTAAACCAAGACTAAACCAGGTCTAAACCAGGACTAAACCAGGTCTAAACCAGGACTAAACCAGGTCTAAACCAGGACTAAACCAGGACTAAACCAGGACTAAACCAGGACTCAACCAGGTCTAAACCAGGTCTAAACCAGGTCTAAACCGGGACTAAACCAGGTCTAAACCAGGACTAAACCAGGTCTAAACCAGTACTAAACCAGGACTAAACCAGGACTAAACCAGGTCTAAACCAGGACTAAACCAGGACTAAACCAGGTCTAAACCAGGACTAAACCAGGACTAAACCAGGACTAAACCAGGACTAAACCAGGTCTAAACCAGGTCTAAACCAGGACTAAACCAGGTCTAAACCAGGACTAAACCAGGTCTAAACCAGTACTAAACCAGGACTAAACCAGGACTAAACCAGGACTAAACCAGGTCTAAATCAGGAGTAAATCGAGACGCTAAACATTAGTAACCACAAAAATGATATTTGCAGAGTTTAGTGTCTCGAGAAGGAAATGTCCTTTACCTGATGAGATGTTTTCAGCCAGGGCCCCTGAAAAAAAGAGACAAAACAGAAATGAGACTAAACCAGGACTAAACCAAGTCTAAAGCAGGACTAAACCAGGACTAAACCAAGTCTAAACCAGGACTAAACCAGGAACAATCCAAGACTAAACCAGAATAAAATCCAAGACAACTCCAGGATTAAACAAAGTCTAAACCAGGACTAAACTTTAGTTTGAGCCCAGCCAGAGCAGGACTAAACCAGGACTAAACCAGGACTAAACCAGGACTAAACCAGGACTAAACCAGGACTAAACCAGGTCTAAACTAGGACTAAACCAGGTCTAAACCAGGACTAAACCAGGTCTAAACTAGGACTAAACCAGGACTAAACCAAGTCTAAAGCAGGACTAAAACAGGAACAAAACTAAATTAAACTAAACCAGGACTTGAACTGAACAAGACCCCTGAGTACCACCAGTGGGACCTGTACCACAGTTTGAGAACCACATATGTCCTGATGTGTTTATCAGACTCACCACAGCTGCAGAGCGACAGAAACACTGCCAGCACTCGCCGGTCCATGTCCAGTGGGTCGAGACCAGGTCTGAACCGGGACTAAAGTTAGGTCTGTATCAGGACCGAAGACCGGACTAAAGTTAGGTCTGTATCAGGACCGAAGACCGGACTAAAGTTAGGTCTGTATCAGGACCGAAGACCGGACTAAAGTTAGGTCTGTATCAGGACCGAAGACCGGACTAAAGTTAGGTCTGTATCAGGACCGAAGACCGGACTAAAGTTAGGTCTGTATCAGGACCGAAGACCGGACTAAAGTTAGGTCTGTATCAGGACCGAAGACCGGACTAAAGTTAGGTCTGTATCAGGACCGAAGACCGGACTAAAGTTAGGTCTGTATCAGGACCGAAGACCGGACTAAAGTTAGGTCTGTATCAGGACCGAAGACCGGACTAAAGTTAGGTCTGTATCAGGATCGAAGACCGGACTAAAGTTAGGTCTGTATCAGGACCGAAGACTAAATAAACCCAGAGCACGGCTGTGTATCTGTGGTTCATCTCTGCAGGAAACTCTCTATCTCTGTATCTCTGTATCTCTGTATCTCTGTATCTAACCTTTGATGTTTTTTATGCATTTGTTCTTAGAATGGGCTCGAAGAATAATTATCCACAAATAAAACCTTTAAGTTATTAAAAGTCCACTGTGCTGTCCTAAAGTCGACTTTCTTTACTGTTCATAAGTAAACTTTGTAAGCAGTAAATGTTGTTAAGAAATTATATTAAACATTTTAGCCTTTTTTTTTAATCATTTGTAAAAAAACAAATATTGCATTCTTGTTCTAAAATCTGATTTTCTTAAAAACCCAGCAGGAGCAGGGGCCCGTGTCTCTGTAAGGGTTAGACACAGTTTTTAAAACAAATAACTGAATATAAAAACCATAAATGTTAAACCTGATCACCTTTAGTGGACTGGGACCACAGAGGCTTCATGCTCTGTTTGCTGACAACATCGCGCCTGTGTGGTTGGATCTGATCGCTTTCCACGCTCGAGAGAAAAAAACCTTTCACTGTGGGTCATGTGTGCAGAGGGAAAGGTCACGGTTTCTGTTTCTTGTTGATAAACGCAGTTCTCACAGAGATTAACCATAACCAGGTCACGACATCTGCATTTTCAATCTTTAGCAGCAGTTTCTGACCTGCGCCAGCTCAGACACACAACATGGGCCCCTCAGAACCACGGGCCCCTCAGAACCACGGGCCCCTCAGAACCACGGGCCCCTCAGAACCATGACAACCTGCCTCCTCACTTAACGTTTCAGGTTTTAATTTTCAGAAAGTCCAATCAGGAAGCAGATGTTAAAGTGAGCCGTATAAAACAGGATTTTATTTATTTAAGGAATATTTAATAATAAACTTAATTATCTTTTTTATTGTTTACAGTTTTTATTGTGGCCGTGTGGCAGTAAAACAAAGGTCAGCTGCAGTTACGATGCCAGTGAAGAGTTAAATGGAGTCAGGTCTGCTGTGTAACTCAGAGCCCACACTGATCCTGTCACAGTACAGGACTCTCTGAGGGGCCCCTCATGTCCTGGGACCCAGCGGCTGATGGGTGGTATTCCTCTTTGGCCAAAACTGATGGTCTTCTTCACAAACGAGAGAAACATCCACAGAGTCACTGAGATAACTGGAAACTCCGCTGCCCGTTTGCTCCGCGCTAGAAATCGAACTGATTCTATGGCGACCAGACTCATCCCTGGTACAGCGCTGAGTCTGGAATTTCCAGGCAAGCGGAGTTAGCCAATCAGAAAATGGCAGACGTGACGTTAACAAAGCAACAAGAAAGTAAGCAACGCAAAAACTTTTTTTTTTTTTTTAAATAAAGGCTTCTAGTGCTGCAAGCTGCTGTGGTTTAAAACAGAATTTACCGCTGAATGAAACAAACTCTCGGCTCCTCAGTCGCCACCTTGATTGTTGTTGTTGTGGACGCTGCTCGCGAAGAACACGTGACTTAAATAAACCAATCAAAATGCACGGCACGGTTGGGATTTGAGGAAACCACTGCGGACGGCGGTGACCAGACTCATATTTCTCTGTAGAATAATACAGAGACATAATCAGTCTGGATTTTCCAGGCAATGAAATCAGTGCCTTTTGTGGCCCTGAGAAAGAGTCACAAAATTGCTAAAACATTATTATTTTGTAGTGTTATATTAATATTACAACAAATTAAATGCAATTATAAATTAATTTAAATATTTAAAATGACATTTCTGTTGATAAGTGTGAGGTTTTTGGCCTGTCCCTCGCTGTGATTAACTTTCAGGACTCATCGTGTAAAATGAAGACAAAATGATAGTTTTCATTTTTTAATATTGGTCTGTTTAATCTTATTATACAACATAACTGTTGTCATAAATAAACATTATTTTTATGAAATTCAAACCATTTTACCCTTGTCCCCTGATTTCCTGTCAATCCTGTTACCTTTACTAAAATCCCCCAATAAAATAATGTTGAGTATTTTCCTAATTTACAGGAGGTTGCATCGTTTATCTGCCAGGGTTTCCCACCACTTAGGCAAAAAAGTCTATTTTTATCTCTTATAAACTATATATTTTTTGATGTTTTATGAGGGGTTATCATACGACATCAACCCTGTTACCACTTTTAACATTTGAATTTAAAGAATTATGTATTCAACCTAATATGAGCAATATCTACAAGCAATGTACTTTCTAAGTATCCAACATCTGCTTATGGAGTATAATCTGGAAATGAGCAAATTAGTTTGAAATTGTCAGTCCTGTTACCAATCAATGTAAAAGGCCTTGACTCGAGAGTAACAGGGCTGACGCAGATCAGGTTTCAGGTAAGTTACAGTTTAATTTTACAGTTTATCTACATAAATGAATGAAAACATTTTAAAGCTCCCATGTTACATTTCTTGTCACATAATTGGGATTTTTAATATTTGCACTTTATTCACTTTTACAGATTTTTTACCATAATTTTACTGTGCTTCCCAAGATCCAGATTCTGAAAAAATGGAAAATACCTTGGAGACTGGGAGAAGGACAAATGGAGGAGAGACAGAGCAGAGAAAGAAAGAAAGCAAATAAGAAAAATAAAGCTGCAGTGAGAGACTCTGTAACTGTGATGTGATGTATACACAGAGACTTTCCTGGTTAAAGAATTGTTAAATAAATAAAAATATGTACTTGATAAACACTTAGCAATTATCTGTCATTTCAAGATGTATATATGCCAAGGATATAAAAAAATTAAAGGAATTTTATTTTTGAGGTTTTCTATGTTGAGAAGAGACTGATTTCTTGCAATGACTCATAAACCAAGTAAAACTTTATCAAATGCCCCTTGTTACGATGTTTTTGGTTTGAGTTGAGATCTAAAACAAACCTGGAGCCTCTATAGGGCCCCTATAGCGTCTGTTCCTCTGTATCACTGCTCCACATCTGCAGCCACGACCACAGAGGAAGACGTTTATCTGAAGCATAACGTCAGCCAAAAGTCTGAGAACATCAACTTTTAACCTACACCAAACTAAATCTCTATTCTCCTCCTTCATTCACTCCTCATCAAACTCTGAAATAACGACATCCCACAGCCATGAGTCGTGTTGAGCTGGTGACAGTTTATTGACATGATACACGTTTTTACTGCTGCCGTTCAAACCAAAGACGTGGAGAAAAAGCACTAAAAACATCACTAAGAACCCAGGAAACAGAGTTAATAAAAGGAAGTGTGCAGAGAAGAGTCCCAGGACGAGACGCGGGACGGGGCTCAGTGCTCCAGACGCCCCAGGAATCTGAGGACACAGAGTAAACAGGATTAGGATCAGGGCGGTGTAGGCAGAGCACAGGAGCACACAGGAGCACACACAGGAGCACACACAGACCACAGGAGCACACACAGACCACAGGAGCACACAGGAGCACACAGGAGCACACAGGAGCACACACGGACCACACACAGACCACAGGAGCACACAGGAGCACACACGGACCACACACAGACCACACACAGACCACAGGAGCACACAGGAGCACACACAGGAGCACACAGGAGCACACACAGGAGCACACACAGACCACAGGAGCACACACAGACCACAGGAGCACACACAGACCACAGGAGCACACAGGAGCACACACGGACCACACACAGACCACAGGAGCACACACAGACCACAGGAGCACACAGGAGCACACACAGGAGCACACAGGAGCACACACAGACCACACACAGACCACAGGAGCACACACGGACCACAGGCGCACACAGGAGCACACAGGAGCACAGGCGCACACAGGAGCACACAGGAGCACAGGCGCACACAGGAGCACACAGGAGCACAGGCGCACACAGGCGCACACACAGGAGCACACACAGGAGCACACACAGACCACAGGAGCACACACAGGAGCACACACAGGAGCACAGAGACCACAGGAGCACACACAGACCTGAGGTTCAGGATCTTCAGCTGGTCGTCGAGCTCCATCCGAACGATCCCGTCGTCTCCATCGATACTGAGCAGGATCCCAGTGGCCTCCCTGTCCTCGCCCAGGATCACCTTCACCTGGAACAAACACATTCCAACATATTCATTCCTACAGGCTCTGAAACTCACCGCAGAGTCAAGCCCTGGTTTAAGCTTTATCTTTACTCTATATAACAACGAAACTGAACTAAGCTGTGACATTTCATCTCTCACCCAGGAGACTCTGGCTGCTCCCATATCTTTCAGGGGTCTCCACAGTTAATGCTTCACATGGGACTGTGGTAGGATTTTACACCAGCTACCCCCCCGACAACCACCCTCTACATTTATCCAGGCTTGGGACTGACACAACATGCACTGTTGCCTGGACCAGGGCTTCTGCATGGCTCAAAAACTTGATTTTAAGACTTTAGACCTTTTTATGACCATTGTTTAAGAAAATTAAACCTCTTCCATAAGCCCACAGTGCACCAAAAGTGACGACTGACAACACCGGAAAGCATTTTGTTCTTGGTCCGAAAAAATCTGAGCTCTCATATCAGCGAAGGTAACACAACTTTGAGAATTCAAGTGGGCATTTTAGAATAATCTGAGAATGCAGGTAGTTACATTAAAAGTACGTGACATATTTAAGACCTGTTTAAACTTATTCAAGACCAAGTACTCTGCATCTCAACAGATTTAAGACTTTGTAAGGCCCAGCTGGATCCTCTCCTGCCTGGTTGTTTTAACACAAACCCCACACTAGTTTCATGTCCAAAGCGGTCTCTCACACCTGAGCGCCCCCCTGTGGTGGACGTGTGAAGAGACATGGCTCGCTCATACGCGAACGCAAATCCTCAAGACTTCATTCTCGTTGAGTTTTTCAGCTCCTCATTAGGAATCTAACTCCTGGCCTCTGAGACCAGAGCAGAGGAAGCTCTTCACTGACTGGGAGCCTTGACCAGTGAAGTCCGGTTATAGACCTGGACTTCCTCAGACCTGGTCTCTGAGTGCGCGTGCAGCTGCTGTGAGGGTTACCTTGTTGTTTTTGGTTGGTGTGACGGGCTCCAGGTGGTCACTGCTGATGCTCACCACCTTCTCCGACTCCTGCATGAACACGGAGCACATCCCGCCCTGAAGACAACAGCAGGGATAAGTTATCATCAGTTATACACACAAGACTCACATACGAGGTTTGGAGAAGCAGACAGGAGCAGAGAATGTGAAAACACACTTTCAGAACAACTTCAGCTTCCAAAACTCCTCTCAGTGCAAGAAACCAGGTGGAAACCAGTACTGCACCAGGACTAAACTCTCCTTAGTGCAAGAGCGTGTTCCAATGAAGAAACCGAGACTACACCAGGTCTAAACCAGGACTAAACCAGGTCTAAACCAGGATTACACCATGACTAGACCAGGTCTAAACTCCTTTCAGTGCAAGAGTGTGTTCCAATGAATAAACCAAGTTTAAAACTGATCTAAACCAGGACTATACCAGGTGTAAACCAGACTAAACCAGGAATAAAATAAGTCTAAACCAGGTGTAAACCAGACTAAACCAGGAATAAAATAGGACTAAACCAGGTGTAAACCAGACTAAACCAGGAATAAAATAAGGCTAAACCAGGTGTAAACCAGACTAAACCAGGAATAAAATAGGACTAAACCGGGTGTAAACCAGCAGTAGTAGTAGCAGTACAACCCCAGAGCTTGTGGCAGTAACAGAAACATCTTCTATGGAGCACAGACGTAAATGGACTCTCAGCCTTAAGTACCTCTGCTTTAGTCTCTGTGGCCTTGCTCCTGTCTGCTCCTCCAGACCATGTGCTGGTGTGTGTGTGTGTATTTACCGTGACGCTGCGTATGACGCCCGTCTGTCCCATCAGGTCCATGAACGAGTCCTTGACCCGGACCAGGATGTCGGTGGTGACCCAGTCGCTGCCTCCCTGCTCGATGTTGGAGCCGGGCGTGTGAGGGTTATATCCTCCAGGAGAGGGCGCTCCAGGCGTCATCGGACTGTAGCCCACAGGACTGGGACTGGGACTGGCCTGAGGAGACACAGAGAGGGTCAGAACAGAGAGAAGATAACATCACAGTCCATCAGAGGGACGGCTCATGTGTTCAGACACGAACAGAGGGATCGTGAAGGGTTCCGCTGTATTCACTTCTACTTCTGCTACGTCTGAATCTCGGCCGCCAAGGTAAAAGCTCCTCTTCACCTGGCCCTGCCTCTGTGCGCACACTTTTTAACAGCAGTAAGAAGACTGGCAATAACCACAGGTGGAAACACGCACTAGTGCTATTCTTTTACTCCTGTTCACTCTGCTCTTTGCTGTCTTGTTTTTGTTAGCGTTAAGCTAAAGGAAAGCTAATGAGCTAACTGCAGCCAACAGTTTGTCAGAATTTGTCCCCTTCATCTAAAAGAGCAGACTAATAGGCTATTTCTTTTCTTCTCATTTTCATTCATTTTTTATTTTAATGTGTGATCACTGCAATATGACAAGTAGGCTACTTTAATTATAATTTGCAAATCAAAATATCCAAATAATGCCATAACAAATCGAGCGACCTGAGCACAGATTTGATTTAAACTGTAGTCAACTTTATGCAAATATGGAGCAACATCGCCAAAGCAACGGCCAGGTCCAGAGCTTATGATACGGAGGAACGGAGCAGTACATGTGCTGACTGCTGGGGGGCGCTAGAGAACACAGCTCAACAGTCACCACAGAAAAAACGACTGAACTTTTTAAGGAGCAACCAGAGCTAAAGTTAGTCTTGGTTTATTCAAAGACTGAACAGACCACTGCTCATTTTCTTGGCTCTTTTTCAGTAAATGTGGAGTAAAAACCTCCTCCAGCGCTGCCATGTCTGTTTACTGTCGCTCTTTTTCTTCTGTCTTGGTCAAATCTTTGACTGTCGCTGATCGCCGCCTACTGGTGATTTAATATAACACAAGCTTTGACATAGAAAACGGTTGGATTTACTGTTGGAGGAAGTGTGTGTTACCTGGTAGGCCATGGGTGAAGGCGTGGGGTGGTAGGAGGCTGGAGAGTGGGTGTTCTGGTAGCCCACGGGAGACGGCGCCACCTGGTGGTAGCTCTGAGGACTGGGGCTGGGCTGGTACGAGCCCTGAGGAGAGGGGGCGGCGTAGGGAGAGTACTGCTCTGTGTTGTACCTGGAACAGCAGCGTTTACAGTCAGGAGAGGCTCGAGAGTGTACACAAAAATTTAGTCACCGCAATCAGAGGAGAGGTGTATCCCAAGCTGGGGGGCGGGGACGCCTAGGGGTACGCGAGCACACTGCAGGGCGGACGAGGAGTCATGTAATCATTTATATAGGATCTTTATATATCTGGCTTTCAAAGACTAAAATAATAAGACTAAACCAGGACAAAACCACACCTAAAACCAGGACTAAGCTAAGACTAAGCTGGGTCTAAAAGCAGATGTCAACCAGGAAAAAAACATGTCTAAAACCAGAACTAAACCAGGAATATACCAGGTGTAAACTGTAACTAAACTAGGTCTAAAGCAAAGTCTAAACCAGTTCAAACCAGGCCTAAACTTAGACTAAAGCAGGACTAAGCCAGGTCCAAACAAAGACTGAATCAGGTCCTGGAGGTGCACAAAACCAAGAGGATTGGGACGCACTGGTGTACAGGACAGCAATGAGAGCAGAGGTGTTGTCTCAGTTTGTCTCTGTGTACTCACATGGCTGGCGTACCCGGGGTCTGGGGGTTGTACTGGGGGTTGACCTGCGGCGACGGGGCCTCTGGGTACCCGGGCGTCTGTGGGTTTGGGGTGGAGCCGTAGCCCTGAGGAGACGGGGAGGGCTCGTCGTCGTAACCGAAGTCGTACTCTTCGTCGTTCCTGAGCAGAGACCGAGAGACAAGGGTTAGAGGAGACAGCGGAAGCATTTACAGACATCAGAATAAGTTTGACCTCTGACCTGGAGGGCGTGTTGGGGTTGCTGGGGTCCCAGGCTCCGCTCTGGCCAGGCGTCCTGCTCCCATCATGCAGCGGGGTCTGGGAGCCGTAGTGAGGGGTCCGACTCCCTGTTTCGCACCAGAACCATCAGATTACATTACTACCAGCAGAACACAGCACTGACTCTCAGATACTGACAGTGACCTGTGGCGTCCCACAGGGGTCAGTGTTGGGTCCTTTGTAGTTTATTCCTTATATTAATGATAGAAGCTTAGTTTCAAAAACCTTAGATTTTATATTATTTGCAGATGACACTAATATACTTAGTAGTGATAAAGATTTAAAAACTTTGATGAACACAGTAGAACAAGAATTAAAGATCTTAGTTTGGTTTAATTCTAACAAATTACCCTTAAATGTAAACTAAACCAAATATATAATATTTTCTTGTGTCTTATACTAAATGACAGAGATAAAAAGAGTAAATGAAATAAAATTACTTGGCATAGTAATACAAATGAAGTTTAGCTTGAAACCACATATAAACTAAATTTACATGTTTAAAAAACCTACTGTGAGACCAAATGTAAAACAGCATTGTATTTGTACAATTGGGGTTAACGTATGGAACAAACTGGATCAGGAGTTAAAAACTACATCATTAACTCAGTTAAAAAAATTATTTAAGAGAAATGTGATTAAAACTTATGAAGAAAATAAATATTGAGAACAGCAGCGGGGTCCGGGGATTGACCAAGGACTGTTTTGTTTTGACACTTGGTGACTATGGTGATGGTATGTTGTGCTTTAAAACATAGGTGGCTATATTGTTTAAAGTTTAAATGTTTAATGAAGTAGGAGAGTAGCCATAAGCTCAGGCTTCAGACTATTCTCAGACTGCCTTTAAGTACTTAGTTTTTTAAATTATGAAAAAAAATAAATACATTTTGGCCCCACTCACACACAAGATCAAAGTTTATTCAGTGTTTCCTCACCGTCGTGCAGAGGCGTCTGGGAGCCGTACATGGGCGTCCTGGAGCCCGTTCCGTACATGGGCGTCTGGGAACCATACATCGGGGTCCTGCTGTGGGTGGAGGTCATGCCGCCGTGTCTCTTCGCTCCCCTGAAGAACAAAAAAAAACAAGAGACAGGGCTTTTAACTTCATGTTTTAGCACAGCACAGGTCAGACTGGTTAAAACCCGCACGTACATGGTGGTGAGGCGCTGTCGGTCCACTGAGATGGTCTGGCAGGTCGAGTGCAGCTCCACTCGGGCCGTGGACTCTGTGGCGTCCTTCACCACCCCGATGTATCCTGGGAAATGTAGGCACAGGGACAGAGAGTGTGAGCATGAGCAGCCATAGCCTCCGGTGCATCAGGACTGAGACAGAGGAGGATCTGAAGTCTGACCTTTGTACGGCCCCTGCGAGATGCGGACGGTTTGACCGATCAGCTCGTTGTCTCTGCGTCCTCTGCCCCGCCCCATTCCCCCTCCGCCTCCACCGCCACCTCTCTGCTGGGCGCCTGAAAATAAGTTACATACATTTAATATTAAACACAAAAGATCTGATACCGTAAAGAACTACCAAGGTTCCCACTGGAAGTAAACTTGTTCGATTATACTTCAAAACTATAACATTTTTGATGCCTGTTGGAATGAAATTTAATACTTTTTACTGCGCTGCGGGAACCCTAACTCCTGCCTGACACTGCTCCAGTGCAGTGACAGGGTCAGAGCAGTCCAGGGCTCCATTTTGTGTAAGGAGGGAGGGCATATGTTATTGTAGAGCACTGTTCTGGGCTGTGAGAGTAATAAAGATTGTAGTGTCGGTGACAAAACTGTTGTACATAGAGTAATACTTCATATCTTAAGTATTAGTAAAGGTCTAAGTAGTATACAGATAGTAGTAGTAGTAGTGTTAATGGCAGACCTCCTCCTCCTCCGTGGTGCATGGGGCTGCTGATCCTGGGGCTCATCGGAGCGAACCCTCCCACAGTGAAGTTCGTCACATCTCGGGGCTGAAATGAGAAGGACAGTTTGAGGAAAAGTAAAGGCCAACACTCACCGTACGCATGGCAAAAAAACACGCCCCCATTATTTCCTCTGAGAGCCCCCACGTACTTCTGCAGGAAATACAGATAGTTCTGTGTTTGTGTGACACAGAGACACAGCTGGAAAGTCGGCAGGAGAGGGACGAGCTGCAGTGGGGACAGACAGAGCAGCTACCGACTCCTGCTCCACTAAATGCACATGGAAACTCCGTTCTGCTGCTAACTCGCTACAGGGGTGGGCGACATTGACAAAAATTAAGATCTCAATACGTTTTAGGATTATCGCGATTCAATAATTATATGATATCTTGCATAATGCCAAAAATGTGTTTGTAAATGTCTTACTGTTGTAGTGCCCTTATAGACTAAGTATGGAACTTTCTGTCAAAGTCAGCACAAGAGGAACTTGTTTTACTGTAATATTAACTACAACAACAATAATGACAATAATCTTTATAGTTATTGGTAGTAAACTTAATTTCATTATGCACATAGGGACATTAATGATGACAGTGGAATGTAGATATTACATAGAAAACAACAGTCTGGTATAGGACAACCAACAGAGTTTTAGTCCAGCTCTGTGTCCTCTTGTGTCCACAGAAATATGACAGACTCAAACTAAAAGTTGGGACACTGTGTATAAAATAATAGAATGCAGTGGTAGACGCAAATTAAATATTACATTCACAAGATGAAAATATATCACCACTTCATAAAAAATAAAAGCTCATTTTGACTTTGATTGCAGCAACAGGTCTCTGTGTGAAAAAGACAACAAATGGGAAATGCTTACTAAAAAAAAGCCTGACTGAGCATTTTACAAGACCAGTAATAAAACGTGTTTTAATACTATTATTATTATTGGATATATTGGATGCATTAGAAATGTTTGAGACAAGCAGCCGTCATCAAATTTTAAAAAAATGAGACAGTATAATATCAGCGCCTGATAGGTTTGTTAGGTTAAAATATAAATACAATTTTTATGAAATTTGTAAAGCATATTACACAGTGTCCAAAAATGACAAATTTAAAAATTATACAATTTAAATGTATGCTTTTAAACTGTAATTTCTTTATTTACGTTATGTTCAGCCCACGACCTACTCTGATTGGTAAATTTTGGCCCGAACCATGAATTAGGTTTGACACCACTGCTCTAATGGAACATCCCAGTCTCTCCTCACACAGCCTGGAGTGACTACTATCATTGTGTCAGGTTATTAACAGATAAAACAGCTCTATGTTGTTCATGTTAAAGCTGTTCCAAGAGCAGAGACGAGCTGCGTTTGGTGAGCGCTGAGCTTTGGTCTGAGAAACCCCTTCACTGTTTTCAGATGTAAAGAATGACTGAGTCTGACCTTGGAGCCGCCGGCGAGCACCAGGTGCCTGGTTTTACAGACGAACATCCCTCCGTTCTCCACCAGCTTCTTACAGTGGAGGAAGGCGAACCCTCTGAACAGGTGACGGATCTCTCCTTCTCTGCCCTGGGACACAAGCGGGAGCCGTGAGAGGAAACACAGGCAGCGTGTGTCAAGAAAACTGGTGCACAGGTGAAATAAACACAAACACTACTCCATAACTCTGGAAAGAATTCATTTTTTTAACTCTAAATGCAGCTTGTTTACATAATTCCACATATTTGTGAATAAAACATGAATTATTTCCTATTTAAAGATCCACAGTGTTTTTGTTTGTGCAGGGTCCAGTCCTGATCGGTCTCTGATTCGCCCTAACACTGATTTAATCCATTTTTACTTTGCTCTGAAACTCAGCTTCTTCCTCTTAAAGCCCTAAGAGGCGGGGCTACACTCACTGTTACCCAGTGGAATTATAAGGAATTATTTCCCACAATGCACTTAGAAAGTGATGGATCTGGTGGTGATGTTTTTGTTTGTGTATTTTTTAGCCTCTGACTGACAGAGTTACAGAGGCATTAACATGATTTAACATTTCTGTATTGGAACAGCAGCAGAGGGAAAATAAGTGATTTTATTGGGAGTCAATGGGACTTCAAGGACTGAGAGAGGGAGAGGTTTTTATCCAGACAGGAGAAGATTCTTTTTTTTTCTGTTGTGACGCTGAAATTCTAAAATTAATATATTTCTGATCATCTTTGTCAAATATCATCACCCTAACATAAGAAATGACAAAATGAGAGCAAAAAATAATAATTTGAAAAACCCTAAAAGGAGCCAGGGGCTGAGGGTTAAACAAAGAACATTAAAAATAAATACAACCCTGTTTTCTTACAGAGTGCGGTCCATCGATGACTTTGACGATGTCTTTAACGTGGATGTTGTTCTGTTCTGAGTCCAGCGCCACAGCGAAGCGGTTGTCCTTCCTCCTGTTCACAGCCTGGTGGCGCACTGTCAGCACCTTCCCATGCATGTTCAGCACCTACAGAGGGTTAAAGGTAATGTGGGACTTTAATCCTTCAGTCGTCAGTGCGCGTCGTCGGTACGCGTCGTCGGTGCACGTCGTCAGTACGTGTCGTCGGTACGTGTCGTCGATGCGTGTCGTCGGTACGTGTCGTCAGTACATGTCGTCGGTGCGTGTCGTCGGTGCGCGTCGTCAGTACGGGTCGTCGGTACGTGTCGTCGGTGCGTGTCGTTGGTGCGTGTCGTCAGTACGTGTCGTCAGTACGCATCGTCAGTACGCGTCGTCAGTACGTGTCGTCAGTACGTGTCGTCAGTACGTGTCGTCAGTACGTGTCGTCAGTACGCGTCGTCAGTACGCGTCGGTGTTTGTACCTGGAAGGTCTCCCTCTCGAGGCGGACGATGACCCCTACAGTCTGGGGGTCTAACTGCACCAGCTCACCCCACTCGTGTTGGCCCCCGGCGTCGACTCCGGACGCCGTCTCCGAACACAGCTGCAGGTCTCTGGGTAAAACTTTCAACTGAAACACACAAAACACTCATTTAACGACAGACCTGGTTTAGAACTGGTTTAGCCCTGGTTCAGTCCCAAGTCTAGCCCTGGTTCAGTCCCAAGCCTAGCCCTGGTTCAGTCCCAAGTCTAGCCCTGGTTCAGTCCCAAGTCTAGCCCTGGTTCAGTCCCAAGTCTAGCCCTGGTTCAGTCCCAAGTCTAGCCCTGGTTCAGTCCCAGTCTAGCCCTGGTTCAGTCCCAAGTCTAGCCCTGGTTCAGTCCCAAGTCTAGCCCTGGTTCAGTCCCAAGTCTAGCCCTGGTTCAGTCCCAGTCTAGCCCTGGTTCAGTCCCAAGTCTAGCCCTGGTTCAGTCCCAAGTCTAGCCCTGGTTCAGTCCCAAGTCTAGCCCTGGTTCAGTCCCAAGTCTAGCCCTGGTTCAGTCCCAAGTCTAGCCCTGGTTCAGTCCCAGTCTAGCCCTGGTTCAGTCCCAAGTCTAGCCCTGGTTCAGTCCCAAGTCTAGCCCTGGTTCAGTCCCAGTCTAGCCCTGGTTCAGTCCCAAGTCTAGCCCTGGTTCAGTCCCAAGTCTAGCCCTGGTTCAGTCCCAAGTCTAGCCCTGGTTCAGTCCCAGTCTAGCCCTGGTTCAGTCCCAAGTCTAGCCCTGGTTCAGTCCCAAGTCTAGCCCTGGTTCAGTCCCAGTCTAGCCCTGGTTCAGTCCCAGGTCTAGCCCTGGTCTCCAAGTCTAGCCCTGGTTCAGTCCCAGTCTAGCCCTGGTTCAGTCCCAAGTCTAGCCCTGGTTCAGTCCCAAGTCTAGCCCTGGTTCAGTCCCAGTCTAGCCCTGGTTCAGTCCCAAGTCTAGCCCTGGTTCAGTCCCAAGTCTAGCCCTGGTTCAGTCCCAAGTCTAGCCCTGGTTCAGTCCCAGTCTAGCCCTGGTTCAGTCCCAAGTCTAGCCCTGGTTCAGTCCCAGTCTAGCCCTGGTTCAGTCCCAGTCTAGCCCTGGTTCAGTCCCGGTCTAGCCCTGGTTCAGGTCCTACCTCGTGCATGGTGAGGTCTGAGAACAGGATGACGAAGTTCTCCTCCACTCTGACGATGAGTCCGGTGTCTCCCTCGTACCGACCGGCGATCACTTTCACGTGGTCTCCCATCCTGAAATACTTCCTCAGCTCGTGGGCCGGGAACTCCAGAGGGTCCTGCACATGACACACACAAAAATAAACTAAACTCAACAGATATTCCAGAATTATTAACTCCATACCACACTGACCGTAGTCCGGTTTGACGTTTATCTGAGCTACAGTCTGACTAAGGCAGACCTGAAAGTGAATTCCAGTGCACAAACTTCAAATCTTTACTCATCTATAAAGAAATGTATAAACTAATACTAGGGATGCACTGATACCACTTTTTTTCAAACCGATACGAGTACGAGTACTTCCATTTGAGTACTCGCCGATACCGAGTACCGATACGAGTACTTATATAGGTGTTACTTTATAGTTTATACAGTCACACTGCTGTATCTCATTCATCCCATACTGTGTCGTCTTTTTGCCGTCTGTCCCCGCTCTGCGATGCTAAGTTTTACAGCGGAATGGTTTGAACACAGCTAACCACGGCTAAACCTTACTCAATATGGACATGTTATACCTCATTTTAAAGCTTAGATTCTCCTCTATTCAATCTATCTATTAATTTTAAAGACAGACTGAGCATCTGCGCATAACCCGCGGAGATTCGCCAAGATATACAGCAGCTAACACAGCAGCTAACACAATTAGCAACAGTACTTCTTATGTTTCATCAGACAACAACTGCTGCAGACTTCGCGCTGGTATCATTTTTGGGTCAAGCAGGACTACAAAAAGACGACAAAAGGACAACTGCTTAAGTTTCAGGACTCACATATGATTTGGGATAAGTCTGGTTGAAGAGAATGTAGGGTCAGCTTTGCTTTTATCTCTGTACAGTTCACTTTGAAATCCTTCTCTCACTGCTCAGCTGAGAGGGGAAGGTCACGTGACAGCGCTGTAAAGTGGTATCGGTTGTTGGTATCGGGCCACTTTTATGAATACGAGTACGAGTACTTGAACATGGTATCGGTACCGATACCCGATACTGGTATCGGTGCATCCCTAACTAATACAGGTACAGCACTTAACACCTTCCATGACCAAAAAGGCACTCAGAGTTACTGCAGAATTTTCTATTTTAATTTCTTTAGGAAATTTATTAGAGAACGATTAATCATATTTAGCCTGAAACTTTTTGAATTTGAACCTCCTTATTTATTTCTGTCATGTTTGTCCCAGATCTTTTGCAAATGCAGTGCCTTGTTAAGTAAAGTTAAGTTAAGTAAAGACAGTGAGCGTGAGCAGTGTTAAGCCCCTTTCCCAGAGGACTCTGTAACGTCAGCTCAGTGCATCCAATCCCCTGACAGCTCCACACAGACCAAGTGGCAGAAACATTATGTTTATTATTATTATACTTATTAGAAAGTTAGCAGAGCATAAAGGGAAGTCGGCGGTGGACCTGGACAATACTCTCGCTAGGGCTGCACGTTATGGAAAAACGTGATATTTGATAACTGTTGAAAATTGTGATATTTTAAAATAGGGCACTTTTCTGACACAGAAAGTGTTTAAAGAATATATTTTTTATATTTCATAAAAATTACCCACATGAAATATTAGTTTTACTGATAACAATGGTACAGCTGAGTTATTCACAATTAAAAATATATTTTACATAATAGCCAAGTTGTTTATGTTTACGTTTTTTGTTTTGGTTCTAAAACTGCATCACTGATCGTCCAATCAGAAAACAGACCATTGTTTTAATTTAGACTGCAGTACCGTTTTAAACCAGTACAGCGCTGCTGCTTACAGGAGCTTTAAAACAAAAATGTAAGTTTCTGTATTTACAAGTCAAAACAGCCACAAAATCAAAACTTAATTCAGACTAAAACAGGAATAAAACAAGGACAAATTGTTACTAAATTAATAAACGTATGTGTGTCCTGAGTCGCTCACCTTTTGCTATTTTTCAGTCTTCTAACAGATGCTCGCAAAGACGTTAACTGGCTAACGGTTGATAAACAAAAACTCCACATATTGCTCTACCTCTGTGGTAATTTTTGTGTATTTATGCTAAGTGTTTATAAAATAATCATGATATGAAAATAATTTTGATCGGGAAATGCGCAGGGAACGCTCAGGTCACACTCGGGCGATGTTCTTTCAGTGATCTTAGTGTTTTTGCTAACTTTGTCCGTCTTGTGATTTTCTAATTAACATTAGCTTAGCCCACAATCTTATTTTGAAAGACGGAAACAAGGAACCGGGTGTGAAAATTTATTAACGTAAATATCCCAGCCTTAAATTAGAGCGTGTGAAAGGAGAGCGTGTCCGACTCAGGGCCATAGCACTGCCGAGCTTAAACCTCGGACAAAAGCGCTCTTTCATACGGCCGCAATAAAATATCTGTAAAAGAAACTATCCAACCAATATCGTTATAAACGTAAGAAAATTTTCTTTTATTTTATACAATTTGCATTAATGAAGATAATAAATGAGCGACTTTATGACTTGTTGAAGATAAAAAAGTAATAGAATTTTAGCTGAAAGTGTCCGACTCAGGACACACATACGTTAAATTACCACTGAAACTGAACTTTTTAAACATTTTTATTTAGTCACAACACATGTTCTTTTAAGGCTCTGGTGGAAAATGATTCTTCAGAGTAAATCTCTGTCAGATGGATTATTGCCATATTTTTAGATTTTTATATATATTTAGACAGAGATTGTGATGATGATAATTTTGCAGTATATTGTGCAGCCCAAACGCTCACTGAGATGGTAAAAAAAAAGACTAACTAGATTTTGTTAACACCACTTCTTGGCCTGTTTGGTTGCTCTCAGTCCTTCACCCACACATAACTTCACAGCCAGCTCTGTGTAATTTAATTGTTTTAAGGTGAATGCTTAACCTCTCTGTGTACATCTTTTTACATAAATTTTCTCTAAAATGTTTAACATCATGGTGTCCAGGGCCTGCAGCCTGCTTCAGCCTGGCACACAGCATTTCCTTCCTTCTTTTAAGGTCAGTGTTTTTTGTTTTATGTGCACTGTTCCTGACAAAACTCAAATGTAAAAAGGGCTTTGGTGCGCACCTTGAGGTCCTCGTGTTTGGGCATGATGGTGATCTTGTTCCCGTCCACGCTCAGGATCTTTCCCTGCAGATTTATCAGCTCCCCCTCACAGACCTCCACGTTATCTCCGGCCTGCAGGTTGTGCTCGCGCTCCTTACCTGAAAACACACATCACAGTTAGACTCAGTTTACCTGACACTAAACACAGCTACACACCTGGAGTACCACTCTCTGGTGACTGAGTCATAAACTTTAAACTTGTAGCTAGCTGGGGTTTGCCTTATTCTTCAAACAAAGCCATATTTAGATTTATAAAAGGACAGGTATTGCTATGATGACTGTAAACACAGAACAGTGCTGCGCTCCAGTTGTCACAGCTGTAAATTTTAACTGGAACATGGTCGGATCTTGGAATCCCTGCTCAGTCGAGAACTCAGGAGATCAGTCTTTGCCAGAAACCTGACAAAAACACCTCCCTCTGCCATTTGGAGAGTTTACAGAATGTAAACACCTGACAAAAAGTCCTGAGTTGTAAATTTCAAATGGAACACCCTCCGATCTCAGAATTCCTACTCAGAAACTCGAGTCGCAAACGCCAACACCTGTTAGAAAATCCAACACGGCAATGGCCTCTGTTACTAAAAAGTGAAACCTATAACTACAGTAATATTAACAGTTCTTGTGTTATTTTCCCGAGCATTGTCCACTTCTGTCCTGCTCGCTCTGTGAACGCTGCTGAGAGCCGCGTGAGCCTCTGCTGTTACAAAATGCACAGTATCCCCCAGTTTACACCAAAAGCAGAAGCAGCGTGGAACAGCAGCGTTGTGGCAGACCAGTGGCGGCACATGGACGTCACACAAACTCGCCGCTCTGCTTCAGATAGGTTTGAGTTGTAGCCTTTGATTGGCTCCGTGGCGATCTGCAGAGCTACAGCAAGAGAATCACAGGAAACAGGCTCCAAGTGTCACAATAAACTCCCTCTACATTTTCAAAATAAAGGCTCAGTGAAACAGCGGTAATGTAAACACAGCACATTGAGAGGAAGAAATGAAGCCTAATTTGCGACACCAAGCTGCCATTTTATAACAACAAGAGGAAGTTGAAGGCCTGGAGCTCAGGGGCCACAGTTTTGTGTTCAGACGGTGAGTCATCTGTAAAACAGCGGGGACAGACTGGTACAGCAGCAGCAGTGGTGTAATGCTCTGTTGTTAATCTTCTTAACGTCTACACCAGTCCATATCGAGTTAACGCTAGCAACAGCCAACTCCACTCTTTACACGGCGCAAATGTAACAACGCTGCCCGAGTGTAATCATTAAGTTCATGCGTCACAAGTTGTTTTTATCATCTCAGTGGTTTTATTTGTATAAAAAACTCTGTAAACTCCAGCGTCTTGGTCGTCTCTGAGCGGCAGGAGACGACCAACACATGTGGATCGAACTGGCTTTAAACTAAATTAACTTTATATTTATTAGAGAACTACAGGACTTTAAAATTACTGTATGCACTTTAACCACATATGCACTTTATAAACAGGCACTTTAGATCCTGTGGAATGTGAAATTTTTATGACTTGTTGAATTTTGTTTAATTGTTGTTTGTCTTGTCCTGTCATAAATGTCAAGGGACTATTTTTTTTACTGGTGTTCATTAATGTGCATTGTCCCTTTTAAATAAATGAATAAATAAATAAAAATAAGTATAGGAAATGCTGGAATGCAAACGAGTGAATGCCAGAGGTTTTGTACCTGACTCGGTGACCACCTCCAGGTCGATGCCCTCAGGTTGGTCCTCGAACTTCTCCAGCTCTGAGAGAGTGGGCTTCACGCCGTCTGTGATCTGAGGAGACACAGTGCGAGGGTTAGGCTTTGTTCTGACACAGGAGCAGGTAAAGAAACATTTAAATATCCTCGTTCTCCTCACCACGGCCGACATGGCGAAGCTCTTGAACAGAAACCCTTTGCGGCTGTAACGGTTTCCCTCGAAGATCATGAAGTCTCCGTCGTGGCTCACCTCTCCTCCCAGAGACCTGCGCAGCAACGACGACTGATCATTAGTAATAAGTCAAAATAAGCCAAAAATCAGACACGATACATTGGTAATTCTGCCATTTATGGTTTTTGTGCCATTTTAGGTCTTCATTTTCCCATTGACTTATAATGGATCTTCTGCCAAATCATGTTTTTTTTTGCCTTTTGCTTTTTCAGCTACTTCTGCCCTTTGTGCTTCTTTTTGTGCTATTTTATGCCATCTGTCTGCCCCATTCACTTCCAATGGGACTTTAGCCAAATTATGGTATGGCCCTTTCTGCCTATTTTGAGTTTCTTGCACTTGAGGCAACTTCTAAGAGTATTTCTACCAGTATTACGTCTTCTAATTTGTGGTTTTTGGGGCCCTTTTCTGTGAAATCTGCTAAATTATGGTATTCAGCCCTATTCTGCCTTTTTTGGCGCCTTTTAACCAATTTCAAACTTTAAAATGTGTCTGAACTCTGAAACATTATTGGTATTGTTTTTATAATTCCACCTTTGTTGTAATTTGTGCTATTTTAGGTCATCTATTGTCACACCTGTCAAATGATAGTTTTCTGCCACAACTTCTTGGAATATTTCTACCAGGAATACTGCTTTTAATTTTTCATTTTTTTCTTCTATCTTTTGTAGTTTTATTTTCAGCTCATACAAACACTTCGTAGTTGTAATGAGTTTGGTTTTCTCTGCGTAACAAGCCTTCACAACACATTTAAGATTCATCAGGTTTATTCTAGCTTTAAACACCTTTAAAAAAGGCTGGTGGCTCTGTTATGTCCGGACTGCATCTCCTTCTCTGTGACAAAATGCAGACAGTGACAGTAAATGCTTTTGACTTAAAGGTCAGTGAGTTGGTTACATTCCTCTGAGCATTTGCAAATAAACACATCTCTGTGGCTTTGTTCTGTTAGGAGCGGGAATACGGATGAGATTAATGCAGCACAACCTGAGCAAGAGTTTGATGTAGAACTAGAGAGTTTTTACAGGAAGAGAGCATGACGCAGACAAACCAGAACAACCACTGTACAAGATGTTTTATCGCCCTAGAGTATGCCACTGTTCTCCTCCGGGCGACTCTGAGGTGTTTGTACCTGATCTTCTCAGGCGTCGAACAGTCTCTGAGCAGGCCTCTTAAACTTCTTCCTCTTGGCGAACCAGTCTTTCTGCAGAAATCACAGAGATAGAAAATAAAAACTCTGCACAAACTAAACCAAAGCACACAGACACAGGGAGATTACAGTTTAGTATCGTACCAGACTCATCTTGGCCTTGATCCGGTCCAGGTCGATGCGAGGAATCATCTTCAGAGAGATGGTGTTCTGACTGGGCTCCACGTAATCCACCTGGAAAACAAGGACGCATTACAGCATTAAATTTAAGAGGTTTTTTTAGACCTTTTTAAGATCACTGTGGAAGAAAATTAAACCTATTCCATAAGCCCACAGTGCACAAAAAGCTGAGTCATGAACGTGGCTGTGTTGTTTAATTGTGACGACTGACAATGCCACAAAGCATTTTGTTCTTGGTAAGAAAAGATCTGAGCTCTCGTATCAGCAACAGTAACACAACTTTAAGAATTTAAGTGGGCATTTTAGAATAAGCTGTGAACAAAGGTAGTTGTATTAAATGTACCTGACAAATTTAAGACCTAGTCCTCCGCATCTCTGCAAATTTAGGACTTTTTAAGGCCTTAAATTCAGATTTTTTATTTTTAGACTTTTGTAAATCCAGCAGAAACCCTGACAGGGCAGCTCCAGGTTTTGTTTTGTGTGAAATTAAAGACCATTTTAAGACTTTTTAATGCCACTTAAGCCCTATTCGCACGGGATAAGCATTTACCCCTGGACCTCTGTAATTCCTGAATTACCCCCCGACGTCAGTGTTTTTAGTCGAGCATTCACACAGGATAAACGATGTCTGTAATTTACTCGATTTTATAAACTTTATTCCAGATATGACGTATTGAAAATTACACAGATTTATAATAAAAATCCCCAATTTTGTTTATATTTCTAGCTCTACTTAATCCTAAACTACTATCTTTTATTGATTTCCTAACAAAAAACAAACTTTACCTCAGGCTACAGCGCAGCTCATCCATTATCTGTGCAGATTTCTCTTCTTAAACAGCAGGTGGCGCTCTTTATTCATCCATTCACTGTGATTCTGGATCTAACTTTAGCACTGAAAGCTCCTAACTTTCCAAAACAGCCCCATGTTGCTCCAAAGACTTAGTCTAACGTTGCCATGACGACGGGAGGTGTGTTTCCAGGTCACGTCTTCAATGTAGTTTGTTTACTCTTTTTTTTTTTTTTTTTACTTTTTAATTGGAGAAAAAAAGTAATCGTTTCGGAGCAGGACCAAAAGAGACGTCTTATTATGAAGAGAGTTTAAATCCAGAGGTAAAATGGAGCGTTACATTTTGGATCACTGTTAGGAACTTTAGGAAACAATCTGATGACAAAATCAGCCTGAATCACAGACACAGGGATTCACACAGGACTGGTTTTATCAGAGGACCTCTGTGTTGGCTGAAATATGGTCGGTCATTTTCGAAGGAATTTTTACAGACATGGATGATTTGCACGGGATAAAAATCACAGACGTCATCAGCGATTATTACAAACTACTGGAGGCCCCTAGGTAAAACTAATGCTGTGCGAATAGGGCGTTAGAGTGATATTTAATGCCAGCATCGTCAACAACAGAATGATATCTGTATGAATTTACACTTCAATAAATATATTTTGTTATTGTGGTGACTCTACTTTTTTGTAATATTACGACTTAGATGAACAAAATTTAATACCTACTCATAATATTTAAAACTCTTAAGGCCTTGATTTTGACAAGATCAAATTTAACACCTATTTAATGGTTTTATATGCTTGATCAGACACAGAACATCTGGTCCGTCTCCTTCAGAGGGGTCCACAGAGAGAGGCTCAGGCCCGCTCCTCACCTGCGCGATGTCGTCCTTGTACAGGCCCCTCTTCAGTCGGACCCAGGACTTGGGTTTGAGGTTGGTGACCTCCTTGACCACCTTGAGCACGTCCGTCATCTCCTTAATGGGCACCATCTGCTGGTTCCAGAGGCCCATGCGCAGGTTCCCGATGCCCTCGATGGCCGACTTCACGTGGGTCTGTTTGTACGACTCCACGTAGATGTAGCCCTTAACGTGGTCCGGGGCCACCACCGACTTTATCTGCAGCGGCTGAGGACAGAAGGAGACACGGGGTCAGACTGAGAGTAAACACAGACGGGAACTTAGGTAACACTCAGTAGTAGTCCAGATCTATGATTAAGAGTTACCTGAATTTGTTTTTTAAAAAGGAAACATGCCACTTTTTGACCTTAAACAGTTTCAGAGTCAGAGTGAGGATGAAGGAAGTTGTTGCAGAGTAAATAAAGCCCTCTGCAGTGCCCCCTGGTGTATCGTTGTGGAAAACACTTGTAAGAATGAAAGGAAATAACCAACCAGGGGGCCACACAGGGGTCCAGAACTTTCACCAAAGCACTTTACTCACCAATGCAGAGAGAAAATGTGTGAATCAAATCAGCAAAGAAACGAGCAAAGTTACATAGTTCTCCTTTAATTTCAGGTGCAGTAGATCAAAGTAATTAATGTCTAATGCATCATGTTAAAATATCTTGGGCAGAGGTGAAAAGTAGGGCTGCAACAACTAATCGAACTCATCAATTATTGAAATAATCGTCAACTAGTTTAGTAATCGAATAATCGCCAACTGGGATATTTATCAGACTCTGACACAGGCCATGTGCTGTGAGAGAAGGTTTTATTTCCTAGATAAAGCAGTAAACTGTTAAAAACAATGTACATTTTGTGTTTTTGATTAAATATATCATAAATGTATTACAAATGATATTTGATGTATATATGCTCGATATAAACATCTTCAAGAAGCCTGTAGCTTTGTCTGATTTAATTTTGTAAAAATGAAGTGAGTTTTGGTAGCATTATCACCAATTTTTAACAAAAACTATAAAACACCTCAAGTTTTTTTAACTATTTTTCTCTTGCTTCTAGATCCGATCGACTAATCGAAAAATTAACCAACAGATTAATCGTTTATCAAAATAATCGTTAGTTGCAGCCGTAGTGAAAAGTAACTAGATATTTTTACTCAATTTACAAAAGTACCTTTTTGAAAGAGTATTAGGGGCATATGGCCATAATCAGTTACCTCTACAATGAACACTCCTGTTATGTAATCCATTACACCTGTACAATATCGCCATAACTGTCGTCACCCTTCAGAAACCTGTGCAATATTTATTATTTATCATTATGTGCAATAATTATTTTTAATAAGGGTGCTCCGATCGATCGGCCGCCGATCATGATCGGCCGATCATGGCTAAAAATAGAGTGATCGGTGATCGGTAAAATGGGCCGATCAGAAGGGCCGATCAAATTACAATAAACACTTGAGGCTCTCACATTTACTGTCCTGCAACTCCGGTTTGATTAAACAGCAGTAGCGTTATTTTAGCAGTGTTTGTAAGTTAAGCCCTGGTTATAACGAACACAAACCTGCCCTGGAGGCGCTGCTTTGTGTCCCCGCTGTGTCCCCGCCTGCTTTAGGAGCGCACGGGACAGAACCGAGGCGCAGCAGTGCGTGTATTTGCAAACACCAACGTAAATAGAGCTACAGCTAACCCGCTAACAGTTACGTTAAAAGCATTAAGAAAGTTCGGAGTCTGCCTGTGTCTTGTTGCGCGGAGAAAACTGTGCGTTTTGTGGCTTAAACTGCACCAAATGGCTGCTGATGGAAAGAGAAAGTAAAAAGGCAGCCCATGTGTCCCCCGTGAGTCTGAGAGGAGCAGCTTTCATCGTTGTCTTCTCTGCTCTCTTTGCACGTTTTCTTCATTCAGACGTTGTCAGACCTGGCAGCAGAAGCTGTCTGCTCTTTAGTCCACTGTGTTTCAACCTGGTTTGGCTGCGCGTTACGCGGACACAGGCGCTGCACCCGCAGACTCAACCAATTAAGAACAGCTGATTTTTACATCAGCGGAGCATTCAAACAAAGTCACACAGACACTTGTGGGCACACATTAAAGACCAATAATGCAACAAAACCTCTTCTAAAACAAAAATAAGTAGAATTTTGTTGTTCTTTTATATTTACAAAGGCTACAGTATTTTTCAAATGGAACTAATAATAGCCTGCATACAATACATTACTACATTGAAGACCACGTGATCGGTATCGGCCATGATCGGTATCGGCCGATCACAGCAGAGGCTGATCGGTGATCGGTCTCAAAAACCCTGATCGGAGCACCCTTAATTTTTAAGCAGCTATTCACAAAGTACACTTTCTACTTCTGGTATTTATGAATATCCATTTACTTTACATACTCACTCTGTCAAACTATATACTGTACATATTTATTATAGTGTATTTAATTTGCTCATAGTCTATTTTAGTTTATTTGTTGTAGTTTAGTTTTTAGATACTGTTTTGTCTCTTGTGTGCTACTGCTTACAGTACTTCTGCTGTTGCAACCACGCAATTTCCCCACTGAGGGACTAATAAAGGTTTTCTTATTCATATTATTCTTATCAATTAAAATAAATAATAATTAATGGTTCTGGTCCAGCAGAGTAAAGGTACAGCACCATTGCCATTGGAGAGTTAGGGCAAATTAAACATAAAATTAAGCAACTGTTTCCTAAAATATACAGCTTATAACTGTCTTTAGTTTAAGAAAAGACACTTTTTATTACGATTCATGAGTTTGGTTTTAATAAAGAGCAGTTTTTATAAAAGTAATGACAGGTGATGTCAAGACGGTGAATAACGGTCGATCGATAATCATTTGTTAAGTCTAACAATTAATTTATTAAAGAAAATTAACCAAATGTACTTTCTAGGTACATTTCCTAAAACATATTTTTACTTACCTTTACTGAAGGAATTTTAATTAAAATTCTTTAAACAAGTAAACGTAATAAAGTTTTTGACTTACAGTAATAGTTATAGTAGTAGAGGGAGCAGTAGTAGTAGTAGTGGTAAAGCAGCAGTTAGTAGTAGTATTGATAGTAGTAGTAGTAGTAGTAGTAGTAGTCTTACTGTATCGGTGAACTGGTAGGCGATGAACTTCCTCATGAGAGCGATGGCCGTGGCTCGCTCCTCTCCGATCTGAAACAGCAGTAAGGAAAATAATACGACATGAACCAAGACACAAAACAAGCAGATAAATATATTTATCATTTGTTTATGGACAATATACACAAGAGTGCAATAACAAATACATAAAATAACCATACTAATAATCTGAGAGATACAGACCTTACACTTCACTGTCCACAGATTTGGATCCCTAAGAAAATAAAAATAAAGTTTATACAGACCATTTACAGAACATTAGCAGTGATTCTCACACAGAAACCACCTCAGAAAATACTTCACAACAATCAACTTTATCTGACTAAAATGAGCATTACTAAAGAACAAAACAGGGACTAAACACCGACTAAACCAGAACTAAACCAGGTGTAAGCCAGGACTAAACCATGACTAGAGCAGGAATAGACCAAGACTGTACTAAACAAGGTCTAAACACAGGCTAAAATTAAACTAAACTTGGCCAGGTCTAAGCCAGGACTAAACCAGCACAGAACCAGGACTATTCTCTAACTCAACGAGATCTAAACCAGGACTAAACAGTGGTCTGCACTTCAGTCCACTTTAAGCCCCACCCCATGTATGAACTGGCTCTGGATAAAACTAGATCTGAACTTCTTAGGCCTCCTGCGTACCACCAGTGGAACCCGTACCACAGTTTGAGAACCTCGGGAGTAGAGTGAATTATTTACTTGACTCCGGGGAGAAGCTGCTGCTGCGTGATGTCGTCCGAGAGCTCCTCCGAACCTCCAGAGTAACTACAGACGACAGGAGGAGGAATTTATTTTTGAGAGAAAGTCAAGGTTAACAAGTGAAGCCTAAGAAATATGAATAAACGTAATATAGACACTGACTGTTCTCCTCCTGAAGACTTGGCGTATTTCCTCATGTAGTACTCTCCCAGGGCCTCTTCTCTGGAGTCTCTGTAAGACACACGCAGACAATAATAATAAAACATGTTATCCTTTTTCCTGTGAGCTACATACATGTTCAGAATTATGTTTAGGTACAGAAACATCCACAGCGTCAGAGCTCACCTCCACAGATTCTGCAGACGCCTGGATCCAGAGTGGTCCTCATCCAGAGCCATGTGGTCCAGAGTGGACACTGGAGACAGCGCAGAGACACAGGTTCATACAGGAGTTTAACAGACAGGAGATGGAAAAAACATAATTATCATCAGTGTTACCTTCTGCGTCTTCTGCTCAGGATCCATCAGACATGAACATAAAGGATGGGGGAATAAAAAAAGAGGTGTTTAATAGAAAGATCGTGGCATAAAAAGCATGTTGACTTCTACTCTATCCATGCGTGAGTGAGAGGACTGAGTAAAGACCTTTCTCCAGGATGTCCTCAGCTCCTTCCTCGTACTGTTCCTCGTCTTCATACTCATCATCCACGTCTGAAAATACACAGCGTTACAACTGCTTTAATACTTTTCAAAGATCCAAAAATATCACAATCACATATCCAAGGACTGAACCAGAACTAAACCAGGACTAAACCAGGACTAAACCAGGACTTAACCAGGACTTAACCAGGACTAAACCAGGACTAAACTAGAACTAAACCAGGACTAAACCAGGACTAAACCAGGACTAAACCAGGACAAAACTAGAGCTAAACCAGGACTAAACCAGGACTAAACCAGGACTTAACCAGGACTAAACCAGGACTAAACTAGAACTAAACCAGGACTAAACTAGAACTAAATCAGGACTAAACTAGAACTAAACCAGGACTAAAGCAGGACTAAAGCAGGACTAAAGCAGGACTAAACTAGAATTAAACCAGGACTAAACCAGGACTAAAGCAGGACTAAACCAGGACTAAAGCAGGACTAAAGCAGGACTAAACTAGAATTAAACCAGGACTAAAGCAGGACTAAACCAGGACTAAAGCAGGACTAAAGCAGGACTAAAGCAGGACTAAACTAGAATTAAACCAGGACTAAAGCAGGACTAAAGCAGGACTAAACCAGGGCTAAAGCAGGACTAAACCAGGACTAAACCAGGACTAAAGCAGGACTAAACCAGGACAAAACTAGAATTAAACTAGGACTAAACCAGAACTAAACCAGGACTAAACCAGGACTAAACCAGGACAAAACTAGAATTAAACTAGGACTAAACCAGGACTGAACCAGAACTAAACCAGGACTAAACCAGGACTAAACCAGGACAAAACCAGAACTAAACCAGGACAAAACCAGAACTAAACCAGGACAAAACCAGAACTAAACCAGGACTAAACTAGAATTAAACCAGGACTAAACCAGAACTAAACCTGCTTACAACCAAGATTAATCTGTGTATGACAGAATGAGCGCAGAAGACAAACAGAGCGCTCCGTCTGTATCCAAATGTGTATTTAACAGAGAATAAATGAGCCTTTAGACTCAAACAGCTCAGTCTCTATGATCCAAACATAAACTCTTACTGTATTCACAGTTTAACCCCAGTGTAGTAGATCTCCAAACCAGTTACTATCCCCTGCCTGTCCACAGAGTCAGGGGCAGAGTCGGGGACAGAGTCAGGGACAGAGTCGGGGACAGAGTCAGGGGCAGAGTCGGGGACAGAGTCAGGGACAGAGTCGGGGACAGAGTCAGGGGCAGAGTCGGGGACAGAGTCAGGGACAGAGTCGGGGACAGAGTCGGGGGCAGAGTCGGGGGCAGAGTCGGGGACAGAGTCGGGGGCAGAGTCGGGGGCAGAGTCGGGGACAGAGTCGGGGACAGAGTCGGGGACAGAGTCGGGGACAGAGTTACTCCCAATTCACACCAAAGCAGCAGCAGCGTCACGTCAGATGCGAGTAAATTCCTGTTTTATTCACTCTGACAGTTCACACCAGGGACGTCATGCGTGCGTCTTACGACCGACGCCGCGACGCTACGCTCACATTAGGTTGGAGTTCTATTTTTCCAGCACCTCCACGTCGACCGGCAGCGCTACAGCCGGAGAAACACAGGAAACAGGCACCAAGTGTCAAAATAAACTTCTGGTACACTTTCAAAATAAAGGTTTTCTAAATGTATGACTGACGTAAACATCGCGCATCGCAGCAAGGACTTCAGTGGACTTTAACATTAACTTTAAGCCACAAAAAGATTGTAATTCTACTTTGTCTGATCACCAAGCGAGCTCAATAAAAAAAAAAGCGTAATTGGTCACGTACTACAGATAAAAGTACATTTTATTCAAACAAAAATAGTTTGGTATAAATCAGTTTGTAATATTTCTGCTTAACCATCTGAAGAAGCAAGAATATCCACCAGTTAGAGGAATGAAGTTGGTAAAACAGGGAGCAGATCCACAGACGCAGCGCCGTCCAAACGCAGCTCTGACGCTTTCGGTGTGAATTGACGCTTTTGAAAAGACGCGCGTAAAAAGATCTGCTGCTGCAACGCCTCCATGACGTTTTTGGGGTCAGGCACAGAGTCGGGGGCGGAGTCGGGAGCGGAGTCGGGGACAGAGTCGGGGACGGAGTCGGAGGCGGAGTCGGGGGCGGAGTCGGGGGCGGAGTCGGGGGACAGAGTCAGGGGCGGAGTCGGGGGCAGAGTCGGGGGCAGAGTCGGGGGCAGAGTCGGGGGCGGAGTCGGGGGCGGAGTCGGGGGCGGAGTCGGGGGCGGAGTCGGGAGCGGAGTCGGGGGCAGAGTCGGGGGCAGAGTCGGGGGCAGAGTCGGGGGCAGAGTCGGGGGCGGAGTCGGGAGCGGAGTCGGGGGCAGAGTCGGGGGCAGAGTCGGGGGCAGAGTCGGGGGCAGAGTCGGGAGCGGAGTCGGGGGCAGAGTCGGGGGCAGAGTCGGGGGCAGAGTCGGGGGCGGAGTCGTACCGGCCTCGTCCAGGATGAAGCCTCCGTGTCGTGGTTTCTTCCGTGGCCGGTCATCGTCCTCCTCCTCCTCCTCTTCGTCGTACTCCTCCTCATCGTCCAGATCCTCTCCCTCTTCGTCTGCAGCTTTGTCACTGCCCACAGGGCTGCCTCCTTCGTCCTGGGGACAGAGGATTAGCACCAACGATTACCAACACAAGCACACTGCCCCCGCCTCCTCCTCCCACACCACTAACACAAGCGCTGATAAATTTCTTCATTTAATCCTTAATGTAGAGCTGAGCGATTTAGCCTTTAAAAAAGATCTCAGATTTTTTCACAAAAAATTCGATTTACGATTTAAAAACAATTTTTTTCCCCACTTACTTAAAATCAAACTGAAGACAGAGAAATTGTCCAAAACAAGTTTAGCTTTATTGCTTTGATTTCCTCCTGAGGTTAAAGTGCAATCAGACAAAGTCAAACAGAAGAGAAGGCCCTGGGATTTTACGGGGGATTTTCTTAAAAGTTGCAATTTTTTTTTTGTCTATAATTCTTCTTAAAAATATTAGCTAGAACTGTAAAAACTAACAAAATCTGTTTTTAAACATATGTGAGGTGGTAATTAATCTAATTATCTGAACAGGCCAGGTGTATACTTTTTAAAATGATGTTGTGTTATTAGGCTGTTTTTTTGGGCTCCTGCAGCTGATTCTGATTGTGTTCCTCTCAGATCTTCTCTGGTGATTCCTGTTGTGTGCTGTAGAACATCAGTCATTAAAAACAGAGGAAGTTTGCTGTACTAGGTTTTCAGGAAGGTTATTAGGCTGCAACATTAACTTTTAAAAAACAATGACCTCAAACTTCATTGTTGTCTAAATACGCTGCCCATTCAACTTTTTAGGCAACTATATCACCATGGCAACACAGACAGCTTTTCAGAGTGACACCAGACAAAACTACAAAGTACCGCGTCTCCTCCTTTAAGGCTGATTTATACTTCCACGTCTTCGTGATGCCAAACTACAGCCGTTGGCTCGACGGTGTTGAAAACCCTTCATAATTCTGCTTTGTTTCATGCAGCGCCAGTTCACCGCGAGACCAAGCAACCAATCACAGCGCTTGTTGTCCGCGTCGCCTTGACGCGTAGTTACATTTTTGACCAGGGGCACATCAGGGCTACGGCGTAGATTTTGAGAGAGCTCGCGGTGATGCAAAGGGGTCCGCGGGGCAACGCCGTCGATTTGACGCAGAAGTATAAATCAGCCTTTAGTCCCATCCACACCGCTGCTGCTGGTGAGCTCCTGCGACCTCATGTGCGCTCGAGCTCCGCGCTATAGCTCTGTGCTGCTCCGCACCGCACCTTCGCCCTCCACCCGTCCTCCGCATCGCACCTCCGTCCTCCACCCGTCCTCCGCATCGCACCTCCGTCCTCCACCCGTCCTCCGCACCGCACCTCCGTCCTCCACCCGTCCTCCGCATCGCACCTCCGTCCTCCACCCGTCCTCCGCACCGCACCTCCGTCCTCCACCCGCCCTCCGTCCTCCACACCGCACCTCCGCACCTCCGTCCTCCACCCGTCCTCCGCATCGCACCTTCGCCCTCCGCATCGCACCTCCGTCCTCCACCCGTCCTGTGCACCGCACCTTCGCCCTCCGCATCGCACCTCCGTCCTCCACCCGTCCTCCGCATCGCACCTTCGCCCTCCGCATCGCACCTCCGTCCTCCACCCGTCCTGTGCACCGCACCTTCGCCCTCCGCATCGCACCTCCGTCCTCCACCCGTCCTCCGCATCGCACCTTCGCCCTCCGCATCGCACCTCCGTCCTCCACCCGTCCTGTGCACCGCACCTTCGCCCTCCGCATCGCACCTCCGTCCTCCACCCGTCCTCCGCACCGCACCTCCGCCCTCTGCACCGCACCTCCGTCCTCCACCCGTCCTCCGCACCGCACCTCCGCACCGCACCTCCGTCCTCCACCCGCCCTCCGTCCTCCACCCGTCCTCCGCACCGCACCTCCGCACCGCACCTCCGTCCTCCACCCGTCCTCCGCATCGCACCTTCGCCCTCCGCATCGCACCTCCGTCCTCCACCCGTCCTGTGCACCGCACCTTCGCCCTCCGCATCGCACCTCCGTCCTCCACCCGTCCTCCGCACCGCACCTCCGCCCTCTGCACCGCACCTCCGTCCTCCACCCGCCCTCCGCATCGCACCTCCGTCCTCCACCCGTCCTCCGCACCGCACTTTCGCCCTCCGCACCGCACCTCCGTCCTCCACCCGTCCTCCACATCGCACCTCCGTCCTCCACCCGTCCTCCGCATCGCACCTCCGTCCTCCACCCGCCCTCCGCACCGCACCTCCGCACCGCACCTCCGTCCTCCACCCGCCCTCCGCATCGCACCTCCGTCCTCCACCCGTCCTCCGCACCGCACCTCCGCACCGCACCTCCGTCCTCCACCCGCCCTCCGCATCGCACCTCCGTCCTCCACCCGTCCTCCGCACCGCACCTCCGCACCGCACCTCCGTCCTCCACCCGCCCTCCGCATCGCACCTCCGTCCTCCACCCGCCCTCCGCATCGCACCTCCGTCCTCCACCCGCATCGCACCTCCGTCCTCCACCCGCCCTCCGCATCGCACCTCCGCCCTCCGCACCGCACCTCCGCACCGCACCTCCGCATCGCACCTCCGCCCTCCGCACCGCACCTTCGCCCTCCGCATCGCACCTCCGTCCTCCACCCGTCCTGTGCACCGCACCTTCGCCCTCCGCATCGCACCTCCGTCCTCCACCCGTCCTCCGCACCGCACCTCCGCCCTCCGCACCGCACCTCCGTCCTCCACCCGTCCTCCGCATCGCACCTCCGTCCTCCACCCGTCCTCCGCACCGCACCTTCGCCCTCCGCACCGCACCTCCGTCCTCCACCCGTCCTCCACATCGCACCTCCGTCCTCCACCCGCCCTCCGCACCGCACCTCCGCACCGCACCTCCGTCCTCCACCCGCCCTCCGCATCGCACCTCCGTCCTCCACCCGCCCTCCGCATCGCACCTCCGCCCTCCGCCCTCCGCACCGCACCTCCGCATCGCACCTCCGCCCTCCGCACCGCACCTTCGCCCTCCGCATCGCACCTCCGTCCTCCACCCGTCCTGTGCACCGCACCTTCGCCCTCCGCATCGCACCTCCGTCCTCCACCCGTCCTCCGCACCGCACCTCCGCCCTCTGCACCGCACCTCCGTCCTCCACCCGCCCTCCGCATCGCACCTCCGTCCTCCACCCGTCCTCCGCACCGCACCTTCGCCCTCCGCACCGCACCTCCGTCCTCCACCCGTCCTCCGCATCGCACCTCCGTCCTCCACCCGCCCTCCGCACCGCACCTCCGCACCGCACCTCCGTCCTCCACCCGCCCTCCGCATCGCACCTCCGTCCTCCACCCGTCCTCCGCACCGCACCTCCGTCCTCCACCCGCCCTCCGCATCGCACCTCCGTCCTCCACCCGTCCTCCGCACCGCACCTCCGTCCTCCACCCGCCCTCCGCATCGCACCTCCGTCCTCCACCCGCATCGCACCTCCGTCCTCCACCCGCATCGCACCTCCGCCCTCCGCACCGCACCTCCGCACCGCACCTCCGTCCTCCACCCGCCCTCCGCATCGCACCTCCGTCCTCCACCCGCCCTCCGCATCGCACCTCCGTCCTCCGCACCGCACCTCCGCGCCGCTTTGTCTGTGGCTCAACCCGACCTCCACCGTGCATTACCGGTGCGCAGCTGCTGAGAGAGTTGCAGAGTTTGGACAAAGTTGCAGGGTCGCGCTGAATTCGCGGGGTTTGCTTGATTTTGCGTTAATAGTTGCGATCGCAACATCGCAAAATCCTGTAGGGACTGACTTTGCGGCGGGGCGCTGTTTGTGCTCCGTCTGACGCCGCAAGCCCGAACCAATTCCACACAACTGACGACACTGTGCCTTTCTTAGGAAGGAGTTCTTCCCTGCTCGCTGCCATGTTGTTTGTGTTCCTCTAGCGCAGAGGGAGGGCAGGGCCTACTCTGTTTCATTATAGCGATAATTCATGTTAAATATCACACGTATAGTGCTGGACTGTATAGTGACTGAGGGGTTAGCGACTAGGGATGACGTTCAGACAGCCATGGGATCTATAAAAGCTGGACATATTTAAGCGCATATAGAGGGGCCTGGATGGTGCGTTTTTAATAATTTTCTTGACAGTATATAGAGATCAGGAACATGCCGTCACATCAGTGGCCACACAAGATATTTTCAACAGCAAACTACTGGAGTTAGCGTTCGCACAAAAGTATTCTGATACTTTAGTGTGTGATAAATATTCACCAAGAGAGACAGCAGTTAAAAGAGTTGTGTCAAGGCTCATTTGTTTACTTTTTACTCCACTGTGACTAATGCTTATGTCCTGCGTCTGTGACCACTCATGAGGCAGATTCATAGCTCAACGGTCGCTTCATGACGTAGGTTCCCGATCTCTGTTGGCAACGTAAGTTACTTTGTCACCGTGCTTCACACTCCTTAAATTCAGAAACATTACATCATTCATCGCCAACACCTTTAACAGATCCATTAAATTAAACTGTGGCTGCTGGACAATCATAACCACACAACTAACAAATGTTTTTATTAACAAACCTCCTTACTGTCTGTGGAGAGACTGCTGTTCACTGTAATCTGCTCTGATATTTCTCTGACTTCTGTCTCTATGTCATGTCATGTGTATGGTCCTGGTAGTTTGTGTGCCTGCTTTAAGTTCTTTTCTTTGCCATAAACCTGCCAATGGGACTACAGATGAAAATTCTGGCACATTTACCTGCTGGACAGAACAGATGTTAACTAATGTGCACTGTCCCTTATTAAATAAAATAAACTTATGTGGCAGTCCCCAAAGTATCTAAAGTTACCACATTTTGTAACAGAAGTCAGGCTGATCACCAGTACGAGCTTCGTCAGAAACTGTTTTCCATTTAACAGCAGAAATAACTCTTAACAAAAGCAGGGCAACTCCAGGTTTCGTCTTGTGAAATTTTAAATCTTTTTAAGACTTTTTAATGCCACTTAGAGTGGAATTTAACGCCAGGATTGCAGGCAAAAGAACAATGATCTGTATGAATTAATATTCATACTAAATATTTGTACAACTTTGACACTCAAGGATTTTCTTTTAAAAATGAACAAAGAAGAAATACCAATTTTGCATTAAATAATTAATCTAAGTTGTAACTGAATCATACATTTCACTGATAAATATTTGTCGACCTGGAACAAAAGTTCTCAGAAACTTACAAACTAAAGGCCCATTCGAGTCGGTGACTTCAAACATTTTTAAACCTATTTATGATAGGCATTAAATTCTAATTCCAATGCGTAAATAAGACAAACTTCTCTATTATTAGTCATTAAGTATTATTTTAAAATATTCAGTATTTAGTACAAGCTTCTCTTTGGGGCTGAACCTAAATGTTACTTCTCACAGCACAATGATTTCTGTGATTAATTTAATAAATGTCACTAATCTAGAATGACCACCCGTCCCACTTCTTGTTGTCCTGCAGCCGTTTAGTCCTCTGTCCTTCCGTCCCCCGTCCCACTCACTCAGATAATGTCCCTCTTTGTCACTGGTGCTCAGTGGATCTTATAAAAAGTGAGGTTCAGCTTCAAAACTACAAGGTAAGGTTAGTATTCCTAAAATGTAGAATAAATATTTGTGGGCACCCTCTCTGTGAGCAGATGCTGCTGCTGGGTTGTTTTTAGAAAATGCAGACTGAGAGCTTAGATTTTTTTTAACTTTTTTTTATTCCAATAAATAAAGTCTCACAGACATCATAAAGTCATTACTTGGGTTGTGTTTTCGGGATGAAAACAGTACATCATGTGTTTTAGTAAGCCCTAAACTGAGGTTGTATCTCTGAGAGTTTCTTAATCAAAACATTTATTCATTTATTTCCCGAGTCTGTCCCACCAAATCACACAACTTCTCCCACTTGTTTGTACATTTTTAGGCGGTCACCGTACTCGGATCTATATGTGCGCACCGAAAAGACCTTTTTTAATTTAAAACCAAGATGACCTGCCCATAAGATTTCATGCTTAAATGGCCTTTATTCTGACCACTTCGGATGTAATACATTTAGAGTAGTTTTAAGAGTTTGGGGCTGCCCTGAAACCCATCCGCTCTCTGTCCAGACCCCAGCGCGCTCCGTGTTTACGCCGCCGGGCAGCTCCCGGGAGCGGTTACCTCGTTCTCCTCCACCTCCTCGGCCTCTCCGTCGCTGCTGCGCTCGCTCTGGTTGTCGGAGAAGTCGCTGTCCTCGCTGTCGGACATCTTTGCTCCTTTCCACGTTCACTGCACGGCCTGGACACGGAACAGCAGACGTTAACGTTAGATTAGCTTAGGAATACCGCGGCTAGTGCTAAGCTAACACCCGCACCATAACAATCACAATGGGCCCGGGCTAAAGTGGTTAGCATCTGGTGAGCGTTAGCACAAAACTACACTTCTGCTGTAGTTAGAGGTAGACTTTTTAGCTCAGAGCGTTTAACTTACCCGTATGTAACTCCCGGTGTAGTTTAATCCTCGCTGCTCGCTCAGAAATGCAACTTTAATCCAGTTTCCAGTCCTCAAATGGCTCTCGCCGCTTCCAGGCAAACGCGAGAGTTGAGGATTTCCGGTGATGACTTATCGCGAGATTTTGTTCGACTAAGGAGGAGGAGGAGGTCTCACTCGGATTCGCTTTTTTACTGCGAAGATATCAACAAAAATCGGTAAACTATATATTTTTGTGTAATTCGAATGTATGTATCATTTGTAATTAACTTTTTATCAATAGAATATACAGGACAGGAGAAAAAGACGGCGTTTTAATGTTGAGAAAAATGACTGTACCTTTTTTTAATGTGAAATTGAAACTGTAGAACATGTGTTTTTTGACTGTACCTAGACCAGAACCTTTTGGAGTTTATTTCGCAAACTGGATGTTAGAAATTGACACACATGCGCCTGATTCAGTGTAAAATTAAAATTTAAAAAATTAAAATCAAATTTGAAGTGTTTTTGCAAGACAACAAAAGAGAACTGTTTTATAATACTTGCATATTATTAGCCAAACACTATATTCAGAGATGTAAGTATTAAAGGTACTGTAAGCAGCAGCGCTCTACTGGTTTAAAATGGTACTGCAATCTAAAT
The DNA here is from genome assembly GCA_020698575.1 of Bostrychus sinensis. NCBI lineage: Eukaryota > Metazoa > Chordata > Actinopteri > Gobiiformes > Eleotridae > Bostrychus > Bostrychus sinensis. The sequence goes on along the minus strand of CM036245.1, from coordinate 898,540 downwards.
CAAAACTATGGTCTTTTTTCTGATTGGGTGATCTGTGATGCAGGGTTTAGAACCAAAACAAAAAATGTAAACATAACCAACTGGGCCATTATGTAATTTTTATTTTTATTTTTTATTGTTAATAAATCAGCTGTACCATTGTTATCGTTGGGGCTGTGCTTAAAAAATCGATATGGGGATATAACGTGAAGTACTTCTAGAAGATTCCCATATCGATACACATCGCTGTTTACATGACTTCATAGGTTATAAACAGCTGGAACGGCAGGTTTGATGCTGTTTCCTAAGGTGCAGTACACATTTCTGCCATAGGTGGCGGCATCGCAGCACAGAGCAGCAGCATGCGTCTCTTTATAGTAAATAAACAAACAAACAAACAAACAAACAAACATGGAGGAACACTGTGTTTTTTTAAGTCAGACAAACTTGAGAGGAATTCTCAGTTTTGGACTTTTAAACACCAAGGAATCAGGAGTTAGACCTGGCTCAGGCAGTTTGTTGAAGTAACGTTACTGCGGCGACACTAACTACAAACCTCTGTCCTCACACTACGCTGATCTGCCGCTAGCAACAGGTAATGTTAGCACAACACCGAGCCAACGCGTCACTAGCTGCGTTTCCATTGACCATCGATTTGCGAATATAAATTTGCCTAATGGAAACACGACAATTTCAAAAAAACTCACATTTATCGAAAAAAAGGTTTTTGCGCTTGGATGAGGTGGTTTTTCAGGCGTATCGAAATTGACATATTTCACAAAACTGCAATGGAAACACTTTTGTCAAATTAAACGCGTCACCTGACCAACAACCGGATACTGGCCCCACAGCATCGCACAGCTCAGCAAAAGTTGAGCGTGTCATTGGGAAATGTTGAATCCACAGCTCTTCTGTAAAATCGCATACTACAATTTCCCAAAAACGCTTCATACGTAGCCGCTCCCGTGTATCAGGGGCCGGTCGCTCCATGGCCTGAAGAAGACGCCGACGTCTCCTTTGACGGCTGATGATGAGCGCGAGTGCCGTGGCTGAAACATGAATATATCTGCTGTAAATCAAAGTAATGTTTACATCCGTCGCCATGGTTTTTGAATGACTTATCGCGAGAGTAGGTTTGTTTTTATTCGCTTACGATTCAATGGAAACAGTGTAATTGCGAAATTGTGTTTTTTCGACATTTCTAGAATATCGATAAAATTTTGCGCATATGTGTAATGGAAACGCAGCTACTGAGAGACATGAAGATACATTTGTTTCTTCACAAAAACATGACAAGACGTAGGCTAAGCCATAGCTGCTGGTTAAGGCAGTTAATAAGCTTATATTAAGCTTGTTAGAATGTGTCTTATTTCATGCACCAATTGTTATACCATGTTGTTTACATTATATCACTCACAGCTAATATACAGAATATAAAACATCCATGATATTGTTTGACCCTGTGCTTTGTTCAGACATTTACATCTGGGACACATGTGGGTCATTTTTATAACATATAAAAAAATATATACTGCTTATTGCACCTTTAAGTAACGAAAGTGAGTACTTCTTCCACCGCTATTGAAAAAAAAACAAAAAAAAAAAACAACAGGACTACAGCGATCAGAGTGGTCCTTCTGTCTCTGTTCTACATCTTTGTTACGCCTTGACGCGCTGACGTAAGACGGCAGACCCTGAACCAGCCAATCACGCTCCTCGCTCGGCTCCCGGGGAGAAGCTTCAGCGGCGTGCGTCCAGCTCCAGTCCCAGCGCGGATTTACCGGACTTTTATCGCTTTTTCCGCGGGATTGGCGCCGTTCGCCGCGGTGTCCGGAGATGAACAGCGTGGGGGAGGCGTGCACGGACCTGAAGCGCGAGTACGACCAGTGCTTCAACCGCTGGTTCGCCGAGAAGTTCCTGAAAGGCGACCGCGGCGGCGACCCGTGCACCGAGAGCTTCCGCATGTACCAGCGCTGCGTGCAGAAGGCCATCAAGGACAAGGACATCCCCATCGACGGCGTGGACTTCATGGGCCCGGGCAAGGACAAGGCCGAGAGCTGAGGCCGGACCGCAGAGACCCGCAACCGAGAGGAACACGCGCTAAACAGAGCGGAGAAGTCAGAGAAAGTAGTGCGCAGTGAAGCCGCGGAGCATGCGCAGAAGACGTGGACGCCGGAGATAAACGCAGTGACTCTGGGTTACATCAGAACTTTATTTAATCCGTTTGAGGCCAGCTTAAAGTGATCTTCTGTCATGTTTACATCTAATCGGAATAATTTCTATCTTAGCACTGTGTGAATGTGTTTTTTTAAAGTCTGGAAGTTTAAGTTTGTTACGTTTGTAAACACAGGACGCAACTCTGAGCCTTAAAATCTTGTGGAATAAACCAAGGATAGGCCTGGTCTAAACTGGGACTAGGACTCGTCCAAAACCAGGTTTAAACCCATATTTTAAAGGTCCCTTTTCTGCTGAATCCTCTCTTTTAAAGTTCCTGTAAGCAGCATGCTCTCTACTGGTTTAAAGCGGTACTGCAGTCTAAATCAAAACAATGATCTGTTTTCTGATTGGAGGGAAAAAAGTAAATAAAAACAACTTGTGCATTATGTAAAATATATTTTTAGTTGTGAATAACTCAGCTGCACCATTGTTTTCAGTAAAAGTAATATCTGATTTAAACTTCACATCTTGGGATACATTTGGGTTATTTTTATGAAATATAAAAACAACTCAAGCGTTAAACCTCCGTCACTACGAGGCATCAGCTCAGAAATCTGTCCAACACTATTTTAATAAAGCAGAATATGGGATCTTGAAGGCTTCAGACGTCTGTTATTGCAAAACCAGAATAATACATAGAATGCCAAAAGTTGAGTCCATTTCTAGAAGTTTAAATAATACTGGTTTGAAAGCCCTTGAATATCAAACGTGGTTAAGATAAACGTTTCATCCTTACGTTTAATAACAAAGTGCCACCTGAATGTGCAGGCTCTTCATCAGGATTAAGATCAACTTTTGCTCTCCCTGAACAGGATTTGTTTGTTCCTTATTTAACTCTTCCTCTGTGGAGTATTTCTCTATCATTGACCTGATGTTTTGGTTTATTTTGGCTACAACTTTCTGCATCCGAGACTTTGTTTTTCTGACGGCTGTTGTCAGGTTTTGTGAGACAGATTTTTGTTGAGTCTGGACTTTTTATAAAACAAGGATATAATAATAAATATATGAAGCTGCAGTTTGAACTCTTGTCTGTCGTGTCCTACAGTGAGTTTACAAATGTTTACAAACCTGCGGCCGCTGCCAAAATCTTCATTATCAAGTTTTTAAAATGAAAAGCCCACTAACACTCGGTTTCTCTGCTGAGGGTCACTGATGCCTCAGAAACTGCTCAGGTTAGTTCTCTGTAAATGTTATGCAGCCGGACAGCGCCCCCTGCTGGCCGCTCAGAGGCAGTGCTGTTTCTCAGCCACAGGGAGGCTTCATTCAGAGTCAGCCAGGACTAAACCAGGACTAAACCAGGTCTAAACCAGGACTAAACCAGGTCTAAACCAGGACTAAACCAGGTCTAAACCAGGTCTAAACCAGGACTAAACCAGGTCTAAACCAGGTCTAAACCAGGACTAAACCAGGTCTAAACCAGGTCTAAACCAGGACTAAACCAGGACTAAACCAGGTCTAAAGCAGTGGATTCTATAGAGATATAAGATCACTGAGGCCCAGAGTTTTGTCTTTCAGGCTTCTCCCCAGGGACTCTTCTATAACCTGACCCTGACCTTCAAACAGAGACTTTTCCATGATCTTACCTCCTGGTTTAGTCCTGGTTTAGTCCTGGTTTAGTCCTGGTTTAGTCTTGGTTTGGACCCAGTTTTGTCCGTTAAAGCTGGCACTTGTACACCAAAGCTTTGCGAGCCTCTGATGTATGTACGTAACCCTGATGTATGCAGTAAAAGGAACAAAAATCCAGCTCTGTAAGAAGGTTGTGAGGTCGTGGTACAGAGAACCACACTCAGATGAAAACCAGGTCAGGACCGGGCTCTGGTTCCTCAGATTTCAGAGAGTCCTGTTGTTTTCGACCCAAACAAAGCCTGTCTCCTCTGTCTTTGTCTTTCCTGAGGTTAACGACCGCTCTTCACTGTCTCATCATGGATTCATTTCCTCTGTTGGTAAATGTTAAATATAAGCAGGGCTTAAGTTGAGTCGGATCTTGTCGGAACAGGATCCAGAAACTCTCTTATTTTGACGCGGTCCGATCCGGCAACGGTTTGCTTGGATCCTAACTCAGACACAGCTCAGGACAAAGAGTTCACTACATTTGACCTAAACCTGTGCTGAAGGTCGGAGGTGGAATTACACAGAAATACAGATGTTTTAAACATAAAAGCCACGCTTCATTTCTGCGTGAGCTTCAACACAGACTGTCCCCGCTGTAACTCGTGTCTACAGAGTGTACAGGGCATCAGGAGGAGCACAGAGCAGCACAGAGCCGCACAGAGCAGCACAGAGCAGCACAGAGCAGCACAGAGCCGCACAGAGCCGCACAGAGCCGCTCAGAGCCGCACAGAGCAGCACAGAGCCGCACAGAGCAGCACAGAGCCGCACAGAGCCGCTCAGAGCCGCACAGAGCCGCACAGAGCCGCACAGAGCCGCACAGAGCCGCACAGAGCCGCACAGAGCCGCTCAGAGCCGCACAGAGCAGCACAGAGCCGCACAGAGCCGCACAGAGCAGCTCAGAGCCGCACAGAGCAGCACAGAGCCGCACAGAGCCGCACAGAGCAGCACAGAGCCGCACAGAGCCGCACAGAGCAGCACAGAGCAGCACAGAGCAGCACAGAGCCGCACAGAGCAGCACAGAGCCGCACAGAGCCGCACAGAGCCGCACAGAGCAGCACAGAGCCGCACAGAGCCGCACAGAGCAGCACAGAGCAGCACAGAGCAGCACAGAGCCGCTCAGAGCCGCACAGAGCAGCACAGAGCCGCACAGAGCAGCACAGAGCTGCACAGAGCCGCACAGAGCAGCACAGAGCAGCACAGAGCCGCACAGAGCCGCTCAGAGCCGCACAGAGCCGCACAGAGCCGCACAGAGCAGCACAGAGCCGCACAGAGCAGCACAGAGCAGCACAGAGCAGCACAGAGCCGCACAGAGCCGCACAGAGCAGCACAGAGCCGCACAGAGCAGCACAGAGCAGCACAGAGCAGCACAGAGCAGCACAGAGCAGCACAGAGCAGCACAGAGCCGCACAGAGCAGCACAGAGCAGCACAGAGCCATAGTAGGCTGTGTGTTTTTACAAACGCGAGTGCAGCTACAGCGACTGCTGCTCTTTAAGTCCACAGTGAAGTTTGCTCACAGCCAGGAGACAGGAAATCTGTTGAGGTTTGTCCTGACTTTGGTTACAGAGGGAGCTGCGTGATGAGCTCTGGATGTGCCACGTTATTTCCCACTGCGCCTGAGAGCGCACGGGACCTGGCAGTGCCACATCAGTTTGTTCTTTTACTCAAATGCATCTGGAAGCTGGAGCTAACGCTGATCGTGGGTCACAGGATGGGACCCGGGGCCAGTGTCACTGTTACAGAGCCATAGTTACACAGAGAAACCACGCACCCTCCATGTGCACTTTTTATTCTTCCATTATATCCCCTGTGCACACGGGACATAGATCCACAGCAGTTTGTTCTTTTTTGTTTGTTCAGAAGCATCTGTGAGCTGGAGCTAACGCTGAGGGCCACAGCCTGGAGCCAGGAAACACCACCACACAGAGAAGACTGCGCTCCACAGCAGTCACTAACAAGAAGAGAAAGCAAAAGGAGAAACATGATTAGGCTGAAAGTTTACTGCTGCTGTGTGCTCCCTGTCCTGGTCTAGACTTTGTTTATAGAGACCACAGCTGCATGAGTGTGTGTTCTTGCTTCAGACTGGGGGTAGCTCTATGACAGAGTGAGTCTACAACAGCAGTAATTATGTGTAGCAGCTGATTTCTGATCAGCTGAGCAATCACACAAACACTGACACATTACACTGAAGTGAAACGCTATAATGTATAATAATGTTAACAAATATGTTCAAATATCATTTAAAATTGAGTATAAATGAGCAGTTGCTTGGTATTTTGGGATGTGTGTGTGTGTGTGTGTGTGTGTGTCTGTGTGTGTGTGTGTGTGTCTGTGTGTGTGTGTGTGTGTGTGTGTGTGTGTGTGTGTGTGTGTGTGTGTGTGTGTGTGTGTGTGTGTGTCTGTGTGTGTGTGTGTGTGTGTGTGTCTGTGTGTGTGTGTGTCTGTGTGTGTGTGTGTGTGTGTGTGTGTGTGTGTGTGTCTGTGTGTGTGTGTGTGTGTGTGTGTGTGTGTGTGTGTGTGTGTGTGTGTGTGTGTGTCTGTGTGTGTGTGTGTGTGTGTGTGTGTTCGCCTCAGCATTGTGTTGTGTGTAGGTTCCTGCATCATTTGATTTACAAATGAAGCCCTGTTGTAATGCTGTGATTGTTTTTGTCTACACAGCCCCCTTTCATTTGCATTTTAATGACAGAAATCAATAAATTAATAAACAAAAGAGGAAAAAAATAAATCATTAAATAAAGCAAAAATAAATCAAAGCACAAATGAATAAATGTAGAAATAAATAAATAAAGAGAACAATTATAGGCCTTTATTTATTTATTTTAACCAAAACTTACATCTTTATTTAAAACATAAAAATGTTTTTATTTCAGCATTTGTTGTCCTGTTTAAAGAATGATTTGTCAGTTTTGGTCGTCCAGTTGTGGTCCAGACCACATCATGGATTTACATTTCTACTTCTGTCTGTGACTCTGTAAAGCGTCACATGACCTGAGTCCTCTCTGTCCCAGGACGGGCCCCAAACCTCGCTCCAGGTCAAACCTGACCCAACACACACTGAACACACACTGAACACACACTGAACACACACTGAACACACACTGATCCAACACACACTGAACACACACTGAACACACACTGAACACACACTGAACACACACTGAACACACACTGAACACACACTGATCCAACACACACTGAACACACACTGAACACACACTGAACACACACTGATCCAACACACACTGAACACACACTGAACACACACTGAACACACACTGATCCAACACACACTGAACACACACTGAACACACACTGAACACACACTGAACACACACTGAACACACACTGATCCAACACACACTGAACACACACTGAACACACACTGATCCAACACACACTGAACACACACTGAACACACACTGAACACACACTGAACACACACTGATCCAACACACACTGAACACACACTGAACACACACTGAACACACACTGAACACACACTGATCCAACACACACTGATCCAACACACACTGAACACACACTGAACACACACTGAACACACACTGATCCAACACACACTGAACACACACTGAACACACACTGAACACACACTGAACACACACTGACCCAACACACACTGAACACACACTGAACACACACTGAACACACACTGATCCAACACACACTGAACACACACTGATCCAACACACACTGATCCAACACACACTGAACACACACTGAACACACACTGAACACACACTGATCCAACACACACTGAACACACACTGAACACACACTGAACACACACTGATCCAACACACACTGAACACACACTGAACACACACTGAACACACACTGAACACACACTGATCCAACACACACTGATCCAACACACACTGATCCAACACACACTGAACACACACTGAACACACACTGATCCAACACACACTGATCCAACACACACTGAACACACACTGATCCAACACACACTGAACACACACTCACAAGGATTCATTTATGGATGTGTGGTTCTTTTACTTTTATCTGTTAGACCTGGTTGAGACCTGGTTGAGACCTGGTTTAGACCTAGTTTAGACCTAGTTTAGACCTAGTTTAGACCTGGTTTAGACCTGGTTTAGACCTAGTTTAGACCTGGTTTAGACCTGGTTTAGACCTCGTTTAGACCAGGTTTAGACCTAGTTTAGACCTGGTTTAGACCTGGTTTAGACCTCGTTTAGACCAGGTTTAGACCAGGTTTAGACCTAGTTTAGACCTAGTTTAGACCTGGTTTAGACCTGGTTTAGACCTGGTTTAGACCTAGTTTAGACCTGGTTTAGACCTGGTTTAGACCTCGTTTAGACCAGGTTTAGACCTAGTTTAGACCTGGTTTAGACCTGGTTTAGACCTCGTTTAGACCAGGTTTAGACCTAGTTTAGACCTGGTTGAGACCTGGTTTAGACCTAGTTTAGACCTGGTTGAGACCTGGTTTAGACCTAGTTTAGACCAGGTTTAGACCTGGTTTAGACCTCGTTTAGACCTGGTTTAGACCTAGTTTAGACCTCGTTTAGACCAGGTTTAAACCTAGTTTAGACCAGGTTTAGACCTGGTTTAGACCTAGTTTAGACCAGGTTTAGACCTGGTTTAGACCTAGTTTAGACCTGGTTTAGTCCTGGTTTAGACCTGGTTTAGACCTGGTTTAGACCTAGTTTAGACCAGGTTTAGACCTGGTTTAGACCTGGTTTAGTCCTGGTTTAGACCTGGTTTAGACCTGGTTTAGACCTAGTTTAGACCAGGTTTAGACCTGGTTTAGACCTGGTTTAGACCAGGTTTAAACCTGGTTTAGTCCTGGTTTAGACCTGGTTTAGACCTGGTTTAGACCTGGTTTAGACCTAGTTTAGACCTGGTTTAGACCTGGTTTAGACCAGGTTTAGACCAGGTTTAGACCAGGTTTAGACCTGGTTTAGACCAGGTTTAGACCAGGTTTAGACCTGGTTTAGACCTGGTTTAGACCTGGTTTAGACCTGGTTTAGACCTGGTTTAGACTAGGTTTAGACCTGGTTTAGACCTGGTTTAGACCTAGTTTAGACCTTGTTTAGACCTGGTTTAGACCTGGTTTAGACCAGGTTTAGACCAGGTTTAGAACTGGTTTAGACCTGGTTTAGACCAGGTTTAGACCAGGTTTAGACCTGGTTTAGACCTGGTTTAGACCTAGTTTAGACCTGGTTTAGACCTGGTTTAGACCAGGTTTAGACCAGGTTTAGACCTGGTTTAGACCTGGTTTAGACCTAGTTTAGACCTGGTTTAGACCAGGTTTAGACCTGGTTTAGACCTGGTTTAGACCTGGTTTAGACCTAGTTTAGACCTGGTTTGGACCAGGTTTAGACCAGGTTTAGACCTGGTTTAGACCTGGTTTAGACCAGGTTTAGACCTGGTTTAGACCTGGTTTAGACCTGGTTTAGACCTAGTTTAGACCTGGTTTAGACCTGGTTTAGACCAGGTTTAGACCTGGTTTAGACCTGGTTTAGACTAGGTTTAGACCTGGTTTAGACCTAGTTTAGACCTAGTTTAGACCAGGTTTAGACCTGGTTTAGACCTGGTTTAGACCTAGTTTAGACCTGGTTTAGACCTGGTTTAGACCTGGTTTAGACCTGGTTTAGTCCTGATTTAGACCTGGTTTAGACCTGGTTTAGTCCTAGTTTAGACCTGGTTTAGACCTGGTTTAGACCTGGTTTAGACCAGGTTTAGACCTGGTTTAGACCTAGTTTAGTCCTGGTTTAGACCAGGTTTAGACCTGGTTTAGACCAGGTTTAGACCTGGTTTAGACCTGGTTTAGACCTAGTTTAGACCTGGTTTAGACCAGGTTTAGACCAGGTTTAGACCTGGTTTAGACTAGGTTTAGACCTGGTTTAGACCTAGTTTAGACCTAGTTTAGACCAGGTTTAGACCTGGTTTAGACCTGGTTTAGACCTAGTTTAGACCTGGTTTAGACCTGGTTTAGACCTGGTTTAGTCCTGGTTTAGACCTGGTTTAGACCTGGTTTAGTCCTGGTTTAGACCTGGTTTAGACCTGGTTTAGACCAGGTTTAGACCTGGTTTAGACCTAGTTTAGTCCTGGTTTAGACCTGGTTTAGACCTGGTTTAGTCCTAGTTTAGACCTGGTTTAGACCTGGTTTAGACCTGGTTTAGACCAGGTTTAGACCTGGTTTAGACCAGGTTTAGACCAGGTTTAGACCTGGTTTAGACCTGGTTTAGACCTAGTTTAGACCTGGTTTAGACCAGGTTTAGACCTGGTTTAGACCTGGTTTAGACCTGGTTTAGACCTAGTTTAGACCTGGTTTGGACCAGGTTTAGACCAGGTTTAGACCAGGTTTAGACCTGGTTTAGACCTAATTTAGACCTGGTTTAGACCAGGTTTAGACCTGGTTTAGACCTGGTTTAGACCTGGTTTAGACCAGGTTTAGACCTGGTTTAGACCTGGTTTAGACCTGGTTTAGACCTAGTTTAGACCTGGTTTAGACCTGGTTTAGACCAGGTTTAGACCTGGTTTAGACCTGGTTTAGACTAGGTTTAGACCTGGTTTAGACCTAGTTTAGACCTAGTTTAGACCAGGTTTAGACCTGGTTTAGACCTGGTTTAGACCTAGTTTAGACCTGGTTTAGACCTGGTTTAGACCTAGTTTAGACCTGGTTTAGACCTGGTTTAGACCTGGTTTAGACCTGGTTTAGTCCTGATTTAGACCTGGTTTAGACCTGGTTTAGTCCTAGTTTAGACCTGGTTTAGACCTGGTTTAGACCTGGTTTAGACCAGGTTTAGACCTGGTTTAGACCTGGTTTAGACCTAGTTTAGTCCTGGTTTAGACCAGGTTTAGACCTGGTTTAGACCAGGTTTAGACCTGGTTTAGACCTGGTTTAGACCTAGTTTAGACCTGGTTTAGACCAGGTTTAGACCTGGTTTAGACCTGGTTTAGACCTGGTTTAGTCCTGGTTTAGACCTGGTTTAGACCTGGTTTAGTCCTAGTTTAGACCTGGTTTAGACCTGGTTTAGACCTGGTTTAGACCAGGTTTAGACCTGGTTTAGACCTGGTTTAGACCTAGTTTAGTCCTGGTTTAGACCTGGTTTAGACCTGGTTTAGTCCTAGTTTAGACCTGGTTTAGACCTGGTTTAGACCTGGTTTAGACCAGGTTTAGACCTGGTTTAGACCAGGTTTAGACCAGGTTTAGACCTGGTTTAGACCTGGTTTAGACCTAGTTTAGACCTGGTTTAGACCAGGTTTAGACCTGGTTTAGACCTGGTTTAGACCTGGTTTAGACCTGGTTTAGACCTAGTTTAGACCTGGTTTGGACCAGGTTTAGACCAGGTTTAGACCAGGTTTAGACCTGGTTTAGACCTGGTTTAGACCAGGTTTAGACCTGGTTTAGACCTGGTTTAGACCTAGTTTAGACCTGGTTTAGACCTGGTTTAGACCAGGTTTAGACCTGGTTTAGACCAGGTTTAGACTAGGTTTAGACCTGGTTTAGACCTAGTTTAGACCTAGTTTAGACCAGGTTTAGACCTGGTTTAGACCTGGTTTAGACCTAGTTTAGACCTGGTTTAGACCTGGTTTAGACCTAGTTTAGACCTGGTTTAGACCTGGTTTAGACCTGGTTTAGACCTGGTTTAGTCCTGATTTAGACCTGGTTTAGACCTGGTTTAGTCCTAGTTTAGACCTGGTTTAGACCTGGTTTAGACCTGGTTTAGACCAGGTTTAGACCAGGTTTAGACCAGGTTTAGACCTGGTTTAGACCTGGTTTAGACCTGGTTTAGACCAGGTTTAAACCTGGTTTAGTCCTGGTTTAGACCTGGTTTAGACCTGGTTTAGACCTGGTTTAGACCTAGTTTAGACCTGGTTTAGACCTGGTTTAGACCAGGTTTAGACCAGGTTTAGACCTGGTTTAGACCTGGTTTAGACCTGGTTTAGACTAGGTTTAGACCTGGTTTAGACCTGGTTTAGACCTAGTTTAGACCTGGTTTAGACCTGGTTTAGACCTGGTTTAGACCAGGTTTAGACTAGGTTTAGAACTGGTTTAGACCTGGTTTAGACCAGGTTTAGACCTGGTTTAGACCTGGTTTAGACCTAGTTTAGACCTGGTTTAGACCTGGTTTAGACCAGGTTTAGACCAGGTTTAGACCAGGTTTAGACCTGGTTTAGACCTGGTTTAGACCTAGTTTAGACCTGGTTTAGACCAGGTTTAGACCTGGTTTAGACCTGGTTTAGACCTGGTTTAGACCTAGTTTAGACCTGGTTTGGACCAGGTTTAGACCAGGTTTAGACCAGGTTTAGACCTGGTTTAGACCTGGTTTAGACCTGGTTTAGACCTGGTTTAGACCAGGTTTAGACCTGGTTTAGACCTGGTTTAGACCTGGTTTAGACCTGGTTTAGTCCTGGTTTAGACCAGGTTTAGACCTGGTTTAGACCTGGTTTAGACTAGGTTTAGACCTGGTTTAGACCTAGTTTAGACCTGGTTTAGACCAGGTTTAGACCTGGTTTAGACCTGGTTTAGACCTAGTTTAGACCTGGTTTAGACCTGGTTTAGACCTGGTTTAGACCTGGTTTAGTCCTGATTTAGACCTGGTTTAGACCTGGTTTAGTCCTAGTTTAGACCTGGTTTAGACCTGGTTTAGACCTGGTTTAGACCTGGTTTAGACCTGGTTTAGACCTAGTTTAGTCCTGGTTTAGACCAGGTTTAGACCTGGTTTAGACCAGGTTTAGACCTGGTTTAGACCTGGTTTAGACCTAGTTTAGACCTGGTTTAGACCAGGTTTAGACCAGGTTTAGACCAGGTTTAGACCTGGTTTAGACTAGGTTTAGACCTGGTTTAGACCTAGTTTAGACCTAGTTTAGACCAGGTTTAGACCTGGTTTAGACCTGGTTTAGACCTGGTTTAGACCTAGTTTAGACCTGGTTTAGACCTGGTTATGACCTGGTTTAGACCTGGTTTAGTCCTGGTTTAGACCTGGTTTAGACCTGGTTTAGTCCTAGTTTAGACCTGGTTTAGACCTGGTTTAGACCTGGTTTAGACCAGGTTTAGACCTGGTTTAGACCTGGTTTAGACCTAGTTTAGTCCTGGTTTAGACCTGGTTTAGACCTGGTTTAGTCCTAGTTTAGACCTGGTTTAGACCTGGTTTAGACCTGGTTTAGACCAGGTTTAGACCTGGTTTAGACCAGGTTTAGACCAGGTTTAGACCAGGTTTAGACCTGGTTTAGACCTGGTTTAGACCTAGTTTAGACCTGGTTTAGACCAGGTTTAGACCTGGTTTAGACCTGGTTTAGACCTGGTTTAGACCTGGTTTAGACCAGGTTTAGACCTGGTTTAGACCTGGTTTAGACCTAGTTTAGACCTGGTTTAGACCTGGTTTAGACCTAGTTTAGACCTGGTTTAGACCTGGTTTAGACCTGGTTTAGACCTGGTTTAGTCCTGATTTAGACCTGGTTTAGACCTGGTTTAGTCCTAGTTTAGACCTGGTTTAGACCTGGTTTAGACCTGGTTTAGACCTGGTTTAGACCTAGTTTAGTCCTGGTTTAGACCAGGTTTAGACCTGGTTTAGACCAGGTTTAGACCAGGTTTAGACCAGGTTTAGACCTGGTTTAGACTAGGTTTAGACCTGGTTTAGACCTAGTTTAGACCTAGTTTAGACCAGGTTTAGACCTGGTTTAGACCTGGTTTAGACCTGGTTTAGACCTAGTTTAGACCTGGTTTAGACCTGGTTATGACCTGGTTTAGACCTGGTTTAGTCCTGGTTTAGACCTGGTTTAGACCTGGTTTAGTCCTAGTTTAGACCTGGTTTAGACCTGGTTTAGACCTGGTTTAGACCTGGTTTAGACCAGGTTTAGACCTGGTTTAGACCTGGTTTAGACCTAGTTTAGTCCTGGTTTAGACCTGGTTTAGACCTGGTTTAGTCCTAGTTTAGACCTGGTTTAGACCTGGTTTAGACCTGGTTTAGACCAGGTTTAGACCTGGTTTAGACCAGGTTTAGACCAGGTTTAGACCAGGTTTAGACCTGGTTTAGACCTGGTTTAGACCTAGTTTAGACCAGGTTTAGACCTGGTTTAGACCTGGTTTAGACCTGGTTTAGACCTGGTTTAGACCAGGTTTAGACCTGGTTTAGACCTGGTTTAGACCTGGTTTAGACCTAGTTTAGACCTGGTTTAGACCTGGTTTAGACCTAGTTTAGACCTGGTTTAGACCTGGTTTAGACCTGGTTTAGTCCTGATTTAGACCTGGTTTAGACCTGGTTTAGTCCTAGTTTAGACCTGGTTTAGACCTGGTTTAGACCTGGTTTAGACCTGGTTTAGACCTGGTTTAGACCTAGTTTAGTCCTGGTTTAGACCAGGTTTAGACCTGGTTTAGACCAGGTTTAGACCTGGTTTAGACCTGGTTTAGACCTAGTTTAGACCTGGTTTAGACCAGGTTTAGACCTGGTTTAGACCTGGTTTAGACCTGGTTTAGACCTGGTTTAGGCCTGGTTTAGTCCTGGTTTAGGCCTGGTTTAGTCCTAGTTTAGACCTGGTTTAGTCCTGGTTTAGACCTGGTTTAGACCTGGTTTAGTCCTAGTTTAGACCTGGTTTAGACCTGGTTTAGACCTGGTTTAGACCAGGTTTAGACCTGGTTTAGACCTGGTTTAGACCTAGATTAGTCCTGGTTTAGACCTGGTTTAGACCTGGTTTAGTCCTAGTTTAGACCTGGTTTAGACCTGGTTTAGACCTGGTTTAGACCAGGTTTAGACCTGGTTTAGTCCTGGTTTAGACCTGGTTTAGTCCTGGTTTAGACCTGGTTTAGACCTGGTTTAGACCTGGTTTAGACCTGGTTTAGTCCTAGTTTAGACCTGGTTTAGTCCTGGTTTAGACCTGGTTTAGTCCTAGTTTAGACCTGGTTTAGACCTGGTTTAGACCTGGTTTAGACCAGGTTTAGACCTGGTTTAGACCTGGTTTAGACCTAGTTTAGTCCTGGTTTAGACCTGGTTTAGACCTGGTTTAGTCCTAGTTTAGACCTGGTTTAGACCTGGTTTAGACCTGGTTTAGACCAGGTTTAGACCTGGTTTAGACCAGGTTTAGACCAGGTTTAGACCAGGTTTAGACCTGGTTTAGACCTGGTTTAGACCTAGTTTAGACCTGGTTTAGACCAGGTTTAGACCAGGTTTAGACCTGGTTTAGACCTGGTTTAGACCTGGTTTAGACCTAGTTTAGACCTGGTTTGGACCAGGTTTAGACCAGGTTTAGACCAGGTTTAGACCTGGTTTAGACCTGGTTTAGACCTGGTTTAGACCAGGTTTAGACCTGGTTTAGACCTGGTTTAGACCTAGTTTAGACCTGGTTTAGACCTGGTTTAGACTAGGTTTAGACCTGGTTTAGACCTAGTTTAGACCTAGTTTAGACCTGGTTTAGACCTGGTTTAGACCAGGTTTAGACCTGGTTTAGACCTGGTTTAGACCTGGTTTAGACCTAGTTTAGACCTGGTTTAGACCAGGTTTAGACCTGGTTTAGACCTGGTTTAGACCTGGTTTAGACCTAGTTTAGACCTGGTTTGGACCAGGTTTAGACCAGGTTTAGACCAGGTTTAGACCTGGTTTAGACCTGGTTTAGACCTGGTTTAGACCAGGTTTAGACCTGGTTTAGACCTGGTTTAGACCTGGTTTAGACCTGGTTTAGACCTAGTTTAGTCCTGGTTTAGACCAGGTTTAGACCTGGTTTAGACCTGGTTTAGACTAGGTTTAGACCTGGTTTAGACCTAGTTTAGACCTAGTTTAGACCAGGTTTAGACCTGGTTTAGACCTGGTTTAGACCTAGTTTAGACCTGGTTTAGACCTGGTTTAGACCTGGTTTAGTCCTGATTTAGACCTGGTTTAGACCTGGTTTAGTCCTGGTTTAGACCAGGTTTAGACCAGGTTTAGACCAGGTTTAGACCTGGTTTAGACCTGGTTTAGACCTAGTTTAGACCTGGTTTAGACCAGGTTTAGACCTGGTTTAGACCTGGTTTAGACCTAGTTTAGACCTGGTTTAGACCTGGTTTAGACCTGGTTTAGACCTGGTTTAGTCCTGATTTAGACCTGGTTTAGACCAGGTTTAGACCTGGTTTAGACCAGGTTTAGACCAGGTTTAGACCTGGTTTAGACCTGGTTTAGACCTAGTTTAGACCTGGTTTAGACCAGGTTTAGACCAGGTTTAGACCTGGTTTAGACCTGGTTTAGACCTGGTTTAAACCTAGTTTAGACCTGGTTTGGACCAGGTTTAGACCAGGTTTAGACCAGGTTTAGACCTGGTTTAGACCTGGTTTAGACCTGGTTTAGACCAGGTTTAGACCTGGTTTAGACCTGGTTTAGACCTAGTTTAGACCTGGTTTAGACCTGGTTTAGACTAGGTTTAGACCTGGTTTAGACCTAGTTTAGACCTAGTTTAGACCAGGTTTAGACCTGGTTTAGACCTGGTTTAGACCTAGTTTAGACCTGGTTTAGACCTAGTTTAGACCTGGTTTAGACCTGGTTTAGACCAGGTTTAGACCAGGTTTAGACCTGGTTTAAACCTGGTTTAGACCTAGTTTAGACCTGGTTTAGACCAGGTTTAGACCTGGTTTAGACCTGGTTTAGACCTGGTTTAGACCTAGTTTAGACCTGGTTTGGACCAGGTTTAGACCAGGTTTAGACCAGGTTTAGACCTGGTTTAGACCTGGTTTAGACCTGGTTTAGACCTGGTTTAGACCAGGTTTAGACCTGGTTTAGACCTGGTTTAGACCTGGTTTAGACCTGGTTTAGACCTGGTTTAGACCTAGTTTAGTCCTGGTTTAGACCAGGTTTAGACCTGGTTTAGACCTGGTTTAGACTAGGTTTAGACCTGGTTTAGACCTAGTTTAGACCTAGTTTAGACCAGGTTTAGACCTGGTTTAGACCTGGTTTAGACCTAGTTTAGACCTGGTTTAGACCTGGTTTAGACCTGGTTTAGACCTGGTTTAGTCCTGATTTAGACCTGGTTTAGACCTGGTTTAGTCCTAGTTTAGACCTGGTTTAGACCTGGTTTAGACCTGGTTTAGACCTGGTTTAGACCTGGTTTAGACCTAGTTTAGTCCTGGTTTAGACCAGGTTTAGACCTGGTTTAGACCAGGTTTAGACCTGGTTTAGACCTGGTTTAGACCTGGTTTAGACCTAGTTTAGACCTGGTTTAGACCAGGTTTAGACCAGGTTTAGACCAGGTTTAGACCTGGTTTAGACTAGGTTTAGACCTGGTTTAGACCTAGTTTAGACCTAGTTTAGACCAGGTTTAGACCTGGTTTAGACCTGGTTTAGACCTGGTTTAGACCTAGTTTAGACCTGGTTTAGACCTGGTTTAGACCTGGTTTAGACCTGGTTTAGTCCTGGTTTAGACCTGGTTTAGACCTGGTTTAGTCCTAGTTTAGACCTGGTTTAGACCTGGTTTAGACCTGGTTTAGACCAGGTTTAGACCTGGTTTAGACCTGGTTTAGACCTAGTTTAGTCCTGGTTTAGACCTGGTTTAGACCTGGTTTAGTCCTAGTTTAGACCTGGTTTAGACCTGGTTTAGACCTGGTTTAGACCTGGTTTAGACCAGGTTTAGACCTGGTTTAGACCAGGTTTAGACCAGGTTTAGACCAGGTTTAGACCTGGTTTAGACCAGGTTTAGACCTGGTTTAGACCTGGTTTAGACCTGGTTTAGACCTGGTTTAGACCTAGTTTAGACCTGGTTTGGACCAGGTTTAGACCAGGTTTAGACCAGGTTTAGACCTGGTTTAGACCTGGTTTAGACCTGGTTTAGACCAGGTTTAGACCTGGTTTAGACCTGGTTTAGACCTGGTTTAGACCTAGTTTAGACCTGGTTTAGACCTGGTTTAGACCTGGTTTAGACTAGGTTTAGACCTGGTTTAGACCTAGTTTAGACCTAGTTTAGACCAGGTTTAGACCTGGTTTAGACCTGGTTTAGACCTAGTTTAGACCTGGTTTAGACCTGGTTTAGACCTAGTTTAGACCTGGTTTAGACCTGGTTTAGACCTGGTTTAGACCTGGTTTAGTCCTGATTTAGACCTGGTTTAGACCTGGTTTAGTCCTAGTTTAGACCTGGTTTAGACCTGGTTTAGACCTGGTTTAGACCAGGTTTAGACCTGGTTTAGACCTGGTTTAGACCTAGTTTAGTCCTGGTTTAGACCAGGTTTAGACCTGGTTTAGACCAGGTTTAGACCTGGTTTAGACCTGGTTTAGACCTAGTTTAGACCTGGTTTAGACCAGGTTTAGACCTGGTTTAGACCTGGTTTAGACCTGGTTTAGACCTGGTTTAGGCCTGGTTTAGTCCTGGTTTAGGCCTGGTTTAGTCCTAGTTTAGACCTGGTTTAGTCCTGGTTTAGACCTGGTTTAGACCTGGTTTAGTCCTAGTTTAGACCTGGTTTAGACCTGGTTTAGACCAGGTTTAGACCTGGTTTAGACCTGGTTTAGACCTAGTTTAGTCCTGGTTTAGACCTGGTTTAGACCTGGTTTAGTCCTAGTTTAGACCTGGTTTAGACCTGGTTTAGACCTGGTTTAGACCAGGTTTAGACCTGGTTTAGTCCTGGTTTAGACCTGGTTTAGACCTAGTTTAGACCTGGTTTAGACCTGGTTTAGACCTGGTTTAGACTAGGTTTAGACCTGGTTTAGACCTAGTTTAGACCTAGTTTAGACCAGGTTTAGACCTGGTTTAGACCTGGTTTAGACCTAGTTTAGACCTGGTTTAGACCTGGTTTAGACCTAGTTTAGACCTGGTTTAGACCTGGTTTAGACCTGGTTTAGACCTGGTTTAGTCCTGATTTAGACCTGGTTTAGACCTGGTTTAGTCCTAGTTTAGACCTGGTTTAGACCTGGTTTAGACCTGGTTTAGACCAGGTTTAGACCTGGTTTAGACCTGGTTTAGACCTAGTTTAGTCCTGGTTTAGACCAGGTTTAGACCTGGTTTAGACCAGGTTTAGACCTGGTTTAGACCTGGTTTAGACCTAGTTTAGACCTGGTTTAGACCAGGTTTAGACCTGGTTTAGACCTGGTTTAGACCTGGTTTAGACCTGGTTTAGGCCTGGTTTAGTCCTGGTTTAGGCCTGGTTTAGTCCTAGTTTAGACCTGGTTTAGTCCTGGTTTAGACCTGGTTTAGACCTGGTTTAGTCCTAGTTTAGACCTGGTTTAGACCTGGTTTAGACCAGGTTTAGACCTGGTTTAGACCTGGTTTAGACCTAGTTTAGTCCTGGTTTAGACCTGGTTTAGACCTGGTTTAGTCCTAGTTTAGACCTGGTTTAGACCTGGTTTAGACCTGGTTTAGACCAGGTTTAGACCTGGTTTAGTCCTGGTTTAGACCTGGTTTAGTCCTGGTTTAGACCTGGTTTAGACCTGGTTTAGACCTGGTTTAGTCCTAGTTTAGACCTGGTTTAGTCCTGGTTTAGACCTGGTTTAGTCCTAGTTTAGACCTGGTTTAGACCTGGTTTAGACCTGGTTTAGACCTAGTTTAGTCCTGGTTTAGACCTGGTTTAGACCTGGTTTAGTCCTAGTTTAGACCTGGTTTAGACCTGGTTTAGACCTGGTTTAGACCAGGTTTAGACCTGGTTTAGACCAGGTTTAGACCAGGTTTAGACCTGGTTTAGACCTGGTTTAGACCTAGTTTAGACCTGGTTTAGACCAGGTTTAGACCTGGTTTAGACCTGGTTTAGACCTGGTTTAGACCTGGTTTAGACCTAGTTTAGACCTAGTTTAGACCTGGTTTAGACCTAGTTTAGACCTGGTTTAGACCAGGTTTAGACCAGGTTTAGACCTGGTTTAGACCTGGTTTAGACCAGGTTTAGACCTGGTTTAGACCTGGTTTAGACCTGGTTTAGACCTAGTTTAGACCTGGTTTAGACCTGGTTTAGACCTGGTTTAGACCAGGTTTAGACTAGGTTTAGACCTGGTTTAGACCTAGTTTAGACCTAGTTTAGACCAGGTTTAGACCTGGTTTAGACCTGGTTTAGACCTAGTTTAGACCTGGTTTAGACCTGGTTTAGACCTAGTTTAGACCTGGTTTAGACCTGGTTTAGACCTGGTTTAGTCCTGATTTAGACCTGGTTTAGACCTGGTTTAGTCCTAGTTTAGACCTGGTTTAGACCTGGTTTAGACCTGGTTTAGACCAGGTTTAGACCTGGTTTAGACCTGGTTTAGACCTAGTTTAGTCCTGGTTTAGACCAGGTTTAGACCTGGTTTAGACCAGGTTTAGACCTGGTTTAGACCTGGTTTAGACCTAGTTTAGACCTGGTTTAGACCAGGTTTAGACCAGGTTTAGACCTGGTTTAGACTAGGTTTAGACCTGGTTTAGACCTAGTTTAGACCTAGTTTAGACCAGGTTTAGACCTGGTTTAGACCTGGTTTAGACCTGGTTTAGACCTGGTTTAGACCTAGTTTAGACCTGGTTTAGACCTGGTTTAGACCTGGTTTAGACCTGGTTTAGTCCTGGTTTAGACCTGGTTTAGACCTGGTTTAGTCCTAGTTTAGACCTGGTTTAGACCTGGTTTAGACCTGGTTTAGACCAGGTTTAGACCTGGTTTAGACCTGGTTTAGACCTAGTTTAGTCTTGGTTTAGACCTGGTTTAGACCTGGTTTAGTCCTAGTTTAGACCTGGTTTAGACCTGGTTTAGACCTGGTTTAGACCAGGTTTAGACCTGGTTTAGACCTGGTTTAGACCAGGTTTAGACCTGGTTTAGACCTGGTTTAGACCTGGTTTAGACCAGGTTTAGACCTGGTTTAGACCTGGTTTAGACCAGGTTTAGACCAGGTTTAGACCTGGTTTAGACCTGGTTTAGACCTGGTTTAGACCTAGTTTAGACCTAGTTTAGACCTGGTTTAGACCTGGTTTAGACCAGGTTTAGACCTGGTTTAGACCTGGTTTAAGGTAAGTGTATCTCCTGCATCATTTCTCGTAATGAAATCCATTAAAGTGCTTATTTCCCAAAAGGCTCTGGTTCCAGTCACTTCCCTGATGTAACACTCACCTGTGTGAAAGTGGGTGGGGACTGCGGGGGGCGGGGCCTTAAGTGGGCGTGGTCCAGGTGTTTTATTAGCAGCTGCAGAGAGAGTCCTGGCTCAGATTCTGCTCAGAGTCACAGGAAGATTTACCCGGTGAGCTGCGAACTGCGACCAATGGTGAGTTACACAACAGTTATTCAGTATATTATTATTATTATTAATAATAATATTAATAATATAATTATTAATAGAATTATTAATAATATTATTATTTATAATGAAAAACAGCCTGGATCTGAAGGACAGCTTTAAATCAGTAGGATATTCTGAATGTAAAATATAAATATTTTCCAGAAGAACTTTAGAACTGAATGTATTTCAGATGAAAGTTTCATTCTCAAAAGCAACTAAGCCAAGTTTTTTCAGGGTCCTTGTAATTTCATGAGCACATTTATTCATTTGTTTACTTTTTATTTGCATTTATTTTAATTATATTTATTTTATATTATCATTATTATAATTTTTTTTTTTTTTTTTTTTTTTGCAGTGACCACACTCTCATTTACATAATGATTTTTAAAGACAAGGTTGGGTACGAGATGCCAGATGAGCAAAAATATTTCTAATTCTCAGAATAATTTAAATTCTAATTCTAATAATTTTACTGCTATTAATCTGTTCAGCACATTTTTATTAAAAAAAAATCCTGTTATTAAAGAGAAATACTTCAGCAGCTTTCATACACAAAATATTATAACAACACTTGCATGTGAGTAAAAGTTTTAAAGGACCTGATGTATTTAAACCAGAACTTTACCTTTTAGTCCTGGTTTAGTCCTGGTTTAGTCCTGGTTTAGTCCTGGTTTAGTCCTGGATTAGACCTGGTTTAGTCCTGGTTTAGTCCTGGTTTAGACCTGGTTTAGTCCTGGTTTAGTCCTGGTTTAGTCCTGGTTTAGTCCTGGTTTAGACCTGGTTTAGTCCTGGTTTAGTCCTGGTTTAGTCCTGGTTTAGTCCTGGTTTAGACCTGGTTTAGTCCTGGTTTAGTCCTGGTTTAGTCCTGGTTTAGTCCTGGTTTAGACCTGGTTTAGTCCTGGTTTAGTCCTGGTTTAGTCCTGGTTTAGACCTGGTTTAGTCCTGGTTTAGTCCTGGTTTAGTCCTGGTTTAGTCCTGGTTTAGACCTGGTTTAGACCTGGTTTAGTCCTGGTTTAGACCTGGTTTAGACCTGGTTTAGTCCTGGTTTAGTCCTGGATTAGACCTGGTTTAGTCCTGGTTTAGTCCTGGTTTAGACCTGGTTTAGTCCTGGTTTAGTCCTGGTTTAGTCCTGGTTTAGTCCTGGTTTAGACCTGGTTTAGTCCTGGTTTAGTCCTGGTTTAGTCCTGGTTTAGACCTGGTTTAGTCCTGGTTTAGACCTGGTTTAGACCTGGTTTAGTCCTGGTTTAGTCCTGGTTTAGACCTGGTTTAGACCTGGTTTAGACCTGGTTTAGCCCTGGTTTAGCCCTCTTTAAATTCACCAAAATCCCACACAGACCCCAACAATGCAACTTCCCTCCATCCCAAATGTTATTTTCATGTTTTTCTCCATATATTTCTATAAAAACATTACAAAAGACACTGACTTTTGGCTAAAAAGTGTTTTAAAGTTATATTTTTAAACAAATACACTGTAAAAACTCAATAACTCAAGGCAAAGGATCCCTCAAGATTTTTGGGGCCAACTCAAAATCTCAAGTTTTCCACACTTTCACTTAATTTGATGTTCATACGTCTAAAAACTTTTCTAATGTTTAAGTTTTTCTCTCTATCATTTTTTTTTTACTCATCTTACAGCCAACTTACAGAGTTCAGAGAAAGTTATTCTTTTGTTAAATGTAGTATATTTAGTTTTTATTATTATCAATAATACTTTTTCTGAACAGTGAACAGTTGCTGTAAGATGAGCTGGAAAAAATAAAGTTGTTAGATGTATGAACGTTAAATTTGATGAGTAAAAAAATATTAGTTGTTGAAAAGTTGAGATTTTGAGTTGATCACCAAAACTCAAAAATCCTGAGGGATCCTGTTGCCTTGAGTTTTTGCAGCATTGTTTTTTACAGTGCATTTCAAACATTTTTATGTACTTAATATACACAGCCTCTGGGGGGCCCCTGCAGTACCTTCGCGGACCCCAGGGGCCCCAGACCCCACTTTGGGAACCGCTGCTGTACACAAATAAACAGCCTACGACCTAACATTTTTATTTAGTCACAACACATGTTCTTTTAAGGCTCTGGTGGAAAATGATTCTTCAGTGTAAATCTCTGTCAGATGGAGACCACAGTGTTATTGTGATATATTTAGATTCTTGCGATAACGATGTTGCGTTTGCTGATATTGCGATAACGATAATTTTGCGATATATCGTGCAGCTCTACCTGGAAGCACAGGCCTCAGGATTACACCGGGACTGACCTCGCAGACCTCAGAGCTGCAGCCGAGTAAAAAAGCTTTAGACAGAGACTTCTTTGTCTTCAAGCCTTCATTGGGCCCTAAGCAGAATTTGACTCGGGGCCCCCAAGTTTTATGTCAAACAGGATCTAATATATAAATGTGACGGTAAGAACACATTTACCATGAGCCTGACAGATTTTTGAAGATTTTTATTTGTGGCTGGCTGAGTTTTATGCAGAGCTGGTTTAATTTATGTGGCGCTGTTTGAGTTGGCATCATTTATGACGGTAATACGTCAGGATTAAAGCAGGAAATTAGTGATAAAATATAGTATATAGTAATAATATATGACGTTTTCAAAGATGTGACACCACAAGCACAGAGACACACTTCACTCTGCTGAGAGGTAAACCTGTTTATAAATTTAGTAAATCCCTGTCCATTCATTAAACCAATAATCAATGTATCCTATAGAACAGTGGTTCCCAAAGTGGGGTCTGGGGCCCCTGGGGGTCCGCGAAGGTACTGCAGGGGGCCCCCAGAGGCTGTCTATATTAAGTAAATAAAAATAAACTGAGTTTGAAATGCACTGTAAAAAACAATGCTGCAAAAACTCAAGGCAACAGGATCCCTCAGGATTTTTGAGTTTTGGTGATCAATTCAAAATCTCAAGTTTTCAACAACTAATATTTTTTTACTCATCAAATTTAACGTTCATGCATCTAAAAACTTTATTTTTTCCAGCTCATCTTACAGCAACTGTTCACTGTTCAGAAAAAGTATTATTGATAATAATAAAAACTAAATATACTACATTTAACAAAAGAATAACTTTTTCTGAACTCTGTAAGTTGGCTGTAAGATGAGTAAAAAATAATGATAGAGAGAAAAACTTAAACATTAGAAAAGTTTTTAGACGTATGAACATCAAATTAGGTGAAAGTGTGGAAAACTTGAGATTTTGAGTTGGCCCCAAAAATCTTGAGGAATCCTTTGCCTTGAGTTATTGCAGCATTTTTTTTTTTTACAGTGTATTTGTTTAAAAATCTAACTTTAAAACACTTTTTAGCCAAAAGTCAGTGTCTTTTGTAATGTTTTTATAGAAATATATGGAGAAAAACATGAAAATAACATTTGGGATGGAGGGAAGTTGGGGTCTGTGTGGGATTTTGGTGAATTTAAGGAGCGCCGTGACTCCTGACTTTGGGGACGGCTGCTGCAGAATAAACACAAGTGCTCCACTAAACTCTGAGGTAAAAACACTCAGTGGCCACAGTGAAAAGTAAATATCAAGCCCTGGGTGTAGTAAATGTTGTGTTTGTTGTTTTATTCCTTGTTTTTTGTGTGTTGTGTGTTTTTCGCTCTGGAGTCTGTAAATAAAGTTTGATTGACGCAAAGAAAAAAACAAAGGTAACGAAAAAATACTGCAAACGTTTCTCTTTAATACGAGAAAGTTTCACATTGTGATGAGATTATATAATTATAAGGTGATAATATTCTGGTTTACAAGAGATGACTTTACTTACTCGTTGGTGTATAAAATGTTCCTATAAGAAGTCAGTGGTTAAAACGAGACTACGTTTCCCATGATGCCTCAGGAGACGCTGCGGCGGTCAGAGCCGACGGAAAAACCACAGAGGTTTTATTAAACGTCCATAAGAAAAACAACTGGAGGCACTGTTTATGTTCCTGAGGAGTCTGAACAGAAACTTCACCTCCAAACTGCAGTCGAGACAAAAGATCATCGCTTTTAAACGAGAAAACGATCTCGTTTTAATGAGATAACGTGAAACTTTCTCGTATTTACAAGAAACGCTACCAATGTTTTTCTTTCACTGTGGCAGCTCAGCTCTTACTCAGCAAATACTTTTTATACTTTACTGTAAATACTAGTTCTAGAGCATGTTTTTGCTTTGAAAATCGAATTCAAGATTTTTAAAAAAGCCTTTAAAATACCAATAAATAAAAAAAATTAATAAAAATATAATAAAACTCTTTTAAATTGACTTATTTTCATATAAATTATATGCTTAGAGATACTGTAAGCAGCAGCGCTCTACTGGTTTAAAACGGTACTGCAGTCTAAATCAAAACAATGGTCTCTTTTCTGATTGGACGATCGGTGATGCAGTTTTAGAACCAAAACAAAAAATGGGAAACAAAAACAACTTGGCCGTTATGTAAAATATATCAGTTATCAGTAAAACTAATATTTGATTTAAACATGTTCACATCACATCTGGGACACATGTGGCTCATTTTTATGAAATATAAAAATATATTCTGTTCATAGCAGCTTTAAAAAAATCTTACACATAAATAAAAAATAAATTTGTCACAAGAATAAAATAAAAAAATCATATCCATTTGAACAACTCCTCTTTGAAAGAAGCAAAACCTAAAAATCTGTAGTAAAATATACCGGGCTTATTAAAATCATGACAATGTTTCTGATGGAAAGAACACAAATATTCTCCAATTAAATGATGATTTTTTTATTTCTTTTTTGGCTTCTGTCTTTCCTGTCGCCACAGTGAACCAGTCGCTGGGTGATTTGGCAGATTTTTCCACCAGATGCCCTTCCTAAGCAGCCCAGTCACATAACGGACGTGTTTCTGTTTTTGTCCTCTGACCCATCCTGAGTTCTCCTGAGCCCCGTCCCGTTGCAGGCAGCAGATTAAAAGCGTTTAAGCCGTGTCTCTAAACATTTTGGCTCTGTCCCGTAGACCATGAGGGCCTTGGCTGCGTCCGCTCTGCTGCCCCTGTTCCTGCCCCTGGTCCTGGGCCAGGGCGGGGGGAAAATCCTGGACGTCCCGCCGATGGACTACCCCGACACGAACCTCACCTTCCTGCCGGAAGGAGCCATGGACTCGTACTGCCAGATGATGCTGCAGAACCCCATGCCCATGCCCCCAGAGGATATCCCCTGGTACTGCATCTGCTCCCACTGCCAGGGCTCCGTGGGGCCCAAGGGCGACCGGGGCGACCGCGGCATGCGAGGTAAACCTCTGTGGGCCTGGTTAGTCCTGGTTTAAACCTGGTTTAAACCTGGTTTAGTCCTGGTTTAGTTCTGGTTTAGTCCTGGTTTAGACCTGGTTTAAACCTGGTTTAGTCCTGGTTTAGACCTGGTTTACACCTGGTTTAGTTCTGGTTTAGACCTGGTTTAGTCCTGGTTTGGACCTGGTTTAGTCCTGCTTTAGTCCAGGTTTAGACCTGGTTTAGTCCTGGTTTAGTCCTGGTTTAGACCTGGTTTAGTCTGGTTTAGTCCTGGTTTAGTCCTGGTTTAGACCTGGTTTAGACGTGGTTTAGTTCTGGTTTAGACCTGGTTTAGTCCTGGTTTAGACCTGGTTTAGACCTGGTTTAGTCCTGTTTAGTCCTGGTTTAGTCCTGCTTTAGTCCAGGTTTAGTCTGGTTTAGTCCTGGTTTAGTCCTGCTTTAGTCCTGCTTTAGTCCAGGTTTAGTCTGGTTTAGTCCTGGTTTAGTCCTGGTTTAGACCTGGTTTAGACGTGGTTTAGTTCTGGTTTAGACCTGGTTTAGTCCTGGTTTAGACCTGGTTTAGACCTGGTTTAGTCCTGTTTAGTCCTGGTTTAGTCCTGGTTTAGACCTGGTGTAGTCCTGGTTTAGACCTGGTTTAGTCCTGCTTTAGTCCTGCTTTAGTCCTGGTTTAGTCTGGTTTAGTCCTGGTTTAGTCCTGGTTTAGACCTGGTTTAGACGTGGTTTAGTTCTGGTTTAGACCTGGTTTAGTCCTGTTTAGACCTGGTTTAGTCCTGTTTAGTCCTGGTTTAGTCCTGGTTTAGACCTGGTTTAGTCCTGGTTTAGACCTGGTTTAGTCCTGTTTAGTCCTGGTTTAGTCCTGGTTTAGACCTGGTTTAGTCCTGTTTAGTCCTGGTTTAGTCCTGGTTTAGACCTGGTTTAGTCCTGTTTAGTCCTGGTTTAGTCCTGCTTTAGACCTGGTTTAGACCTGGTTTAGTCCTGTTTAGTCCTGGTTTAGTCCTGCTTTAGTCCAGGTTTAGTCTGGTTTAGTCCTGGTTTAGTCCTGGTTTAGACCTGGTTTAGACGTGGTTTAGTTCTGGTTTAGACCTGGTTTAGTCCTGGTTTAGACCTGGTTTAGACCTGGTTTAGTCCGGTTTAGTCCTGCTTTAGTCCAGGTTTAGTCCAGGTTTAGTCTGGTTTAGTCCTGGTTTAGTCCTGCTTTAGTCCTGCTTTAGTCCAGGTTTAGTCTGGTTTAGTCCTGGTTTAGTCCTGGTTTAGACCTGGTTTAGACGTGGTTTAGTTCTGGTTTAGACCTGGTTTAGTCCTGGTTTAGTCCTGGTTTAGTCCTGGTTTAGACCTGGTTTAGTCCTGGTTTAGACCTGGTTTAGTCCTGTTTAGTCCTGGTTTAGACCTGGTTTAGTCCTGGTTTAGACCTGGTTTAGTCCTGGTTTAGTCCTGGTTTAGTTCTGGTTTAGTCCTGGTTTAGTCTTGGTTTAGTCCTGGCTTAGTCCTGGTTTAGTCCTGGTTTAGTCCTGCTTTAGTCCAGGTTTAGTCTGGTTTAGTCCTGGTTTAGTCCTGGTTTAGTCCTGTTTAGTCCTGGTTTAGTCCTGGTTTAGACCTGGTTTAGACCTGGTTTAGCCCTGGTTTAGTCCTGGTTTAGTCCTGGTTTAGTCCTGGTTTAGTCCTGTTTAGTCCTGGTTTAGTCCTGGTTTAGTCCTGGTTTAGTTCTGGTTTAGTCCTGGTTTAGACCTGGTTTAGTCCTGGTTTAGTCCTGGTTTAGACCTGGTTTAGTCCTGGTTTAGTTCTGGTTTAGTCCTGGTTTAGACCTGGTTTAGTCCTGGTTTAGACCTGGTTTAGTCCTGGTTTAGTCCTGGTTTAGACCTGGTTTAGTCCTGGTTTAGACCTGGTTTATTCCTGGTTTAGTTCTGGTTTAGTCCTGGTTTAGACCTGGTTTAATCCTTGTTTAGACCTGGTTTAGTCCTGGTTTAGTCCTGGTTTAGTCCTGGTTTAGACCTGTTTAGTCCTGGTTTAGTCCTGGTTTAGACCTGGTTTAGACCTGGTTTAGTCCTGGTTTAGTCCTGGTTTAGTCCTGGTTTAGACCTGGTTTAGTCCTGGTTTAGACCTGGTTTAGTCCTGGTTTAGATCTGGTTTAGACCTGGTTTAGTCCAGGTTTAGTCCTGGTTTAGTCCTGGTTTAGACCTGTTTAGTCCTGGTTTAGTCCTGGTTTAGACCTGGTTTAGACCTGGTTTAGTCCTGGTTTAGTCCTGGTTTAGTCCTGGTTTAGACCTGGTTTAGTCCTGGTTTAGACCTGGTTTAGTCCTGGTTTAGACCTGGTTTAGTCCTGGTTTAGACCTGTTTAGACCTGGTTTAGTCCTGGTTTAGACCTGGTTTAGACCTGTTTAGACCTGGTTTAGTCCTGGTTTAGACCTGGTTTAGTCCTGGTTTAGACCTGTTTAGACCTGGTTTAGTCCTGGTTTAGACCTGGTTTAGACCTGTTTAGACCTGGTTTAGTCCTGGTTTAGACCTGTTTAGTCCTGGTTTAGTCCTGTTTAGACCTGGTTAGCACAGGTGTTAGAGCTGAGTCCTGACCCAGTCTCTGTGGTCCAGGTTTACCCGGCAGTCCAGGTCTCAGAGGGCCCACCGGGATCAGAGGACCTCCAGGCTTCGTCGGACGACCAGGAATTAAAGGTACTGGACTTATACACACTGTACAGGCTGCAGTCATGTGACTCTGAGCTGGTCATGTGACTGGTCATGTGACTGGTCATGTGACTCTGAGCTGGTCATGTGGCTGGTCATGTGACTGATCATGTGACTGGTCATGTGACTCTGAGCTGGTCATGTGACTGGTCATGTGACTGATCATGTGACTCTGAGCTGGTCATGTGACTGGTCATGTGACTCTGAGCTGATCATGTGACTGGTCATGTGACTGATCATGTGACTCTGAGCTGGTCATGTGACTGGTCATGTGACTCTGAGCTGATCACGTGACTGGTCATGTGACTGGTCATGTGACTGATCATGTGACTCTGAGCTGGTCATGTGACTGGTCATGTGACTCTGAGCTGGTCATGTGACTGGTCATGTGACTGATCATGTGACTCTGAGCTGGTCATGTGACTGATCATGTGACTGATCATGTGACCTGTGTTTAGGACAAAAGGGAGACTACGGAGAGAAGGGCTCCGTGGGTCTGCAGGGACAACAGGGACCAAAGGGAGCCCAAGGATACAAAGGTAAATCTGTCATGCTCCATTTGAAAACACACATAATTAATGGATTATTATATTTAAAGAGTGTGGGGCCCCTCAGGGCCTCAGCTCGAGGGGCCCTGGACTCTGAGCTCCTCCCGAGAGCCGCGTTAATCCCTGGATTTGTCCTGCAGGTGAGAAAGGTGTCGCTGGAGAGGAGGGCCCTCCTGGAGACCAGGGGCCTAGAGGAAACGACGGAGTGTGTCCTGACCCCTGCGACGCCAGTCAGGGGCCCGCGGGACCCCCGGGCCCTCCTGGCCCCGCTGGACTGAGGGGAGCGAATGGAGCTGATGGGGCCAAGGGCCAGAAGGGAGCCAAGGGAGACATGGGTGTTTCGGGGGTCCCAGGGAGCGACGGTGTCCCGGGGGTGAAGGGGGACCAGGGGCCCAAAGGGTACTGCAACTGTAACAATGGGACAAACGGGGCCAAAGGACAGAAGGGAGATAATGGGGACAAAGGGAACCAGGGCGACCAGGGGCCTAAAGGAGATGAGGGGCTCCAGGGAGACAAGGGGGACATGGGTATGATGGGTATGACTGGGCCCCCGGGCCCCTGCATGCCCATGGTCCAGTCGGGCTTCGCCGGGGGGCTCACCACTAGCTTCCCCCCCCCAAATCTTCCCGTGGTCTTCTCTAAAATCTACTACAACGTCCAGCTCAGCTTCATCCCCTCCATGGGCATCTACGTGGCCCCCATCAACGGGACCTACGTCTTCAGCTTCCACTTCACCGTCTACGAACGCGTCCTCACGGTGGGCCTCTTCCTCAACTTTCAACCCGTCCTGAAGACCACGGAGACCAAGTCCCTGGGCACCACCTCCCAGACCGTGGTCCTGCACCTGAACGAAGGCGACGGCGTCTGGATCCAGGTCAAAGACGACTCCTCTAACGGCATGTACACGGGCCCCGAGGCCTCCAGCACCTTCTCCGGATACCTGCTGCACCCCGACAAGTGCGAGGGGCTGGTCCTGGACATGGGGGGCATGGGGGTAGGCCGGGATTTCGAAGACCTCGGCGAACATCCTCCTCCTTCCCATCCCGTCTTCGATAAGAAAGGAGAATTCAAATGGGGAGACAAGCCCTAGAGCAGCGCCGCAGAGTAAATTATTTTAGAGTTAGACAGACGTTTAGTGTAGACGCACCAATGAAAATGTGAAGTCTGATGTGTTAGTGTAGACGGACCCAGCTGCAAAAGTCCTCCGATCAGATCCAGAGACAGTTTAACAGAGTTTTACAGAGTTTAACAGAGTTTAACAGAGTTTAACAGAGTTTAACAGAGTTTAACAGAGTTTAACAGAGTCTAACTCACCAGGAGCACTTCCTGAGTGATTGTAGTAGCTGCACTTTCTCAGATTTAGGAAAGCACTCTCACCGCAGCAGAGAAGAAACAGAATGAGACCCTGTCATTATTTTAACTTGACCACAGTAGATCCTTGTCTCTGTGAAGCTGTGGAAACAGAAGTCCACCATATTTTGGGAAAAGCTGACGCTGTTAAAGTTTAGTGACGCCGTAGAAAACGCTGCAGGAGAAAAGACTTGTGACGTGTTTTTACTGAGAGTCCATGGGAGCCGGAGTGGTCCTCTGTCCTCTTCTGTCCTCTGTCCTCTTCTGTCCTCCTCTGTCCCCCTCTGTCCCCCTCTGTCCTCCTCTGTCCTCCTCTGTCCCCCTCTGTCCCCCTCTGTCCTCCTCTGTCCTCCTCTGTCCCCATTAGTTCCTCGTCCTCGTGTCTGGTGTAACCGTAATGCTTCTATAAATCGAGCAGCTAAAGATCTTGTTAATGTTGCTGACTGCCTACCTTCTCAAGGGGTCACACAGGGGTCACACAGGGGTCACACAGGGGTCACACAGGGGTCACACAGGCCTCCCAGTGCCTTACTCCCAAATGTAGGGGGCGCTCCGGAGAGAAAAACAACACCAAAACAGCAAAGAAAACAGGAAAAGTTGCTGAAGTTCACTTAGACTTCACTTCTTGGTGGTTAGTTTCAGCTTTGGTTTTGTGAGGTCTGGGGTTCAATTCCTTAATGTAGAGACCAAATCTCCCGCTATACTTTGTGCAGGTCCCAAGCCCGGATAAACGTAGAGGCTTGCATCAGAAATTAAGGACGTCCGGTGTACAAAACCCATGCCAAAATTCAATTTGCTGTGGAGACTCCGGACAGAAAGGGCAGAGCTGGAATCAGGTCTTGCTAATGTTCTCTCCCACTCACTGACAGCACACACACGGCTAGTTTTTCATCAGAATCAATGTAAAATCAACCCACAGCTGGTTTTATTTTTTGTTAAACTTCGGAACATCCTTTTATGTCACAGTCAAAGCTGTTCCGGATATTTTTCCTGACATTTTTTGCTCGCTTCCTCTTGTCCCGAGTTGAAAGCGACCCCTCATCTCTCCCTGGTTTTTTAAAGAAAGGACTTCACGGAGAACTGTTCCATCTTTTGTCCCGCACGCCTACGCCCTGTCACTGTCTCTGTCCTCTCCCTCGCACCTCTGTCCCGCCCCGGCTCCCTGTAGGGCCCTTTGTCCCGCGGCAGCCTCCTCCTCCTCGCTGTCCTGGTTCCTGGACCTCGCTGTCCCGGTTCTTGGGTTTTGTCTGGGCTTTGTTTCGGGGAGGGCAGGGCGCTCCGGTTCCCAGGCACACGGGCGCGGGCAGGGGCGTGTGCGGGTGCACCCGAGGCTGACCTGAAACACGAGGACCCCCCGAGCGCACGCCTTTGTCCCGGGAAGTGGGGCGGTTATTATTTATGTGGAGATATGAGCCGTGTTTGCATGCCACAGCTGTGAATGGAGCGATGAGAAATGCACAAATTAAACGACACCTTACCAACTCTGGCTCTGAGTCCTGCTTTTTTCACTTGTTTGTTTGTTTGTTTGTTTGTTTATTATTTAGTGAAGGGACAATGCACATTAAGAACAGAAACAATGAAAAAGTCACATATCTCTGTAAATATGCAGGATTATAACCAAAGCTAATTTCCATCCTTAGTCCTTGCTGCCACACAACAGTTCATAAAAACTCTGTACACAGTGAAACTGACAGCGTACATACAACACTTACAGAGTTAGTTTCAGCTCTGTCTGAGACAAACCCAGGAAGAGTAAAGTTTCCTCTTGTGAAAAGGAATAATGCTTTTATTAAAAGAGTTTTTAAAAGAGCATTTAATAAATGGATTACTAAATGGTTTCAATAAAAGAAGGATTAATAGCGTTCAACTAACGCTGCTATGGACTAACGCAGTTTTATCTTCAAACAAGGGTTTTAGCATTTGTGTGTTAAATATTTAACTCATCGCTGAGCGCGGAGGCGAGATGTTGTTGTGTCAATAACTAAAGCCTCACCTGGTGCACTTTATTTCAGTGGATATAAAACACACAGGAACATTTCACTAAAGTATGTGACCAAAAACAGCCACAGTGTGCACAAAAACATCTGAAAACGCCACAGAAGAGCTGTGAAAGTGGCTTCAAAACATCGGCTGTAGCCTCGGAGTGGAGAATTAATAAATACGTCAAAGTGCCTTAATAGGTGTATAATAAATTAAGACAGTTGTGTTGTTTGTTATTGAGTATCACGTAATTTAACTTCCTGTGTGCTTTATATCCACTGAAACAAAGTGCACCAGGTGAGGCTTTAGTTATTGATACAACAATATCTCGCCTCCGCGCTCAGCGATGAGTTAAATATTTAACACACAAATGCTAAAACCCTTGTTTGAAGATAAAACTGCGTTAGTCCATAGCAGCGTTAGTTTGGTGATTTTATTTTGCGATGTGTACGACATAAATATGTTTTTTGAAGCTGCCCTTGTCCGGCTGCTCGCTGTGACCGGAAGTGGATCGTTCAGTTTCACCGAATGCAGCAGAAGTAGTTAGCGCTTAACCACTATTGTCACCGAGCCGGCTAAGGATGACGAGCAAATTGTCTGGCCAATCAGAGCGCGAGTAGCTCTGACCAATCACAGAGCTCGTTACATCGCTTTGCTTTTTATTTTATTTAACTTTAGCCAGGACCAGGAACGCCAGGGAAAAGCTAAAAGGAGAAGCTAATACGTTTTTCAAATGCTTTGCTGAAAAGGTTTTGTAAATACATTTAGAAATCGGTTTCCTAAATGGATTAATGAATAACGCTATTAATCCTTCTTTTATTAAAACCATTTAGTAATCCATTTATTAAATCTTCTTTTAAAAACTCATTTAATAAACCATTTAGTAAACCGTTTATTAAAGGCTCTTTTAAACACTCTTTTAATAAAACCATTTAGTAATCCATTTATTAAATGTTCTTTTAAAAACTCTTTAATAAAAGCATTATTCCTTTTCGCGTGGCGTTCACGGCCCTCCATACTCATACATTACAGTAACACATCATCATAATTACCACATTAAAGAAACATGTGGCAAACATTACAAACACTCACAGAAATCTCTCTTTACAAGTCTGTAAACATCTGCAATAATATCCTGACCCACGTGCGAGAAGAGAAGACCTACATTATTTGCGCTAAAATCAATTTGTGTTTAATAATTATGTCCCATTTGGAGCAACCCCCCGCTCTCTGCTGGAGGCAAAACATTACCTAGGAAAATTCAAACAAAGAATCACAACAATAGGGCACATTTTTAGTGGAAAATTGTAATCATTTAATAAACTTAAAGAGCAGTTTGGTCTCCACAACGCTACCTTTTTTACTTACAACACTTCAGAGTGTGAGGTACAGGATTCTACAGTTTCAGCTTCTGTGGAGAGCGTGTGTCTAAAATGGAGAGGAAATATTACAACATCTGCTGGAGCGGCTGTGGAAAGTCAGGTTCTTTGCTGCGTCGTATTTGGGAACGTCCTGTCGTTAAAACATTTTGGTTTGAAGGGATGTCGCTACTATAAAAGGTCACATTTACACAGAGCTTTTCTACCTCCCTGGGTACTCAAAGCCCCAAACTGTGGCCCTCTCTCCCCTGAACATCAGAGCTGCTACATCCACGGAAAGTTTCATTTCACTGCTAAAAACACACTTTTTTGCACACAAGCTGAGCTGGACATTTCCCACTGTTTAATATTTTTAACATTGTTTTATTGGTTTTTATTTGATTTCGTTTTTACTGTTTTTACACTATTTATAATTTGTTGTGTGAGTGTATTTATATCTTTTCTAATTTTATTGTTTTGATTTTATTGGAAAGCACTTTGGTCACCTTGAGTGTTGTAAAGGGCTCTATAAATAAATGTAGATTGATTATTGTTTTAGCTATATTCTGTTGTTTTATTTGTAGCTACTGTTGTGTTTTTTACTGATACTCACTGTACAGCAGTTTGGGGCAGCAGTGTTGGTTTTTAAATGTGCTGTATAAATAAACTTGATCTACTGGACATGGAAGGAACCTCAAACTTATTAAAAGTCTTGGAACACGTCCTGGGGAAGACTGAGACCTTCTCTGTTAAAGACTTTGCTGGGAGCGTTGTAAATTGTCGGCGATGTTAATGAGCTGTGGTGTGTGGAGCTAAAATAATTTGGCATTGATCCGACCAAGGATACGACCGTCATGGAGCACAGAACACAGACTCAATTATTCAATGACAAAAAGGTACCAAAGACTGCATAAAAGTTAACCAGGCTGTTTGAAAATCATATGTTTTATTTTTCACGTACCCCTGGGGGCACCCGCACCACAGTTTGAGAACCACTAGGATATTGCACAGCACGGACTAAAAGACTCAAAGACAGTTACTACCCCCAAGCTGTCAGACAACTGAACTCTCCATAATACTCCCAATACTGCACCAAACCACTTTGGGTTATACGTTTATCGCTGCCACAGTACTTGAATGTATCAGGTATCAATAAACTATTTTATGTGCAATACAAACTCTTCTGAGTAATTTTACCACCTGTGAAATACTCTGTTTACATCTTATTTAATACTACCTGCACTTTTGCATTTTTATTTTATCTTTTTTTATTATTATAGATTATTACTTTGCTTTTGGGGCTTTAAGTGTCATATTTTTCACATATCTCCAGATTCTCAGAGTGTGTTTTAATGGATCTAAACAGACGCAGCAGAAGGCTCTGAGCACCTGTTCGCCTCACCTCTGTGCACTCGTCAACTTTGCTTTTGGGACTTTTTTTCCAAGTTACTGAAACCAGATTCAATTTGAGTCATTTACCACAGACACCGAGAATAATTCTATCAGTGTATCATGTTATCTGTCAGCCGTTGTTTAACCCACTCATATACGGCCTGCACCTGTCCAAAATCAGAAATCCTTGTAAAGGTTTATTTTTGAAGCGTAAAAATAAAACGCACATGATAGAGATGGAGTAACACGCTGTCTCTCTGCTTGGTTCTTCTGAAAAATAGAGGTCATTCATATTAAAGCTCAACAATTATAAACCAGTATTAGTAAATATTCATGAATTCTTCAGAAATGGGACAAAACAGGACCCAATATTGAACAAATATAAAATAAAAAAATTCAATAAGTAACTTCCTTATGTTCCTACATTTCAAACGTTTTTCTTTTGTTTCTTTGTTTTATTGGTAACACTTTATTTCAAGGTCTACCTATTAACCATTAACTAAGTGCTAATTAGCATGCTAGTTAGTGATTAATTAGCTGTTAATTGGTAATTATAAAGCACCTATTAGTCCTTTATTCTGTGTGAACAAACTCTACAGCTAATTAGCAACTAACAAACAATTTTCCCTTCATAAATTCATAATTACTGCTCATTAGTAGGAACTAAGGAAGTTTTTGGACATAAATTATGATCTTAATAAGCTTTTTAGCGTATTGGAGCATTATTAAGGAATCGTACCACAAAAATCTTATTAAAATCATTTATATCCAACAACTTCCTTACTTCCTAATAATGAGCATTAATTATGAGTTTATTAAGGGGAAAATATTAGTTAGTTGCTAATTAGCTGTAGAGTTTGTTCACACAGAATAAGGGATTAATAAATGCTTTATAATTATAATTATAATTTTTTATTATATGTTATTTTTGCAAATATTTCTTATCATATACTGTTATGTATGCTAGTAGTACTTCCTCTTAGCGAGTCAAACGGTTCTTATGCATTTCATCGCACTGTTGACCCTGTGTTGAACTTGCATATGACAAATAAACAATCTTGAATCTTGAATCTTGAATCTTGAATCTTGATGTTTTCTATGGGGGACCACAGAAAAATACTGAGTGCAGTATTTTGAAGTGTAAAATCTACTACAAGTTATTTTTACTTCATTTACTGTTAATTTAGCTCAAACAAACCAACAGAACCAAATCCTTTAAGTCTTTTAACTCAAACTATTTAAGCTCATAGTTAATATTATTATATTCTGTATTTAACCAGGTAATATTGTTACTTTTCCATAAGTGACACAGACTCAGTTACAGCAAAACAACACAGGACCAATACTTTCTCTCCAGATGTAAGAATATTTATACAGAACAGGTTTAAAACAATAAGGTACAAAAGTTACAGAAATGAGGTGTCCATGCAAGAACAGAAAAACAGAATTTGTTCCTGAAGAAGAAAATCAAGTTAAGCTTCAGTTTCTGTACAAGGCTCAGTGTGATCCCACCTGTGCTTCTGAGGGAGGTTTTCTTATTCTTATTCTTGTTTTTATTCAAAGACAGGGTTTGTTTTTTGTTAAATGAGACTGAATGATACCAAAGGCAGAGTTTAGAAAAGTCTCTCAGTAGAAGTTGATAAACAAACGATGGCTGAGAAGAGAAAAGAAACACTGGTCACGTTTCAACAAAGAAACAGAGAACAACAGTGGACCCAGAACTGATCCCTGGGGCACTCCTGAGAAACAGAGACGGGGTCAAAGGTCGATGAGTGCAGGGAAGAAAATAACGTCAGACAAAAAGTTCAAAGTTCATCTGAGATTTCACCAAAGCAGAGGGAAAATCTTAGCATTTATGATTTTGGTGAACATTTGTATTTAACAGCCTCCGCAGCAAATTTCATCTGGTGCAGATTTGGCCCTCGTCCTTACGTTTCCTCCGGCCCAAAGTCGGCTCGAGTACTGTGCACCGCAGGCCGACACAAACCCGGACACGTTCACCTCTGGCCCGGATCCGGTTCATAAACTGTATTCTGAGGTTTAAATGTAGTTCTGGCAAAAGCTTGGAGTTGTTCTTTTTTCCAAATAATAATAAATAACCTGTTTGTGTAGCTCCACTGTAATTTCAACTGAAGAACAATAAATGAACCTCAGAGACACAAACCCAGTTAGCCATGAGTGGAATCCAAATGATAACAGTTAAAATCATTATAGAGTTTGTTTTAGAGCAGTTATTAAATCACTAAACTGGGTCCTGTTTACAAACATGTGTGTGCCATTGGTACAAAGTGTATGAAGAGATAAATAAGAGATACAAAACTGTGACTGAGCACTCAGAGTGAGAGGCTCCACACTGTCAGCCCCAGCTCAGTGAGGACAAGCAGTTTGTGTTGACGTCAGTGTGTCCCGGGTGGGGACAGGGGGGACATAAATCTGTCCAATCAATCATTCTGTACAACAGACACAATAATATCTATGTTTAGAGTTTTTTGTAGTGATTTTTATTGAAGACCCCGCCCCCTCTGTTTCCTCATGATACGTCCCAGTGATGTCCACAGTGTGGGCCCCTGTCCTCTGTGTGGCCCCTCAGTTGTGCAGGGCCACAGTCCTTGCTCCCAGCTCTGGCCCAGCAGGAGCCTCCCTCACTGAGAACAGTCAGAGTCAGCTCAGAGACGACTCCTGGGTCCAGTTTGGGGTCAGGAGATGTTTCTGTGAGAACATCATGTGTGTACACTTACACAGTACGCTACAGGAGACAAGGAAGCTGATAAATCAGACTGTGGTTTGTTTTTTTAGGTTTATTATTATTGGCCGCAGGCAGCTGTGGCCCTGGGACTGGAGAGACATGGGCTCCTCCCCTGTCCCAGCCTCAGAGACCTTCATACTCAGTGTGGACCAGGACAGAAGCTGAGCTTTAGGAGAGGAGCAGGTCTGAGGCCAGAGTTAAACCCCGGTGCTGTCACAGAGTCACAGTCCCTGCCTCTGCTCAGCCCCGGCCCGGGACGGGGATCAGAACTGAATCCTTCGTACGTTAGCTCGGTCTCTCTCTCAAACCTAAGCCGGTTTAGATCCAGGGCCGGGCTGCGGGGCCCGTTCTGTGCATTTACTGAGCCCACGCCAGCTCCTGGCCCCAGTCCCAGTCCCAGTCCCAGTCCCAGTCCGGTTCTAAACTGGGGCTAAAGTTCTACTTCTCCCTCCGTCTGTGTCAGGTCCGGTAAGGAGCGGTTTCCAGAGAGAAAACTCAAATTTAAACTTTTCCTGTACAGCACTGACAGATGTTGCAGTAAAACTTAGATTAACTCTACACAGGTTTCAACAAAACAAATTAATTATGAATTTGAAAAAATTCAAACCTGTCATATCACTTTGAGGAAGTAAAAAGCTTTTTATCTCTGTTTATGATGGTGCTTTGGCAGAGGTTTTACTCTAGATGCCCTTCCACAGCCACACATTTATCCAGGCTTGGGACTGGTACACAGTGTGGCTGATTATTTTGGCACCAACAACCACTAATTTCCATTTTTCGTCTTTAATGCGAGGTCCATATAAAGAACCATTTTATCAGGCTTGAAGTTATTTCAGGAAAGTTGTTGTTTAGATTTTGTTTTGTTAAATTCAGTTTGCTAAGTTTCCATTATAATAATACTTTAGACACTGGAGAATAAGTTGGCTGTAAGATCAGTTAAAATAATAATGATAAGAATAAGAATGAAACTTAACACTGAACGTTCAATTAAGTGAACAATAAATTATTATTGGTTGAAAATTTGAGATTTTGAGTTGGCCCCAAAACTCCAGAATCTTGAGGGATCCTGTTGGCCTGAGTTTTTTTGTTTTTTTTTACAGTGTGGCTTTATTTCTCATTTTTCATCGGGGCAGAACAGCCAGATGTCAGAAAAACTTTGTACGAATACGAGGAGAAAACAAAAAACAAACAAACCAAAAAAAGTAAAGCCGAACAAGAGATCACAAATGGGCTTTACTCCCACCTGTAGGGGGAGCTCTATAGAGGAAAATGAGGCAGAAACAGCGAAGAAACGAGCAGAGTTCTGCTTTAAAGTTCGATTACAGATCACCTTTGTACTAACTTTATCATCAGGGCCGACCCCCCTGGCCTAAGTAATATTTTAGTTTAAGATAAAAAACTGTCAGGACACAGACCAGCTCCAAACGGTTCTTTATTTATACAAGAAGCAGAAGTTTACTGCATTCAGAAAATACTTTGTACAGATTCAGTGTCAGCTGATAAACTACAGAAATATACAACACATTATTACCTTCTGAGTAACAAGCAGCGTCTACTGTTTAATATCTCTGGAAAACTCAAGCTTTAAGTCCAGATACAGGGCGGGGTCAGAGGTCACAGGGGGGCGGAGACTGGGGTCAGTGGGGGCGGAGACTGGGGTCAGTGGGGGCGGGGCTGCTCCTCCTCAGGCCTCAGTGGGAGACTCCTCGTCGTCGCCGATGACTCCTTTCAGATAAACTCGCTTAAACTCCTCAAACACCATGTCCTCAGGCTCACTGAGAAAACCAGGGTTACAGTTAAACCAGACTAAACCAGGTCTAAACCAGGTCTAAACCAGGTCTAAACCAGGTCTAAACCAGGTCTAAACCAGGACTAAACTCAGAACTAAACCAGGTCTAAACCAGGTCTAAACCAGGACTAAACCAGGTCTACCCCAGGACTAAACTCAGAACTAAACCAGGTCTAAACCAGGACTAAACCAGGTCTAAACCAGGACTAAACTCAGAACTAAACCAGGTCTAAACCAGGTCTAAACCAGGACTAAACCAGGACTAAACCAGGTCTAAACTCAGAACTAAACCAGGTCTAAACCAGGTCTAAACCAGGACTAAACCAGGACTAAACCAGGTCTAAACTCAGAACTAAACCAGGTCTAAACCAGGTCTAAACCAGGACTAAACCAGGACTAAACCAGGTCTAAACTCAGAACTAAACCAGGTCTAAACCAGGACTAAACCAGGTCTAAACCAGGACTAAACCAGGTCTAAACCAGGACTAAACCAGGACTAAACCAGGTCTAAACCAGGACTAAACCAGGTCTAAACTCAGAACTAAACCAGGTCTAAACCAGGACTAAACCAGGTCTAAACCAGGACTAAACCAGGACTAAACCAGGTCTAAACCAGGACTAAACCAGGTCTAAACCAGGACTAAACCAGGACTAAACCAGGTCTAAACCAGGACTAAACCAGGACTAAACCAGGTCTGAACCAGGACTAAACCAGGACTAAACCAGGTCTAAACCAGGACTAAACCAGGACTAAACCAGGTCTAAACCAGGACTAAACCAGGACTAAACCAGGTCTGAACCAGGACTAAACCAGGACTAAACCAGGTCTAAACCAGGACTAAACCAGGACTAAACCAGGTCTAAACCAGGACTAAACCAGGACTAAACCAGGTCTGAACCAGGACTAAACCAGGTCTAAACCAGGACTAAACCAGGTCTAAACCAGGACTAAACCAGGACTAAACCAGGTCTAAACCAGGACTAAACCAGGACTAAACCAGGACTAAACCAGGTCTAAACCAGGACTAAACCAGGACTAAACCAGGTCTAAACCAGGACTAAACCAGGTCTAAACCAGGACTAAACCAGGACTAAACCAGGATTAAACCAGGATTAAACCAGGATTAAACCAGGACTAAACCAGGACTAAACCAGGTCTGTTGCGTGTGAGAACTGGAGGTGGTTTATCTTGTGTATTGTGACAGTAAGTAGCTTCTGTTTTGTGTTGGTCCCGAGTGTGTGGGCCCCTGGGGGCCAATAGCACTCTGTGTGTTTAAACCCGACACCGGGCCCATAGAGTTTACACAGGGACCGCCTCAGATCAGTGTCAGGACGAGACAACGGGACACAGAGGACACACACTTCCTCAAACTGTCACCTGGAGCCGGCAATAACACTCAGCACACACTGGGCCTCTGTCGTTAGCCACTCACTGAGTTTATTAGCCACTGACTGAGTTTATTAGCCACTGACTGAGTTTATTAGCCACTGACTGAGTTTATTAGCCACTGACTGAGTTTATTAGCCACTGACTGAGTTTATTAGCCTCTCACTGAGTTTATTAGCCACTCACTGAGTTTATTAGCCACTGACTGAGTTTATTAGCCACTGACTGAGTTTATTAGCCACTGACTGAGTTTATTAGCCACTGACTGAGTTTATTAGCCTCTCACTGAGTTTATTAGCCGCTCACTGAGTTTATTAGCCACTGACTGAGTTTATTAGCCACTGACTGAGTTTATTAGCCACTGACTGAGTTTATTAGCCACTGACTGAGTTTATTAGCCTCTCACTGAGTTTATTAGCCGCTCACTGAGTTTATTAGCCACTGACTGAGTTTATTAGCCTCTCACTGAGTTTATTAGCCGCTCACTGAGTTTATTAGCCACTGACTGAGTTTATTAGCCACTGACTGAGTTTATTAGCCTCTCACTGAATTTATTAGCCACTGACTGAGTTTATTAGCCTCTCACTGAGTTTATTAGCCACTGACTGAGTTTATTAGCCACTGACTGAGTTTATTAGCCACTCACTGAGTTTATTAGCCACTCACTGAGTTTATTAGCCACTGACTGAGTTTATTAGCCACTGACTGAGTTTATTAGCCACTCACTGAGTTTATTAGCCACTGACTGAGTTTATTAGCC
Organism: Bostrychus sinensis; assembly: GCA_020698575.1. Lineage (NCBI taxonomy): Eukaryota > Metazoa > Chordata > Actinopteri > Gobiiformes > Eleotridae > Bostrychus > Bostrychus sinensis. Next base: position 856,340 of record CM036245.1, on the reverse strand, counting down.
ACTCACTGAGTTTATTAGCCACTGACTGAGTTTATTAGCCACTGACTGAGTTTATTAGCCACTCACTGAGTTTATTAGCCACTGACTGAGTTTATTAGCCACTGACTGAGTTTATTAGCCACTCACTGAGTTTATTAGCCACTGACTGAGTTTATTAGCCACTCACTGAGTTTATTAGCCACTGACTGAGTTTATTAGCCACTCACTGAGTTTATTAGCCACTGACTGAGTTTATTAGCCACTCACTGAGTTTATTAGTCACTCACTGAGTTTATTAGTCACTCACTGAGTTTATTAGCCACTGACTGAGTTTATTAGCCACTCACTGAGTTTATTAGCCACTGACTGAGTTTATTAGCCACTCACTGAGTTTATTAGCCACTGACTGAGTTTATTAGCCACTCACTGAGTTTATTAGCCACTGACTGAGTTTATTAGCCACTGACTGAGTTTATTAGCCACTCACTGAGTTTATTAGCCACTGACTGAGTTTATTAGCCACTCACTGAGTTTTTTAGCCACTGACTGAGTTTTTTAGCCACTGACTGAGTTTATTAGCCACTCACTGAGTTTATTAGCCACTGACTGAGTTTATTAGCCACTGACTGAGTTTATTAGCCACTGACTGAGTTTATTAGCCATTGACTGAGTTTATTAGCCACCATTTAATGAAGTGTTTGTGTAGATTTTATTAAAGAAATATAAAGTTAGGTTTCATGTATGCACAGGGATTTATCAAATATCAAAAACAGGTTTATCTATGGGCAGAATACATTTGATCTCTCTGTATGTGTCTTTCAAACATCAAAACAATTATCATGAGTTATTATTATTATTATTAATAACAATAACAATAATAATAATAATAATAATAATAATAATAATAATAATAATAATAATAATAATAATAATAATTTAAAATATAGAACATTTTAACCGGACAAAGCGACAGTGGGAGTTATTTGTGTTTTAAATGAAAATCTAGCTGCATTTGGTAAAATGGTGAGTGTTAAAGTCAAAGCCTCTCATCAGGCTCACTATAATGAACCAGGCCTAAACCAGGACCAAACTCATTCATGTTTCTCTAGAACCTGAGTGGAAAGTCCCGCGTGTCCCGTGTGTCCCTGGCGTGTCCCACTGGAGCTGAGAGAATCTGGGACAGGCCAGGTCGGGTTTCTCTGATCCAGGACACGAGGTTAGTTTTACGGTTTCATAAATGATTATCTGAGAACATTCTCCTGACGTTACTCACGGCTCAGGCTCACGACAATCTGAGCTTTACAGATTTATGTGAAAAAAAGACATAAATGAGATACTTTACCCATCTTTGCCTGCGGCGGAGAAAACACAGGACAGAAAAATGAACACATGATATTAATATAACACTAACATGACACAGCAAGACATTAACTTTTATTTATTTATAATCTGAATACAGTCAGAGGCAGAAAAAATGCACAAAAATATTTGGACGGAGAGATTTCTGAGAGAATAAAATGAATAAAGTGTGTGTGTCGTACCTGGGTCTGGTTTGGGATGCATGAGTCTGAAGGGAACCTCCACACACACATCACTGACGGGACAATTTAACATAAAAATGAATATTAGGAGAGGAGGTGAGTGTAATTATAAAATAATGATGGTAAAGGAGGAAGGATAACTATGGAAGGGCTAAAGAGGAAACACAGAGAGGGCAGGGTTGTTCTGCTGCAGTGGAGAGTTAGCTCCATCTGCTGGACAAGAGAGGTATAACAGGGAGAGAAGGGAAGGGAGGAGTGTTACCTTGATCCCACCGTCCTGATTCAGAACAGAGAGAACAGATCAGACTCAAGGAAATATATTTAAAAATGCAAAATAAAAAACATCTGAATGAGAAATGAATGAATGTGGAGATAAACTCTGATGTGTAAGAGCCAAGAAAAAGTGAATAAAGATGGAGAGACTAATTAAGTCCTGGTGTTTTGACCAAGTGAATGATAATATAATGTATACATGGATGAATGGATGAATGAATGAATGGATGGATGAATGAATGGATGGATGGGTCTGGGTGGAGTGAGTGGTACTGACCCAGAGGCGATCATCCTCAGAACCACTTTGTACGACACCAACATCCCCATGACCTCCTTCAGGACCTCCTGCTTCACTCTGAGGACAAACACATGAGACTGTTACAGAGTGATGTCACTACGTCACGTCCCCAGCATCTCCTACAGGACCTCCTTCAGGACCTCCTTCAGGACATCCTTCAGGACCTCCTTCAGGACATCCTTCAGGACCTCCTTCAGGACATCCTTCAGGACCTCCTTCAGGACATCCTTCAGGACCTCCTTCAGGACATCCTTCAGGACTTCCTTCAGGACATCCTTCAGGACCTCCTTCAGGACATCCTTCAGGACATCCTCCAGGACATTCTTCAGGACCTCCTTCAGAACCTCCTTCAGGACATCGTTCAGAACCTCCTTCAGAACCTCCTTCAGGACATTGTTCAGAACCTCCTTCAGGACATCCTCCAGGACCTCCTTCAGGACATCCTTCAGAACCTCCTTCAGAACCTCCTTCAGGACATCCTTCAGGACCTCCTTCAGGACATCGTTCAGAACCTCCTTCAGGACATCCTTCAGAACCTCCTATAGGACATCCTTCAGGACCTCCTATAGGACATCCTTCAGGACCTCCTTCAGGACATCCTTCAGGACATCGTTCAGAACCTCCTACAGGACATCCTTCAGGACCTCCTACAGGACCTCCTTCTGGACATCCTTCAGGACATCCTTCAGGACATCCTACAGGACCTCCTACAGGACCTCCTTCAGGACTTCCTTCAGGACCTCCTTCAGGACCTCCTTCAGGACTTCCTCCAGGACATCCTTCAGGACTTCCTTCAGGACCTCCTTCAGGACATCCTCCAGGACATCCTTCAGGACATCCTTCAGGACTTCCTTCAGGACATCCTTCAGGACTTCCTTCAGGACTTCCTTCAGGACATCCTTCAGGACATCCTTCAGGACTTCCTTCAGGACCTCCTTCAGGACTTCCTTCAGGACCTCCTTCAAGACCTCCTTCAGGACTTCCTTCAGGACATCCTTCAGGACTTCCTTCAGGACTTCCTTCAGGACATCCTACAGGACATCCTTCAGGACTTCCTTCAGGACCTCCTTCAGGACTTCCTTCAGGACCTCCTTCAAGACCTCCTTCAGGACTTCCTTCAGGACATCCTTCAGGACATCCTTCAGGACTTCCTTCAGGACCTCCTTCAGGACTTCCTTCAGGACCTCCTTCAAGACCTCCTTCAGGACTTCCTTCAGGACATCCTTCAGGACTTCCTTCAGGACATCCTTCAGGACATCCTTCAGGACTTCCTTCAGGACATCCTACAGGACATCCTTCAGGACTTCCTTCAGGACCTCCTTCAGGACTTCCTTCAGGACCTCCTTCAAGACCTCCTTCAGGACTTCCTTCAGGACCTCCTTCAGGACTTCCTTCAGGACCTCCTTCAGGACCTCCTTCAAGACCTCCTTCAGGACTTCCTTCAGGACATCCTTCAGGACATCCTTCAGGACCTCCTTCAGGACATCCTTCAGGACCTCCTTCAGGACCTCCTTCAGGACTTCCTTCAGGACCTCCTGCTTTACTCTGAGGAGGGACTGGTTATTGACAGGTTTCCTGCTCAGCCCAGTCAGACTCACTCTGTTCCTGTTCTACACAGAAGTGGGTCTCGTCCCTTCTCTTCATTTCTGTGGCAGAACAATCACAGGAGGAGAAACCAATCAGAGAAACAAAGGGCTGGACATAAGCAAAACCCAGAATCCTGTGTATCCTGAGCAGCTCTGTCCTTATTTGTGAACGGGGACAGCAGCAGAAGCCAGTTGTACAAAGACTTGTGAAAGAAAGTGGTTTGTTTGAATGTGGAGGTTACGTGGGACGTCAGAGGGACTTTACTGTTGTTAAAATGGAAACAGGACGAAGACAAAAATCCCAACAACGAGGACTTCAGCAGAACCAACAGGTGACGAAGGAAAGACCTGAACACCGTTCATCAGAGAGAAGTTATTACGTTCACTCTGTATAAGCCACAGCCATCTTGGTTATTTCTGAGAGGAGATTATCTTCTGCTTCTGTGAGACGCAGAGCTGCAGAGAAACGGCTGGGACAGGTCAGGATCCAGAGTCCACTGGAGACGAGGAACCAGACTTTGATGGTTTAGGAAAGACAGGAGGAGGGTCTGGGCCTGAACTGGGTACCAGTTTCCTCCAACAGCCTAAAATATGCACAGCAGGTAATCCTCCAGCTGGGTTCTCCTGCCCAGGATCCTGGAGAAGATCTGGAGAAGATCTCGAACCCACAGGTTTAATCCCTGAGACACTGAAGGTGCTCAACAGTGAAAGTTTGATCCTTGGTAAAGAATCCACAGAATTATTCCTTTCTCCCACTAGAACCACTAGAACTACTACTACTACTACTACTACTACTCCTGAGCACATTCCCCTCACACGCTGGTAGAGGCCAGGTTGGTGTCCTCGTGTTTGAGACGTCCGTCCAGAGCCAGACCTCGTCTCTCCTTGTTGTAGGTCAACAGAGGATACAGAGAGTACTCCTTCTTCAGAGAGGTCCCAGCGGGTACACAGTCCCTGTACAAGTACACAACATGAAGTACTTTAGACCAGAGTAAAGTAAAGCTGAAGTACTCCTGCCCTGGTGCTGTTACCTGCAGTGTAGATACTTCTCTGATTCCAGTTACTTTCAGAAATGTCCAGCCTCACTTAAAGACATGAGATTGATGTTTTTGTTCCATCTCTGAGTTATTCTGACTGAACTCTGAAGTCCAGATGAAGAACGCGTCTCTTTCACCCAGGTCCATGGTCAGGATTTTTCAGACCTGAGTATCCTTTCTCTTTTATCTCTTCTAACAAACGTCTGCCGAGCTCCTGACTCTGCCTCAGCTCAGTGATGTTTGATGGCCTCTGTGCTGCTGCTGCTGCCTTCTTTAAATCCCATTAAAGATTTTTACTAGGATTTAAATCTAGAGAGCAATCTTTAACAAATAAATCCATCAAACTCTAGAGCTGACCTTAAAGTTCCAGCTCTGAGTTTAGCGTTAGCCCAATGTGAACCAGCTCCTCTTCGTTAAACATTGCGTCTCACATCTTCTTGTTTTATCTGCGTTTTACTTTTTTGTTTTTCTGTGTAAACATCTGGTGCTATAATAGTTTTTCTCTAATTTCCCCCAGCAGCCAATCAGAGAGCGCAGAGCATTATCTCACCCCATTTTAGAAAAATACTTACGATTGGTCAGAGAGGATTGGTTTAGGTGGGAAAAGGTTTGAATGGGAGGGGTTCAGACCCACCTCACTATGGAAATAAATGAGTCAGCGTATGCATTCACAAGTAAAATACACAAATATAGAAACTGTAGCTAATTAAGGGCCATTTAAAGCATTAGAACGTTATTTTACTGTGCACTAAAAGCTGCGTTCTGCTCCTCCACTGTGATCAATTTACAGCACTTTTATCTCCGTACTCGTGATAAATTAAATAACGACCATGAAGTGGTTTCATTTGCATTTTCCATGACTTGAATTTTCCTCTGGTGAGAACTTGTTTTACAGATTCATTGAGTCACAGGAGCAAAATCTGCGCTGCGTTCGTTCAGCTCCTGTGAGAGACTCTAACCTCAGCTGCGCCTGGGTTTGCTCCACTTTTAGCTCGATTTATTCATTTAGCGAGCAGCAGACCTTTGACAAATCTGATCCTAAGACTACAAAACTACAACTCTCATGAGCACACGCTGCAGAGTGTTCTGTGATTGGTTTATTTGTGAAGTATATTTTCATGAATTAATTTGAGAATAAAGATAAACTCACATGGTGTCCTCTTTGGCCACGGACTTGACATACTTGTCGTTAGAGTACAGCACCACGTTGGTCACCTGCTCCACTGAGACACACAGAGGACACGTTAATGTTTCCTGTTGCATTGTGGGAGTTGGAGTGTGTAAGGCCGCTCTGTACCTGAGAGGCTGATGTCCTTCATGGTTCTGCTGGACGAGTTGGAGATCTCCACGTCCACTTTGACCGGTTCTCCGTGGTAGAACGTCTGAGAACATACAGCACACAAGAGAGAGTCAGACCTGTTAGTCCTGGTTTAGTCCTGGTTTAGACCTGGTTCAGTCCTGGTTCAGTCCTGGTTTAGTCCTGGTTTAGTCCTGGTTTAGTCCTGGTTTAGACTTGGTTTAGTCCTGGTTTAGTCCTGGTTTAGTCCTGGTTTAGACTTGGTTTAGTCCTGGTTTAGTCCTGGTTTAGGCCTGGTTTAGTTGTGGTTTAGTCCTGGTTTAGGCCTGGTTTAGGCCTGGTTTAGTCCTGGTTTAGTCGTGGTTTAGGCCTGGTTTAGGCCTGGTTTAGTCCTGGTTTAGTCCTGGTTTAGTCCTGGCTTAGACCTGGTTTAGTCCTGGTTTAGTTGTGGTTTAGACCTGGTTTAGTCCTGGTATAGTCCTGGTATAGTCCTGGTTTAGTCCTGGTTTAGTCCTGGTTTAGACCTGGTTTAGTCGTGGTTTAGACCTGGTTTAGTCGTGGTTTAGTCCTGGTTTAGTTGTGGTTTAGGTCCTGGTTTAGACCTGGTTTAGTCCTGGTTTAGTTGTGGTTTAGTCCTGGTTTAGTCCTGGTTTAGTCGTGGTTTAGACCTGGTTTAGTCCTGGTTTAGTCCTGGTTTAGTCCTGGTTAAGTCCTGGTTTAGTCCTGGTTTAGACCTGGTTTAGTCGTGGTTTAGTCCTGGTATAGTCCTGGTTTAGTCCTGGTTTAGTCCTGGTTTAGACCTGGTTTAGTCGTGGTTTAGACCTGGTTTAGTCGTGGTTTAGTCCTGGTTTAGTTGTGGTTTAGTCCTGGTTTAGACCTGGTTTAGTCCTGGTTTAGTTGTGGTTTAGTCCTGGTTTAGTCCTGGTTTAGTCCTGGTTTAGTCGTGGTTTAGACCTGGTTTAGTCCTGGTTTAGTCCTGGTTTAGTCCTGGTTTAGTCCTGGTTTAGTTGTGGTTTAGACCTGGTTTAGTCCTGGTTTAGTCCTGGTTTAGTTGTGGTTTAGTCCTGGTTTAGTCCTGGTTTAGTCCTGGTTTAGTCCTGGTTTAGTCCTGGTTTAGTTGTGGTTTAGACCTGGTTTAGTCCTGGTTTAGTCCTGGTTTAGTCCTGGTTTAGTCGTGGTTTAGTCCTGGTTTAGTCCTGGTTCAGACCTGGTTTAGTCCTGGTTTAGTCCTGGTTTAGTCCTGGTTTAGACCTGGTTTAGTCCTGGTTTAGTCCTGGTTTAGTCCTGGTTTAGTCCTGGTTTAGACCTGGTTTAGTCGTGGTTTAGTCCTGGTTTAGTTGTGGTTTAGTACTGGTTTAGACCTGGTTTAGTACTGGTTTAGTCCTGGTTTAGTCCTGGTTTAGTCCTGGTTTAGTCCTGGTTTAGACCTGGTTTAGTCCTGGTTTAGTCCTGGTTTAGTTGTGGTTTAGTCCTGGTTTAGTCCTGGTTTAGTCCTGGTTTAGACCTGGTTTAGTCCTGGTTTAGTTGTGGTTTAGACCTGGTTTAGTCCTGGTTTAGTCCTGGTTTAGTCCTGGTTTAGTTGTGGTTTAGTCCTGGTTTAGTCCTGGTTCAGACCTGGTTTAGTCCTGGTTTAGTCCTGGTTTAGTCCTGGTTTAGTCCTGGTTTAGGCCTGGTTTAGTTGTGGTTTAGTCCTGGTTTAGTCCTGGTTTAGGCCTGGTTTAGTCCTGGTTTAGGCCTGGTTTAGGCCTGGTTTAGTCCTGGTTTAGTCCTGGTTTAGGCCTGGTTTAGTCCTGGTTTAGACTAGGTTTAGTCCTACTTTAGTCCTGGTTAAGTCCTGCTTTAGTCCTGGTTTAGTCCTGGTTTAGTCCTGGTTTAGGCCTGGTTTAGGCCTGGTTTAGGCCTGGTTAAGTCCTGCTTTAGTCCTGGTTTAGTCCTGGTTTAGTCCTACTTTAATCCTGGTTAAGTCCTGCTTTAGTCCTGGTTTAGTCCTGGTTTAGTTCTGGTTAAGTCCTGGTTAAGTCCTGGTTTAGTCCTGGTTTAGACCTGGTTTAGACCTGGTTTAGTCCTGGTTTAGTCTTGTTTTAGGCCTGGTTTAGTCCTGGTTTAGTCCTGGTTTAGTCCTGGTTTAGTCCTGGTTAAGTCCTGGTTAAGTCCTGGTTTAGTCCTGGTTTAGTCCTGGTTAAGTCCTGGTTAAGTCCTGGTTTAGTTCTGGTTTAGACCTGGTTTAGACCTGGTTTAGTCCTGGTTTAGACCTGGTTTAGGCCTGGTTTAGACCTGGTTTAGTCCTGGTTTAGTCCTGGTTTAGACCTGGTTTAGTCCTGGTTTAGACCTGGTTTAGTCCTTGTTTAGTCCTGGTTTAGTCCTGGTTTAGTCCTGGTTTAGACCTGGTTTAGTCCTTGTTTAGTCCTGGTTTAGTCCTGGTTTAGACCTGGTTTAGACCTGGTTTAGTCCTTGTTTAGTCCTGGTTTAGTCCTGGTTTAGACCTGGTTTAGACCTGGTTTAGTCCTGGTTTAGTCCTGGTTTAGACCTGGTTTAGTCCTTGTTTAGTCCTGGTTTAGTCCTGGTTTAGACCTGGTTTAGACCTGGTTTAGTCCTTGTTTAGTCCTGGTTTAGTCCTGGTTTAGACCTGGTTTAGACCTGGTTTAGACCTGGTTTATGCCTGACCTCTTTAGTGAGGGAGAGCCGGATGTGCAGAGGTTTTTCTGACATCAGGAACTCGAAGGTGGTCTCGACGACTGGAGCCGGACCCGAGGACTCCGGACTAAACTGGACCTTACGGATCGTCAGACGTACGGAGCTCCTGAACGCACCGCAGACAGAAAACATGAGTCAATACAAGAGCTCCTGAACGCACCGCAGACAGAAAACATGAGTCAATACAAGAGCTCCTGAACGCACCACGGACAGAAAACATGAGTCAATACAAGAGCTCCTGAACGCACCACAGACAGAAAACATGAGTCAATACAAGAGCTCCTGAACGCACCACAGACAGAAAACATGAGTCAATATAAGAGCTCCTACCTCTGGTTCAGATATGTGGACGACACCTGGGTTAAGATCAAGATCCAGGAAGTGGAAGCACTTCACAGAACAAATTTTAGCCAAAGAGAGTTACTCGTACAGACGCGGCATTAGGGAAGCCATTTTTGTGAAAATGGAAAAACCTTCTCGAAACAGGTGAGATTTAATCTTTGTTCAGTCTACAACTCAGTACTGAAACAAAACAACAACACCCAGTTTCAAGTTTGACTCTGACGACAGAATGACTTCAGAGGAACCGTATGCTAACGGCTCACAGGTAACGACCCTGCCTCAGACTCCAGTCCAGGACATTCAGGACCTGCCTCAGACTCCAGTCCAGGACATTCAGGACCTGCCTCAGACTCCAGTCCAGGACGTTCAGGACCTGCCTCAGACTCCAGTCCAGGACATTCAGGACTGCCTCAGACTCCAGTCCAGGACGTTCAGGACCTGCCTCAGACTCCAGTCCAGGACATTCAGGACCTGCCTCAGACTCCAGTCCAGGACGTTCAGGACCTGCCTCAGACTCCAGTCCGGGACGTCCAGGACCTGCCTCAGACTCCAGTCCAGGACATTCAGGACCTACCTCAGACTCCAGTCCAGGACATTCAGGACCCTGCCTCAGACTCCAGTCCAGGACATTCAGGACCTGCCTCAGACTCCAGTCCAGGACATTCAGGACCCTGCCTCAGACTCCAGTCCAGGACATTCAGGACCCTGCCTCAGACTCCAGTCCGGGACATTCAGGACTCTGCCTCAGACTCCAGTCCAGGACGTTCAGGACTCTGCCTCAGACTCCAGTCCAGGACATTCAGGACCTGCCTCAGACTCCAGTCCAGGACATTCAGGACCCTGCCTCAGACCCCAGTCCAGGACATTCAGGACCTGCCTCAGACTCCAGTCCAGGACATTCAGGACCTGCCTCAAACTCCAGTCCAGGACATTCAGGACCCTGCCTCAGACTCCAGTCCAGGACATTCAGGACCCTGCCTCAGACCCCAGTCCAGGACATTCAGGACCTGCCTCAGACTCCAGTCCAGGACATTCAGGACCTGCCTCAAACTCCAGTCCAGGACATTCAGGACTCTGCCTCAGACTCCAGTCCAGGACGTTCAGGACTCTGCCTCAGACTCCAGTCCAGGACATTCAGGACCTGCCTCAGACTCCAGTCCAGGACATTCAGGACCCTGCCTCAGACCCCAGTCCAGGACATTCAGGACCTGCCTCAGACTCCAGTCCAGGACATTCAGGACCTGCCTCAGACTCCAGTCCAGGACGTTCAGGACTCTGCCTCAGACTCCAGTCCAGGACGTTCAGGACTCTGCCTCAGACTCCAGTCCAGGACATTCAGGACCTGCCTCAAACTCCAGTCCAGGACATTCAGGACCCTGCCTCAGACTCCAGTCCGGGACATTCAGGACTCTGCCTCAGACTCCAGTCCGGGACATTCAGGACCTGCCTCAGACTCCAGTCCGGGACATTCAGGACTCTGCCTCAGACTCCAGTCCGGGACATTCAGGACTCTGCCTCAGACTCCAGTCCAGGACGTTCAGGACTCTGCCTCAGACTCCAGTCCGGGACATTCAGGACCCTGCCTCAAACTCCAATCTAGGACATTCAGGACCCTGCCTCAGACTCCAGTCCAGGACATTCAGGACTCTGCCTCAGACTCCAGTCCAGGACGTTCAGGACCCTGCCTCAAACTCTAGTCCAGGACATTCAGGACCTGCCTCAGACTCCAATCCAGGACATTCAGGACCTGCCTCAGACTCCAGTCCGGGACATTCAGGACCTGTCTCAGACTCCAGTCCAGGACATTCAGGACTCTGCCTCAGACTCCAGTCCAGGACGTTCAGGACCTGCCTCAGACTCCAGTCCAGGACGTTCAGGACTCTGCCTCAGACTCCAGTCCAGGACGTTCAGGACTGCCTCAGACTCCAGTCCAGGACGTTCAGGACTCTGCCTCAGACTCCAGTCCAGGACATTCAGAACCCTGCCTCAGACTCCAGTCCAGGACGTTCAGGACTGCCTCAGACTCCAGTCCAGGACGTTCAGGACTCTGCCTCAGACTCCAGTCCAGGACATTCAGGACTCTGCCTCAGACTCCAGTCCAGGACATTCAGGACTCTGCCTCAGACTCCAGTCCAGGACATTCAGGACTCTGCCTCAGACTCCAGTCCGGGACATTCAGGACTCTGCCTCAGACTCCAGTCCGGGACATTCAGGACTCTGCCTCAGACTCCAGTCCGGGACATTCAGGACTCTGCCTCAGACTCCAGTCCAGGACGTTCAGGACCCTGCCTCAAATTCCAGTCCAGGACGTTCAGGACTCTGCCCAGGACGTTCAGGACCCTGCCTCAGACTCCAGTCCAGGACGTTCAGGACCTGCCTCAGACTCCAGTCCAGGACGTTCAGGACTCTGCCTCAGACTCCAGTCCAGGACGTTCAGGACCCTGCCTCAAACTCCAGTCCAGGACATTCAGGACCTGCCTCAGACTCCAGTCCAGGACGTTCAGGACCTGCCTCAGACTCCAGTCCAGGACGTTCAGGACCTGCCTCAGACTCCAGTCCAGGACGTTCAGGACCCTGCCTCAGACTCCAGGCCAGGACGTTCAGGACTCTGCCTCAAACTCCAGGCCAGGACGTTCAGGACCCTGCCTCAGACTCCAGTCCGGGACATTCAGGACCCTGTCTCAAACTCCAGTCCGGGACATTCAGGACCTGCCTCAGACTCCAGTCCAGGACATTCAGGACCCTGCCTCAGACTCCAGTCCAGGACGTTCAGGACTGCCTCAAACTCCAGTCCAGGACATTCAGGACCTGCCTCAGACTCCAGTCCGGGACATTCAGGACCTGCCTCAGACTCCAGTCCAGGACATTCAGGACCCTGCCTCAGACTCCAGTCCAGGACGTTCAGGACTGCCTCAGACTCCAGTCCAGGACGTTCAGGACTGCCTCAGACTCCAGTCCAGGACGTTCAGGACTCTGCCTCAGACTCCAGTCCAGGACATTCAGGACTCTGCCTCAGACTCCAGTCCAGGACATTCAGGACCTGCCTCAGACTCCAGTCCAGGACGTTCAGGACTGCCTCAGACTCCAGTCCAGGACATTCAGGACCCTGCCTCAGACTCCAGTCCAGGACGTTCAGGACCTGCCTCAGACTCCAGTCCAGGACGTTCAGGACTCTGCCTCAGACTCCAGTCCAGGACGTTCAGGACCCTGCCTCAGACTCCAGTCCAGGACGTTCAGGACCTGCCTCAGACTCCAGTCCAGGACGTTCAGCTGCTGACTGCCCTGAGTCTCTTCAGGTCTGACCTATTCCTCTGGGAGCAGTTATCAGTTGAAATTACTATTTCCTTGGGATAACGAGTAAAACATCTTCTAAAAACAAAGCTTGTCCAGATGACTTCTTTTTTAACCTTTTTTTTTACTGAACTCTCCTGGAGGACAGAGAACCTACACAGAAGTTTCCTTCCTCGTCTCCTTCACTCACTGTTTCTCGATCTTCTCGTCCTGATGTTCAGCACAGAACGCCTTCACCTCGAACTCCACCGCACATTTCTGAAAAACAAACACAATTAGTTTAGTCCAGGTTTAGTCCTGGTTTAGTCTTGGTTTAGTCCTGGTTTGGACCTGGTTTAGTCCTGGTTTAGTCCTGGGTTAGTCTTGGTTTAGTCCTGGTTTGGACCTGGTTTGGACCTGGTTTAGTCCTGGTTTAGTCCTGTTTTTTTAGACCTGGTCTTACTTTGCCCTCATCGCTGGGTCCGGGCTGCAGAGCGACTGAACACGGCAGATTGTCTGGAAACTAAACACAACACAACAGCATTAACTCAAATACTATAGTTCCCATGATGCTTTGCTGCCTATTACATACAGTATATAGAGTAAACCCACAGTCCGTACCTCGAAGAAGAAGGGGAAGGCGTAGTCCCCGAGCTTGCGCAGCAGTTTCTCCTGGACCTTGGTGTGGGTGAGCTTCTCTCGGTCCTGGAGCTCGGGGTAAACCTGCCGCGTCACCACAAACAGGTCTCTCCTGAAGGCCACGCCCAGGACGTCCATGTCCTGACGGCCATAACGGAACGTGCACGACAGCATCACGTACACTGGAGGAGGAGACGGCCAATCAGAGCAGAGGAGAGAGGAGACGGCCAATCAGAGCAGAGGAGAGAGGAGACGGCCAATCAGAGCAGAGGAGAGGAAGAGACGGCCAATCAGAGCAGAGGAGAGAGGAGACGGCCAATCAGAGCAGAGGAGAGAGGAGACGGCCAATCAGAGCAGAGGAGAGGAAGAGACGGCCAATCAGAGGAGAGGAGAGAGGAGACGGCCAATCAGAGCAGAGGAGAGGAGGAGACGGCCAATCAGAGGAGAGGAGAGGAGGAGACGGCCAATCAGAGCAGAGGAGAGGAGGAGACGGCCAATCAGAGGAGAGGAGAGGAGGAGACGGCCAATCAGAGGAGAGGAGAGAGGAGACGGCCAATCAGAGCAGAGGAGAGAGGAGACGGCCAATCAAATCAGAGAAGAGGAGGAGACGGCCAATCAGAGCAGAGGAGAGAGGAGACGGCCAATCAAATCAGAGGAGAGGAGGAGACGGCCAATCAGAGGAGAGGAGAGGAGAGGAGAGAGGAGACGGCCAATCAGAGGAGAGGAGAGGAGGAGACGGCCAATCAGAGCAGAGGAGAGGAGGAGACGGCCAATCAGAGGAGAGGAGAGGAGGAGACGGCCAATCAGAGGAGAGGAGAGAGGAGACGGCCAATCAAATCAGAGGAGAGGAGGAGACGGCCAATCAGAGCAGAGGAGAGAGGAGACGGCCAATCAGAGGAGAGGAGAGGAGAGGAGAGAGGAGACGGCCAATCAGAGCAGAGGAGAGGAGAGGAGGAGACGGCCAATCAGAGCAGAGGAGAGAGGAGACGGCCAATCAAATCAGAGGAGAGGAGGAGACGGCCAATCAGAGCAGAAGAGAGGAGAGAGGAGACGGCCAATCAGAGCAGAGGAGAGGAAGAGACGGCCAATCAAATCAGAGGAGAGGAGAGGAGAGAGGAGACGGCCAATCAGAGGAGAGGAGAGAGGAGACGGCCAATCAGAGCAGAGGAGAGGAGAGAGGAGACGGCCAATCAAATCAGAGGAGAGGAGGAGACGGCCAATCAGAGGAGAGGAGAGGAGAGAGGAGACGGCCAATCAGAGGAGAGGAGAGGAGGAGACGGCCAATCAGAGCAGAGGAGAGAGGAGACGGCCAATCAAATCAGAGGAGAGGAGGAGACGGCCAATCAGAGGAGAGGAGAGGAGAGAGGAGACGGCCAATCAAATCAGAGGAGAGGAGGAGACGGCCAATCAGAGGAGAGGAGAGGAGGAGATGGCCAATCAGAGCAGAGGAGAGGAGGAGACGGCCAATCAGAGGAGAGGAGAGGAGGAGACGGCCAATCAGAGCAGAGGAGAGAGGAGACGGCCAATCAAATCAGAGGAGAGGAGGAGACGGCCAATCAGAGCAGAGGAGAGGAGGAGACGGCCAATCAGAGGAGAGGAGAGGAGGAGACGGCCAATCAGAGCAGAGGAGAGGAGGAGACGGCCAATCAGAGGAGAGGAGGAGACGGCCAATCAGAGCAGAGGAGAGAGGAGACGGCCAATCAAATCAGAGAAGAGGAGGAGACGGCCAATCAGAGCAGAGGAGAGGAGGAGACGGCCAATCAGAGCAGAGGAGAGGAGGAGACGGCCAATCAGAGGAGAGGAGAGGAGGAGACGGCCAATCAGAGCAGAGGAGAGGAGGAGACGGCCAATCAGAGCAGAGGAGAGAGGAGACGGCCAATCAGAGGAGAGGAGGAGACGGCCAATCAGAGCAGAGGAGAGGAGGAGACGGCCAATCAGAGGAGAGGAGAGAGGAGACGGCCAATCAAATCAGAGGAGAGGAGGAGACGGCCAATCAGAGCAGAGGAGAGGAGGAGACGGCCAATCAGAGGAGAGGAGAGGAGGAGACGGCCAATCAGAGCAGAGGAGAGGAGGAGACGGCCAATCAGAGGAGAGGAGAGAGGAGACGGCCAATCAAATCAGAGGAGAGGAGGAGACGGCCAATCAGAGCAGAGGAGAGGAGGAGACGGCCAATCAGAGGAGAGGAGAGGAGGAGACGGCCAATCAGAGCAGAGGAGAGGAGGAGACGGCCAATCAGAGGAGAGGAGAGGAGGAGACGGCCAATCAGAGCAGAGGAGAGAGGAGACGGCCAATCAAATCAGAGGAGAGGAGGAGACGGCCAATCAGAGCAGAGGAGAGGAGGAGACGGCCAATCAGAGGAGAGGAGAGGAAGAGACGGCCAATCAGAGGAGAGGAGAGAGGAGACGGCCAATCAGAGCAGAGGAGAGAGGAGACGGCCAATCAAATCAGAGGAGAGGAGGAGACGGCCAATCAGAGCAGAGGAGAGGAGGAGACGGCCAATCAGAGGAGAGGAGAGAGGAGACGGCCAATCAAATCAGAGGAGAGGAGGAGACGGCCAATCAGAGCAGAGGAGAGGAGGAGACGGCCAATCAGAGGAGAGGAGAGGAGGAGACGGCCAATCAGAGCAGAGGAGAGGAGGAGACGGCCAATCAGAGGAGAGGAGAGGAGGAGACGGCCAATCAGAGCAGAGGAGAGAGGAGACGGCCAATCAAATCAGAGGAGAGGAGGAGACGGCCAATCAGAGCAGAGAAGAGGAGGAGACGGCCAATCAGAGGAGAGGAGAGGAGGAGACGGCCAATCAGAGCAGAGAAGAGGAGGAGACGGCCAATCAGAGCAGAGAAGAGGAGGAGACGGCCAATCAGAGGAGGTAACTGTCCACACTACAAGGCAGAGGTGGAAGAAAGTACTTCAAATCTGTACTCAAGTAAAAGTAAAAGTAAAGTTACTTTAAATTACTCATAAGTTACTCAAGTAGGAAAAAAATCATCAAAAATAACTGAAGAGCCACTAAAATCTGCTCCTAAACCTGGTTCACAGGATCAGAGCCACTGGGGTCAAAAAACACTTTTACTCATTCAGAAACTTATGAAAGCTTAGAAAATACACTAAAAAAACAAATAAACAGTAGTGCAGTAAAAGTAAACAGTTACTTTCAAAGTTAAGTTTTCAAACAAATACTCGAAGCCAAACATCACGCTGCAATGGGACTGCTATAATAAAATAAACGTTTTAAATGAAAACACATTAGTGTGAACATAGGATTACAGCACAGACACCGAGCTGAAGAGGGTTTGGAAACTCTTCTCTTATTTTCTATAAATCTTTGACTAATGCCATGTGGAGAGCTACACCCGCCACACACCGTTAGGATTCAGATTCTCAATACATGAACGGCTTCAGAGCAGCTTTTACAGACTTGAAGTAAAAATGACTTCACACAGTGTTGGCTTGCTGTGGAACAAAAGGTGAAGTCGCCCGGACGTCCCACTGTGGGAGCTAAGCATAAGCGTTATTCATTATTCATTATTCATTATTCATTATAAAAGATAACATTTAGCTGGTTGTGGAAGTTCTTCATTGGTCCAAGTTTTGCGCAGTAGCTGTGGCTGACCGTGTTTGTCTCGTTTTCATCCTGAAACTAAAAGTGTACTGACCGACCTTGGCACTTGTCTCTGTCTCTGGGGCAGGCGGATTTACATTTCTGTACTGGCTCTGGACATTTTCATATTCAGTTGATGCTTTACTTTTGTAAAAGCTGGAGCTGTACTGACCTTTCTTTCCTTTGAGCTGATGAGGGTCGATCACCACCACTCCGTCTGAAACACAGTTACTCTGTTCACACACAGGCTTTAACAATGACAACAATAATAATGGATTAGATTTATATTTCTCTCTAAGCTCTTCACATGAGTCCACTCTCTGTCCTCCACCAAACCACCTTCATACAGGTGAGGAGGGTGAAGTGCCTTGCCCAAGGACACAACAACAGTATGAACTCAAACCTCCTGGTTATAAGACGACCTCTCTACCTCCTGAGCCACTGTGGCCCTTTCAGCTGCTCCCTTTGCTTCAGGGGCCTCCCTCCACACCATAGGGTTTACACTGGACGCATGGGCGCAGCTAGACCAGTTTCAGGAGGGGCCAAACCACCCCTGAGGTAGGTTTCAGCCCCAAGATGGAACCCAGCGGCAAAGTGATTGTAGTACACAGAATAAAAATAAGATACGTTTTTTAAAACTTTGTCCTAACATCCATCCATCCATCTTCTTCCGCTTTATCCGGGGCCGGGTCACGGAGGCAGCAGTCTAAGCAGGGACACCCAGACATCCCTCTCCCCGGACACTTCCTCCAGCTCCTCAGGAGGAACACCAAGGCGTTCCCAGGCCGAGAGACATAGTCCCTCCGGCGTGTCCTAGGTCTTCCCCGGGGCCTCCTCCCAGTGGAACATGAACACCTCCCCAGGGAGGAACCAGGAGGCTCTGGAACAGATGCCCAAGCCACCTCAGCTGGCTCCTCTCGATGTGGAGGAGCAGCGGCTCTACTCCGAGCTCCTCCCGGGTAACCGAGCTCCTCACCCTATCTCCTCACCCTATCGCCCAGCCACCCTGCAGAGGAAACTCATTTTGGCCGCTTGTATCTGGGATCTTGTCCTTTCGGTCATGACCCAAAGCTCATGACCATAGGTGAGAGTAGGAACATAGGTGAGAGTAGGAACATAGGTGAGAGTAGGAACATAGGTGAGAGTAGGAACGTAGATCGACAGTAAATCGAGAACTTCGCCTTTCGACTCAGCTCCTTCTTCACCACAACAGAGCGATACAACGACCGCATTACTGCAGACGCTGCAGTGATCCTTCTGTCGATCTCACGCTCCATCCTTCCCTCACTCGTGAACAAGACCCTGAGATACTTAAACTCCTCCACTTGAGGCAGGAACTGTCCTCCAACCTGGAGAGGGCAAGCCACCCTTTTCCGGTCGAGAACCTAACATTTCTAATGTTTGTACTCGGCCATAATCCTCCACTACAGACAGCTACAGCTCTGTAAAAGGCAACGTAACACAGGAAATCACGTAGTGTTGTAGACCACCACCAGTCTGAGTCCAGACTGCATCGAGACCAAGACAGGGCTGAGACTTCCAGGGTTCCAGAGTCGAGACCGAGAACAAAACAAACCAAGACCAAAAACGTGGTTCTTCTGATGTGGAAAACTAATTACTTCAAAATTATGAAGAATAGAATTTTCTCATGATGTTTGGCAAATAAAATCTGAGACCGCCACATCCAAGACTGAGACAAACTGCAGCCGAGATCAAGGACACTACAATCAAGTGTTAAATTCTTGTTTTGGTGACCTTTCTCGGCTGAACCTCAGCACCCTACATCTCTGATCTAACGTCGCCCGTGGCTGGATGCCCTTCCACTCACAGCTCGTGAATCTGAATACAGTAGCAGTCACCAGCATGTATCCTGTATCACCACAGATGGGTTTAGTTCTGGTGTCAGGACTCACCGACCGGGTCCACGAAGTCGCAGTGGTCCACGAAGTCCCTCTTGGCCATGTACACGGCCAGCTGAAACAGAAGCACCACACTCATTTATGTCAGGCTCATTATTTTCCTGTAAACATTTGAAGATCTCCTGGATCCTGGACGATCGCTCAGCAGATGAGGTAAGGCAGACTTCACTGTCTCTGTGGGGAAGTTTTTCTCTGCATTTGACCACGCCCTTCTTTTGTCCGTTTCTATTACATGTTTGTTTAAAGCTCCATATTCAGCTCTCTTCAGTCTTTCTGAAACAGCGTGTGACTCCTCTGCATTAGTATTTCAGGTTTTATATTAAAATAATGTAGCTGTGTAAACGTCTTCTGTTGGGAGCTGTTACTGTGACTCTGCAGAGAACCAGGGTTTGACATTTACTCTTTTTGCTCACTGGCCACCGTGGCTTAGTATTTGTCAAAAGTTGCTAGCCAGTTAGTATTTTTACTAGTGCCCACAAATGTGTGGTCACATAGTTTTGATTTATTGTTGTTTGGGTAAGGTAATAATCAGGGGTGAAAGTAAGCCGGTACGGTCCGGTACTACATACCGGCATAAGATTTAGAGGGGGTACGCAGTACCGGGTGGCAGGAGATCAGCTGTCCGGCCGGTGTTCTGACGAGATGTGCTACCTTGTCAAAATAAGCTACCTCCATTCAATTTCTATGGAGCGCTAACCCCACACCCCACCCTAACCTTAACCATAGAATAGGGAGTGGATAGCAGGGATGTCGGGTAGGAAGGAATTCCTGAACACCGGTCTGCGCAGCTTTAACACACATTAGAAAGCAGCCGTGGGCCGCGGTCGCTCATATGAGAGAAAAAAAAATCTGACGCTACAGCGTGTGAACCAGCCAGTGCTTTATCTCATCAGATATGTGTCGCTGTGGTTTTTAGTGGCTTATGATCGCTCCGTTGTGTGATTTAATGCACAGAATGAGCATGCGCATCTTCAGCCCAACGCACACCAGGAACGCCGCGTCGGCACTTGAGAAGGCTTTAACATAAACAACGCAGAGTTTAAAATATGTGTTTTATCTGATAATAACGGGACAAAGTGATAGAAGTCACCCAGGCTGTGTGAGGACAGACTGGGCTGTTCTGTTCGTGTTATTAGCGAGTTAGCGACAGAAAGGAGTTTCCCTGAGCTCTGACTGCAGCAGGAGTCAGAAGCTGCTGCCTGTGTCCCCCCGAGCAGCAGCTACTGTCCCTCAGTGTTTACAGCTGCTGCCTGTGTCCCCCCGAGCAGCAGCTACTCTCCCTCGGTGTTTACAGCTGCTGCCTGTGTCCCCCCGAGCAGCAGCTACTGTCCCTCAGTGTTTACAGCTGCTGCCTGTGTCCCCCCGAGCAGCAGCTACTGTCCCTCAGTGTTTACAGCTGCTATCTGTGTCCCCCCGAGCAGCAGCTACTGTCCCTCGGTGTTTACAGCTGCTGCCTGTGTCCCCCCGAGCAGCAGCTACTGTCCCTCGGTGTTTACAGCTGCTGCCTGTGTCCCCCCGAGCAGCAGCTACTGTCCCTCGGTGTTTACAGCTGCTGCCTGTGTCCCCCCGAGCAGCAGCTACTGTCCCTCGGTGTTTACAGCTGCTGCCTGTGTCCCCCCGAGCAGCAGCTACTGTCCCTCGGTGTTTACAGCTGCTGCCTGTGTCCCCCCGAGCAGCTACTGTCCCTCGGTGTTTACAGCTGCTGCCTGTGTCCCCCCGAGCAGCAGCTACTGTCCCTCGGTGTTTACAGCTGCTACCTGTGTCCCCCCGAGCAGCAGCTACTGTCCCTCGGTGTTTACAGCTGCTGCCTGTGTCCTCCCGAGCAGCAGCTACTGTCCCTCGGTGTTTACAGCTGCTGCCTGTGTCCCCCCGAGCAGCAGCTACTGTCCCTCGGTGTTTACAGCTGCTGCCTGTGTCCTCCCGAGCAGCAGCTACTGTCCCTCGGTGTTTACAGCTGCTGCCTGTGTCCCCCCGAGCAGCAGCTACTGTCCCTCGGTGTTTACAGCTGCTGCCTGTGTCCTCCCGAGCAGCAGCTACTGTCCCTCGGTGTTTACAGCTGCTGCCTGTGTCCCCCCGAGCAGCAGCTACTGTCCCTCGGTGTTTACAGCTGCTGTCTGTGTCCCCCCGAGCAGCAGCCACTGTCCCTCGGTGTTTACAGCTGCTGCCTGTGTCCCCCCGAGCAGCAGCTACTGTCCCTCAGTGTTTACAGCTGCTGTCTGTGTCACACAGAGCAGAGAACCATCTTTGTTACTGCAGAAGTACTTTGTTACTACAGAAGTACTTTGTTACTGCAGAAGTACGGGGACCATGTATTTTCAGCCACTGCCGCCCGCCCAAAACAACAGGGGCGTATTTTTTGAGGCACGTCTGTGCATCTGGTGTGTGTTGGGGCCCAAACACACGGGCTGCGTCGGGCGCTGCAGCGAGTGCATTGTTTACTGAACACAATTAAAAGTCAGTCCACAGCTGCAGAGCTCAAGGACACAAGCAAAATAACGGTGTCTGTCTTCCTTTCATGTTTTTTAGATCATATACTTGCCCTAAAAATTCATTTTAAACTGCCCAATACCTGCTACACTCGCCGCAATTTAATTAAAGAAATGTACAATTTGGCTTCATGTATGGACAGAATAAATTGACGTAACAATGTTGACAATATTGTGATATCACAATATTAAAGTCTCACAGTATTGTCGTGCACTTGCAGCAGAATGGTAAAATAAACAGAGTGAACTACTTAGACCATGATCCTTTGCTCTGTTTCACTGCAGGCAACATGACAAATTATTATTAAACACTTTTTCATTCTTAATCTTTTGAAACATCACAAAAACTAAATCCTTGAAAGCTTGTCAGGGCATTTTTAGTTATCTTTTTGTTATCGTCACTTTTCTACAACACCTGAGCCTCGCCACAATATCGCAATAAATATCGTACCGCGAGATTAATATCGTGATAATACTGTACTGTGGAATTTGGATAATGTTACATCCCTAATAAAATGGTGTACACTCAAGCAGAGCAACTTAAGTTTCAGGATAACCTTTAAAATTCAACCGTTTAAAGCGGCAGTGGGAGTATTTGTGTTAAAAGCCAAATTCCAGAATCACCTGCAACTGGCGGCTGGCGAATGTCAAGCCCTGCAGGGAACCCTTGTGTCTGTCAGTCCCTGCTGGCAATGCTGGGGACTGGACAGAGCATAAAACGGCTATTTAGCACAGCTGTTAGCGACATGAGGCTAACAGATAAACGAGCTGACTGCTTCGTATTGACGGCGGTTTAAAGCACTTTTCTCCCTTAAATAAGTAGTATATAATTAAATGTCATGGTTAAATGAGTTGTTGTGGGGTGAATGAAGCGTCCTGCAGCGCCCCCTGCTGTCTCTGGATCAAAAACAACACTTGCACTGAGTCTGAGCGCCGCCGACCCAGAGACACAGAAGTCTGGAGTCTCAGGAGAAAGTTAGAGCCAAACAACAAGCTACAGAAAAATGTACAGCTCTGAGGAGGAGAAAAGGAGAGTGAAGCCGGGCGTTTACCACAGTGCTGTACTCTGAACTGTAGGGGGCGCTCCAGAGAGGAATGTGAGGCAGAAACAGAGAAGAAAACCATAAAGTTCCTGAGTTCAGCTGTAAAACTAACTCTGAAATGATCAGAACGAGTCCGGTGACGGTGTCTGGGCTTTAGAAACGCGCAGCAGCACTTCCTGGTTTCACTGTGTCTACGCAGAGCTGTGAGACCGAGCGTTTTCAGCTCTGGAGAAGGACAGCGCCTCAGCATACAGGATTACTCAGACAGAATACTACTGCAGCTCTGTTTCTGAGGAGGAGACCACATTAGAACAGGGACAGGACAGAGCGAGGGACAGGAGGACAGCTTTAAGGATCTCTGAAGTCCGAGGACCGGTCCCGGGGCTCGGTGGAGGTCTGCTCTCTCTGTGCCTCTCGTTCATGAGAAATCACAACCAAAGCTGAAGCTGAAGACTCACCGATTTGTCGCGGGACACTTTCTTGAAGACGACACGTTTGGGACTCATGATGTCACTGTGATGTCACTTCCTGTTCAACACATCACAAACAGAAGCATTAACAGTGCGGTTCAGTCCTCGTTTGTTTCAGTGATTACCAGATGGTGAGTACCAATGTTCCCAGGTTTGTATGGACAAGGGAACATAGGGCTGACCCCATTTCCAACTGGTGGGTCAAGGCCCAAAGGTAGGTCGTGGGGAGGTTAGTTTCAATGTTCCCCTCGGGACGCTCTCTCTTCTCTACCTCCGCTCCCCCCCAGGACACTCTCTCTTCTCTACCTCCGCTCCCCCCCAGGACACTCTCTCTTCTCTACCTCCGCTCCCTCCGGGACGCTCTCTCTTCTCTACCTCCGCTCCCTCCGGGACGCTCCCTCTTCTCTACCTCCGCTCCCTCCGGGACGCTCCCTCTTCTCTACCTCCGCTCCCCCTCGGGACACTCTCTCTTCTCTACCTCCGCTCCCTCCGGGACGCTCTCTCTTCTCTACCTCCGCTCCCCCCCGGGACGCTCCCTCTTCTCTACCTCCGCTCCCCCTCGGGACACTCTCTCTTCTCTACCTCCGCTCCCTCCGGGACGCTCTCTCTTCTCTACCTCCGCTCCCCCCGGGACGCTCTCTCTTCTCTACCTCCGCTCCCTCCGGGACGCTCTCTCTTCTCTACCTCCCGGGACGCTCTCTCTTCTCTACCTCCGCTCCCCCCGGGACCCTCTCTCCTCTCTCTTCGGGATCGTCCCAGCCTCAGTTCAGTCTCGGTGAGGTTCTGATCCATTGTAAAGCAGTGTGGGTCTTACCTGGAGCCTGAAGCCTGTCAGTGGTGGTTTTTTGGGTAGAACCTGCAGCAGTGGACTCAGACTCAGTGGAAGAGTTTGTGGATGAGTGGAAGTTGCTGAAGTGGGGCTTAAATAATCTGCTCAGAGCCTGGTCAGCACTCAGACTCTTACAGCCGCTCATAATCCTCAACAACACAAACTCAAACACTTCCTACATGTTCCCCAGTGTTGTGTGTGTAATGTTATGTATTGTATGTTTTCAATGATCTGTAAGGGAAAGTGCCATACAAATAAAACTGTGTTGCAGCTGATCAGGCAGAAACATTTTACAATACTTCATGTCCATTTATTGAACTCGTAGACCGTTTAAGAACTTTTACTGTAGCCACAGGAGAAAAAAAAAAGGCCAAAAACCAAAGGCTGAGGTGTGAGGTCATTTAGCTCGCAGCTGATTGGCCCAGTTTGGTTTCTCAGGCTCTAAACCAAACCCAAACCTTCTCCAGAGCTGGTCGCTGTGTGGCGCACACAAAACATCAACAAACCACCGGCTTTTAGATATTTTCACACCGCTGCACTGCGTGAATGAACAGGACTGGTCAGATGTTGAGGTGTGTACCCTGCCTCTCCCCCGGAGGCCTGTAGGTGGCGCTGTAGCAGTGTGACATTACTGCGGTCACGTTGGCGTCGGAGTCGGCCGCGTGTCTCAGAGGATCAGCCGTTCACCGTCAGCAGTCTGTGCGCTCACTCAGCACTTCACCCTCACACCTGCAGTTATCAGGACCTGAACATGTGACCTCAGTCTGGGTACAACACCGCTCCCTGCTGGACACTCACAGAACTGCAGCCTCACTATTTATTTGGCTTTATTTCTCTCTTTATTCAAACTCCTCCCTTCTGGGGTCGCCACAGGAAACCCTCCGCCTCCTACTCTTCAGTTATGCACATATTTTGTACAGATTTTATGTCAGATGCCCTTCCTGACATAACCCATGGATGTGTTAGTAGACCTGGACAGTGAATGACGTCATTTTTAATTATGTTGAGTTTTCTACAAGGTCCTGGGGTTCAAATCCCAGACGAGCCCTGACTTTGTCATAACCTGGCTCAGGGCAATGACAAATGGAGCCATCACAACAGAAATATATAAAAAATTATTTAAAATGAAGTTAAATGAAGTTAACCAAATCTGAGAACATGATGTAACAGTGGGCTGTGTCTAATGTCAGCAGCGTACATGAGGTCATGTGTGATGTGTTGGATAATGGGAAACTAAAGTAAGGCTAACAATGAGAGGGCGTGGCCTGAGACAGAAGCTGGCAGTAATGGGGGGGGGGGGGGGGGGGGTTCTCAAAGCCCAGATGCCCTGCCTTGATGACATCACAGGAAGCATCCACCTCATCATCTGTCACCCAAGGTGTGTTCCAATGTTCATGTCCGTTTCTCTGTTTGGCTACATGTGGCTAATTCACCAAGGACACACCGGTGGATCCTTCGCTGGCACAATGCACTGCAGCTTTTTTGAAAAAATGGCAGGCCATGGGCATGTATTACTTTTAAAAGCTTATTTAGCAAATTTGAGATTATTTATAAGCTAAAATGTAGCACACACACAAACACACACAAAAAGCCCCCCCCCCAAAAAAAAAATAAAAAAAACTTAGGTGCCCCCCACCCAAATAAATAAAAAGTAAAGTGAACTCCCCCCTCTCCGTTTATAAAAGACTAAATAACTGATAAATATTTAAGTATTGTATTTATATAATCCACATGTAAAGATATCACAAGTTTATCTGAATAAATGACAGTAAACCCAGTCAGGAGCTGTGGCTGTGGTGACGCTCCTCGTTCTCTCTGAAGTCTGTTCCTCAGACGTTTGTTTGAAACGAGGCAGGACACTGGCCTTGGATTAGAAGGAAGTGGCTTTGGAGGAAAATCACTTTCAAGGCAAGGCACCTGGGCTTTGAGAAACGCCCTCAGACTCAACAGTGCCTGAACTGGTGACCGTTCACTTCCTCTGTTCGCTGGTGCAGAGGCAACAAGCAACAAATCAAGCGTCTAGAGCAGGGGTCCCCAAACGTTTTCCCTCCGAGGGCCAAAACAGAAAAGTATTGGCGGGCCACGAGCCAAATGCAGGAATCTTCTGCATGTAACTAGAGCACATGCAACTAGATATAATCATTAAACTCCTTCTAAATGTAATAATTAAAAGGAAACGACTTGTCAGACTCCTTACCAATCAGTGACAAAAGGAGATACCCCATCCTTATAAATCACATACCATTACTGAAAGCCAGTGGCAGAATGTAATGAAGTAATTTAAATATCATTTTCATGTACCGTACAAGAGGTACTTTTACATTTTAGAGCAAGTATCTGTACTTTTTACTTCACTACTTCTTTTAAAATCAATTTTTTGAAGAAAAAAAGTATTGAATTTGGTTTAAAATGTGTTTTTGCTGTGTCATCTTTGTAGACAGAGTACATGACTGTAAAAGATGCAGTAAAGTAGTCTGCAGTAAAGTAGTCTGCAGTAAAGTAGTCTGCAGTAAAGTAGTCTGTTGCACAGTTCACCTTTAGTTCTCAGCTCAGTTTTTCAGCAAAATCCCTCACAAACAGTTTCATTAGTTCTTGAATCTGTGAGAAATACTTTTTACTCCGGGTTAGGGTTTGTTTGGGCCCAATCATCGCAAACTAAGCTAACCGTATACCATTACCGAAATCTTTCCCTGGGCTCTGTCAGTCATGGGCCCTTGGAATCATCCTCATTATACCCTCTACCTTTATCCTGGCTGGGAACTAAATCCTTCCTTGGGCAAGGCTCGGTCAAACTTAGAGGCTCACAATAAAAATCTGAAGAACACAGATTCTCTCTTCATACTGGCTCCTGTTAGAGGGAGGGATTAATCAGCAGCAGGTGAACCTTTGATCCTCAGAGTCGATGAGTTAGAAGCAGGAAACTTTACATATTATCATGTATTATCTGCTGAAGTGCGCCCCCTGCAGGTGGAACAGAAGCAGAGGCCGGTGCAGAGTTGGGGACATAAATAAAGCCTATGGGTTTATTGGAGCAGATTCACACAGACGTTAGTCACAGTTCATTTTTAAAACACAAACGTCCAATCACATTCAGTCTCTCTGAGCGGCGCCGCGTCCTGATTGGCCGGCGCTCAGGTCACATGTCGGACCAGAGGATGGCCTTGCTGCCCTTCTCCACGCTGGCAACGTAGGCTCCGGACGGCGACCACGACACCGAGTTTATGGCAGAACTGCAACAGGAAAAATAAACAACTGAGCAACTCAAGAATTAAAAACACAGAAAAACACAAAACCTTAAACCATCCAGACTTTGTTCTACAGCTGCCATCGGTCTTCAACTCCTGTCAACACTGGCTCTCAAACTTTTACAAGTACCGTATGTTCCGGACTATAAGTCACACTTTTTTCCATCGTCTGGCTAGGGGTGCGACGTATATATTAAAATATTTCACATGTTCGTTATTTTCACACTGACAGCCACCAGAGGGCGCTCTAGGCTTGTGTACCAGCATCTGCTGCACCTGTACCACTGACAATTTAAAATGTAAACATTACCACTAACAACTTAGGCTATAAAGACAACTGAGAAAGAGCGGAATAATTGGAAATGGAACTGATGCTGAGTCTGACGACAGCCACGCAGAGGAGGAAGCGGCGCTTCGTCTACCTCCGGAGTTGGCGGAGTTGTTCAGAAGCGACACCGAGGATGAAGAATTTAAAGGATTTAGCGATTAGGAGTGAGATGGTGAGTTTGGTGAACTTGTTATATTATGTTCTTTATGCTATAGTTATGTGAATAACTGTTAATATATTACGTTAACATACGAGACACCTATTCAGTTCGTTGTTTATGCTTCATGTAGCTGAATAACCATCAATGTGTTACGTTAGCATAGCGCACACCTATTCAGCTGTTGTTCTCTATTCTATTATTACTATAACTTGCCTTTCAACATGAAATGTCTGTTCTTGGTGTGGGATTTTGTAAAATAAATTTCCCCCCAAAAATGCGGCTTGTAGTCCAGAAAATATGGTACCACCTTTAATGAACTAAAATGAGCCTAAATCTGGACAAAAACTAAGTCTACACTAAGGAACCAAGACTAAAACCGGGACAAAATTCTGGACTAAACCAGGACTAAATTTAGGACTTAACCCAGAACTAATTTAAGACTAAAACAGGTCTAAATGCAGTCTAAATGCAGGCCTAAACCAGTTTTAAAACGAGTTCTAAATCCAGGACTTAACCAGGACTAAAGGTCTTAAATGAGGACTAAACTAGATCTTAACAAGGTCTAAATCCAGGACTTGATTAGAACTTAGCAGTGGTCTAATCATCAAATTTAGGTGAAAGCCAAGTACTAATATTATGCAGTAACAGTATTTTTACTTGAGTACTTCCTTCCACCTCGGCACATGACCATAAAAGGAGATCTACATTAGACAGAAAGCCTTGGACTTCCTGCCTGTGTCCGAAGTGGACTTTCGTGGAACTCACTTGTGGTTTCGGTCCAGGACCCGGTCCACTTTCCCCGTGAGGACGTTCCAGACGTAGAGAGCGCCATCTGCTGACCCTCCGGCAACATAACTACCGTCAGGACTGAGACACGCAAACAGAAGAGCTGTAAATTAAATCCACAAAATCTACGGCTTCATCACTTTGTCACGTCTCTGCTGAACTGACCTGAAGGTGACTCTGGTCCAGTCGGCTCCACACTTGAAGCCTTGGGCGCTGAAACACAAACAGAGTTAATATTTTAGTACGGAGAGGTCTGCAGGAGGCCTAGAGGAAGACCAGAGAGGAAGTTTATGGAGGCGGAGGCAGAGACAGAGGAGGTGAAGTTAGAGAAGAGGATGAAGCGGGCAGACCAGAGGAGGAGTAGTACAGGTGTGTAATAGTACTGCAGTAGTACTGCAGTAGTACCTGAAGGTCTGCCTGACCGCCGTGCTCCTCAGGTCGATGATCTTCAGCAGGTCGTCTCTGGAGCAGGTCAGCAGCTCCGTTCTGTCGTGGTTCAGGTCTAAAGACGTCACTCTGCCCAACAGCTCCAGCTCCCGGACGATACTCTCAGACCTGAGGACGACACAGGAAATACTCACTGAATACTCGCAGTACTCTCTGTGTACCGCGGTGGGGAGACGCAGGGACTGAGGAGGAGGGTTGCAGATAAAACAAGGACAAAATCTGACCTGATGTCCCAGAAGCGGACTTTCTTGTCGAAGTGTCCGCTCATCACACACTGCTCTGTGCAGACGATGTCGTTACAGCTGGAGCCCGCGAAAACCGTTTTCATGCCTGCAACAAGATTATTACAGAGGTTAAACATCTGTGAGGAGAGAGTGCAGGCAAGAAAAAAAAGGCAGTGAGAGCAGGTCTGAACCAGGATTTTTAACTAGGACTAAACCAGGACTAAACCAGGACTAAACCTGGCCTAAACCTGGCCTAAACCTGGCCTAAACATGGCCTAAACCTGGCCTAAACCTGGCCTAAACCTGGCCTAAACCTGGCCTAAACATGGCCTAAACATGGTCTAAACCTGGCCTAAACCTGGTCTAAACCTGGTCTAAACATGGTCTAAACATGGTCTAAACATGGTCTAAACATGGCCTAAACCTGGTCTAAACATGGTCTAAACACGGCCTAAACACGGCCTAAACACGGCCTAAACACGGCCTAAACCTGGCCTAAACCTGGCCTAAACATGGTCTAAACATGGCCTAAACCTGGCCTAAACCCGGACTATGCTAGGTCTAAACCAGGAAAGTGGAGGCCTAGCGGAGGAGCTGTGGACGTACAGACTTTGCTGCGCAGGTCCCAGAGTTTGAGCGTTCGGTCGTAGCTCCCAGAGACGATGCGAGTGTTGTCCAGAAGGAACCGAGCGGAGAGGACCTTCCCGCTGTGGCCCGTTAACGTGTGCTGTGGAGAAAACACAAAAACTCCTGTTAATGTGCGCTGCAGAGGGAAAACTCCTGCTAGGTTCAGTAAAATAAAAAGTTTAAGTTTGTAAAAGCTGTAAGGCCCCAGATTTCAGGATTTTATGTGGATACAGCTTGGACTTTTCCCTCATCTAAACTGGTCTCAGTGCATTTGTCAGATCACAGCTCAGGCCCCGCCCCCTCGGCCTCTCGCTGTGCTCCGATTGGTCGTGTGGGCTGCGACATCATCGTCATCAGGGTGGAGCCTGTAGGAGCTGGGTACAGGCCCCGCCCGCCAAACGCTGTGACGTCACTTCCTGTTACTGTGAGCGAGCTCTGAGCCAGCGCCGCGTCACTGGAGCAGGCTGGGAACAGAAGCAAGGGCTCATGGGAGTTTGGGAGGAGGCTGAGAGGGGAACAGGGCACAGGCTCAGACCTTTTACTTCACATCACGGACCACTGATGTTCGAACACGAAGACAGGAGACACAATCTCATATTTCTGCTCCTGATCGAACAGCAACAGACGACGAAAGTGAGCTGGGGCCACTGTTTACATCCAGCTCACCTCCGGCCTCATCACAGTCTTTCTGCTAGGGTTTTGCTAAAACACAGGTCACCGACGGCCGTCCTCCATGTTTGTTTATCTTCTGAAGTCACGTTTGATCTCGTGTCTGAATGTGCTCTGTGAAATCCTGAGGTGTGTTGTGTGGTCCGCCTCTGTCATCTCTTCTGAGTGCGTTCATAGGAATCTGTTGGGAATGGTTTCTTGAGCGCTGCCTGCCCACTGAGGAAGAAATGTGCTGTAGAAATGTGACCAATTTGCCATTTTTAGTTCCTTAGTTAAATCAAACTTTATTTGTACAGCACCTTACAACAGCCTAATGGTCCCAAAGTGCTTCACAGAAAGCAATTAACTCAAGACAGAGTAAAACAAATACTGTATTTTCTGGATTATAAGTCACACTTCTTTCCATCGTCTGGCTCGGGGTGCTACGTATCCTCAGGTGTGACTTATATATTAAAATATGTCAGGTGTTGGTTAGAGGGCGCTCTAGGCTTGTGTCCCAGCATCTGCTGCACCTGTACCACTGACAATTTAAAATGTAAACATTACCACTAACAACTTAGGCTATAAAGACAACTGAGAAAGAGCGGAATAATTGGAAATGGAACTGATGCTGAGTCTGACGACAGCCACGCAGAGGAGGAAGCGGCGCTTCGTCTACCTCCGGAGTTGGCGGAGTTGTTCAGAAGCGACACCGAGGATGAAGAATTTAAAGGATTTAGCGATTAGGAGTGAGATGGTGAGTTTGGTGAACTTGTTATATTATGTTCTTTATGCTATAGTTATGTGAATAACTGTTAATATATTACGTTAACATACGAGACACCTAGTTCAGTTCGTTGTTTATGCTTCATGTAGCTGAATAACCATCAATGTGTTACGTTAGCATAGCGCACACCTATTCAGCTGTTGTTCTCTATTCTATTATTACTATAACTTGCCTTTCAACATGAAATGTCTGTTCTTGGTGTCGGATTTGGTAAAATAAATTTCTCCAAAAAAATGTGACTTATATACATTTTTTTCTTCTTCATTATGCATTTTTTGGCGAGTGTGACTTATAGTCCAGAAAATATGGTAAGAAGAAATAACGTGTGTCCCCAGCCTCAGAGTCAGTTTTCTCACAACTAGGGATGTAACGACACGTTTTTGCAACAATGCGTATCAATTAGAATTGGTTCAATCTGATTCAAGATCAATGCAATTCCACACCTTCATAGAGACAGTCTTTGCCCAAAAACCAAAAAAAAAAACAAAAACCCAACATAAAAGTATACTCTAAACCCAGTATCGGCCAGGGTTGATTATGTCCAGCAGACTGAGGGTGAAGAAAAGCTAAATTTATTTATCCATGTTATTAAAAGCACAAAAATTACATCCAAAAAGACACATCTGGTTTTATTTTAAAATGCAAATAGTCGATAGTTCTGAATTACCCCCCCATAGATATAGTAACTGTATGGTTACAGCTCCCACACAACAGTCCCACCTCACCAGCAGCAGACTTGGACAAGCCTGACTAGAGCCTGACCCTCGGCCAATTACTCCTCTCTCCTGGAAATTCACTCAATGTTCAACAAGAACTTTGAGTCTTCCTTAGTTTTCTGCCTAACAAACCAACCTCAGGTCTGACGGCGCAGCTGCTACACCTCTGGCAGCTCGCTTGTCCTTCACAACCCTCTCCATTTGTCTGCGCTTGGGACTGGCACAAACTGAATTACAGCTTTGAGTTTTTGGCTCGTTTCTTTGAGGATCGTTTGCCACTCACCCTGAGCCTGTAGTCGTCCACGGTCCAGATGCGGCTGGCGAAGTCGTTGGAGGCGGCCAACAAATACGAGCCCTGGGAAGGAAACAGAGGAAACGGTGAGGATTTAACTGCAGCACTGCTGTTTTTCAGAGCGACGCTGTGACGTACGGCGCTGTCGAAGTCGATGCTGGTGATGCCGGCGTTGCTCCCGGTCAGAGCTCCTTTCGCCTCGCACCGACCTGGAGACGACAGAACGGCACTCAGTCAGAACCAAGTCTAAAAACCTTCAGGTCCAGACCGAAGCAGGGCGGGTTTCTGTGGACTCACCGGCGATGACCTCCCAGAGTTTGACCCGCCGGTCCATTCCTCCTGTGGCCAGAAGCCGAGAGCCGGGGCTGAAGCGCACGGTGTTCACTTCACCGTCATGGGCTTCCTGAACAAAAACACGTCAGGAAAAATAAAGCTTCTGTTAAAATATTTTCATAATATTCTTTTAAACTGAGTGCAGGCGCTGAGTCTAAGTGCTCCACAGCGGCTCAAAGGTCAATATTCTTTTCTCAGTTTTTCTGAAACAGCGTTGGACTCCTTTGCATTGGTATTTCAGGTTTTATATTAAAATAATGCATCTGAAGAAAACTTAAACTATGATCCCATAGATGAGCAAATGGATTTTATTTAACAATCCTAGACACATTTATTCTTCTTTATTAGGAGTCTTTCCTTATCAAGAAGTAGGGCTGTGCAATTAATTGAATTTTAATTATGGTTACAATTTTGACTCCCAAAGATTACAAAATCCGTATAATTTGGAAAAAAAACAAACCACAAAAGACGATTAATTAAATTGGACTCTGAATGACGTGCATGCTCTTTACGCCTGGTAAAGTGCTGTCACAGCTGGATGCAAGCTCTTTGTCCAGAACGGTGTCCAAAGTCTTGTACTTGGCTCTGAATCAATTAACACAAAGAAATTATACAACTACTCTTCCTCTACACATTATTATTTTGATGAATAATTGTTTTAAATAATCGTGATTAGGAATTTTTCCATAATCGAGCAGTCCTTCTAAGGACAGGGACGTCCTGGGTAGTGCTGCACAATATATCGCAAAATTATTGTTATCGCAATATCAGCAAACACAATATCTGTATCGTAAGAATCTAAATATATCACAATAACACTGTGGTCTTCCATCTGACAGAGATTTACACTGAAGAATCATTTTCCACCAGAGCCTTAAAAGAACATGTGTTGTGACTAAATAAAAATGTTTAAAAAGTCCAGTTTTAGTGGGAATTTAATTAATTTAGTCACAGCTTGGCCTTGTTTTATTCCTGGTTTAGTCTGAGTTAAGTTCTGACTTGTAAATACAGGAACTTATGTTTTTGTGAAATGTAGTGAATTTAACTTACTATGTTCCAAAAGTAGGCTTCATTTTCAAATATCGCATTTTTTCTCCATATCGTGCAGCCCTATTCCTGGGTCTGTTAAATGTAGTGTAGTGTAACAGACCTAGTGTAAGTAAGTATTGTTGTGTGTTTGTCTGATTAACTGCGAAGCCTCTTGAAGTTTAATACGTTCTGTGTCCGCTTTAGCCTCTAGCAGCTCCCATGTAAATAATGTAATAAGATCGTTCCTGCTGTGATCCTCAAATAAAGGAAATTGTTTATTCTACATCTTTAATGAGAACGAGCATTTTCAGCTCTTAAGGGGACAGGCTCAGCATTGTTGGTTAAAAGAAAAAGACAAAAAGCAAACAATTGTCCTTTTTCCTGTGTAGCACTTACGAAGACGTGCAGAGCTGTGGTGGGGACCCGCACGTCTGCACACACTCCAGCAGGGGGCTCCACGCTCTCCACAGAACTGACCGAGTTTGCAGCTCTACGCCTGCGATCAAGAAAACATTATACTGACATAACATTACACATTACTGAGCCATCAGCATCAGAACTAAACTAGAAGTGTTAAAGGAATGAAGTTAGAGGGGACGTTACATTTGACTTTTACAGATCGTGTTAGGGAAACGTGTGACAAATGCAGGAACCCCACACAAACACTTCTGTCTGCTTCACTGGACACACACAGCCTTTACACAACCAAAGAGGAACTATGCAACTTTAATTTAACAGTTTCAGGGTCAATGTGAGGCTAAAGAAGTTGTTGCAGGGTGAATAAAGCCCCCTGCAGCGCCCCCTGGTGTCCCGGAAGTCTCAGGTCTGGTCCCGGTTCAGCCTGAACAAAAAGCCAGAGATGTTGGTCACAGCAGAGGAGACCTTCAGGCAGGGGCTGGTCGGCAAGTTTATGCCATCGTGCATTAATCCAGAATATAGGGGGCGCTCTGTAGAGGAAGCGCTCACCAAAATGAGCAAAGGTTGCATAGTTCCTCACTTTTAAAATGGCCCATGATCGAGCGTGTGTGTCCTGGTTCAGTCAGGACAGAAGCCATCACTGGAAAATGACAAACTTTTTATTTCAGCCAAAACTCTGGGGTTACAAAAAAAAACAAAAAAAAAACAGACAGAGCCAGAAGAGTCTTTTATATTTAACAGAAATATTGTATATACTTAAGGGCTAAACCAGGACTAAACCAGAGCTAAACCAGGACTAAACCAGGGCTAAACCAGGGCTAAACCAGAGCTAAACCAGGACTAACACCAGGGCTAAACCAGAGCTAAACCAGAGCTAAACCAGGGCTAAACCAGGGCTAAACCAAGGCTAAACCAAGGCTAAACCAGGGCTAAACCAGGGCTAAACCAGGACTAAACCAGAGCTAAACCAGGGCTAAACCAGGGCTAAACCAGGGCTAAACCAGGGCTAACACCAGGGCTAACACCAGGGCTAAACCAGGGCTAAACCAGGGCTAAACCAGGGCTAAACCAGGGCTAAACCAAGGCTAAACCAAGGCTAAACCAGGACTAAACCAGGACTAAACCAAGGCTAAACCAAAGCTAAACCAGGGCTAAACCAGGGCTAAACCAAGGCTAAACCAAGGCTAAACCAGGGCTAAACCAGAGCTAAACCAGAGCTAAACCAGAGCTAAACCAGAGCTAAACCAGAGCTAAACCAGAGCTAAACCAGAGCTAAACCAGAGTCTAAACCAGGTACTAAACCAGGACTAAACCAGGTCAGTGTATGTTTAAGTTTAAGTATTCCTAGCGCCCTCTGCTGGCTCATACCTGTGTGCAGCAGCCATGCAGCTGATTGGTCGAGAGTAAAGGTCATAGGTGAACAAAAGTTAAAGCCTGAGGAGGTTTGGACCAATCAGAAGCAGCTCTGATCAGTGCCTTTGCTGATTAGGAAACA
The DNA here is from genome assembly GCA_020698575.1 of Bostrychus sinensis. Classification (NCBI taxonomy): domain Eukaryota; kingdom Metazoa; phylum Chordata; class Actinopteri; order Gobiiformes; family Eleotridae; genus Bostrychus; species Bostrychus sinensis. Next base: position 821,505 of record CM036245.1, on the reverse strand, counting down.
GATTTAACACTGTGTTTGCACCGTCAGCTCTCATCACACAAGTGTATCTCAACTGAACCCGGTCTAAACCAGATCTAAACCCGGTCTAAACCAGGACTAAACCAGGGTCTAAACCAGGGAACAAAGTGGGAATAAACCCGGAATATTGCGCCACTAAACCGGGAGTATACAAGAACTAAACTAACTAAACCAGGTAATAAAGCAAACCACTACGTCATCTTTCTCTCACTCTTCTAAGTCACAAAGTACGATGCCGACAGTGCAAACATCTGCGGACAGAGGACCTTCACCTGTGGAGAGGAGGAAGTCCAGGCTGAGATTCAGAAACACTGGAGCCACATGAGAAACGCAAAAAAACAAAGAGACAAGAGGATGGATGGACAGAAGAATGTGACACCGACAAGACGACAAATCCTCCAATAAAGTAACTCACCCGAAGATGTTGGAGATGGAGTCGAGCAGTCCCCCCGGCGGCTGCGACTGCTTCCTACTGCTGCGGAACAAAAGCATCGTCAAAAATCAGACTTCTTGCAATGTTTAAGTAAAAAAGAACGTGAAATTTAATTGTTGAGGTCGTCTCTTGTCACCAGTGCCGCAGAAAATGTTTAGTTTAACCCCAACAAAATGATTCATGCACTGAAAATTCCTCCAAAACGCTCATCTTTGGAGAAAGTTCACTTCTGTACATTTGCACTTCTGCTTTATACAGACGAGAATGTGGCTGCTCTACTTACGGGCAAGTCTGAGTCGACGGTTACGATAATCAAGCAGGTCATTTTATCTTATATTCTGATAAGGCGGTAGACGAGTGAGGTGTGCAAAGTGGGCTATACGTTCAGTTCAAACAATGATACACAGTGGTACCTCGTTTATCGCAGGGGTTACGTTCTAAAAATAACCTGCAATAGGCGAAATCCGCAAAGTAGTCAGCTTTATTTTTTACAATTATCATATATGTTTTAAGGCTGTAAAACCCCTCACCACATATTTTCTACACTACAGCACTCGATGGCCTGGGCTCCGCATCATCCTGCTCCTCGCTGTCAAAGGTTTCATAAAGCTTTTTAGCTTTTGTGCGGATGATGTTGGTATCCAGCGTAATGTTCTTTTTCCTGCAGTCACTGATCCACAAAGCTAAAGCAGACTCCATCCTTACAATGGTCTTGTTGTGGACAGCTACAACCCTTTTTGCTGCTGTCGTCCTTATGTTATTTTCCTCCTTTATGTAACAAACTGAAGATTCATTGATTCCGTAATGGCGCCCTACAGCCCTTCAGCGCGTCCAAAAGTTCAACTTTTTGTGCGATTGTTAGCATCTTCCTCTGCCTTTTAGGTGCGACTGCAGGTGCAGAACGTTTCGTCGTCGTTGTGGGTTTTGTCGGGGAGAAAACTTGCAAACATACAGCACTTCAGAGGAACATTTCTGGGCCCCTCTGACCCTGAGGCCCGGGACAACAGACCCCTTTACCCCCACAGGTCGACGAGCAAATCAAAATCAATGAGTCTTTTTGGAATATTGGTCAAAAATTGTGACTGATTTAAAGTCATGTGACTCTCCCACCTCTGTATTCAGGAGACGGAGCGAGTCAGATATGAACTCAGGGAAGATGGAGAGGAGCAGGATTTTGGGAAGAAGTTTCACCTAATAAATAAACCCTGTTTCTGCGTCGCTGAGGGAAGCCAGGACATGAAGACAGACCTGCAGCTTGTAGTTTAACTTTTACAGCAGACAGAGATTTACTGAAACTAGATGCACATTGGCCTCATCTCACAACGGTACAGATTAGAGCTGCAACTGACACATTTTCATAATCGATTCATCTGTCAATTATTGTTTTGATTAACCGGACAGTGAAGCATGTGCAGTTAAAAACTTGCTGTTTCATAGTTTCCTTTAAAATATAAAATAAAAATTCTACCAAAAATTTGCAAGATGTTTAGATAAAGATGATTTTTGAGAATATATGCTCTATCAAAAACACAAAATGTACATTGTTTAACATTTTTTGTTGCTTTAGTGATCCGTCTTGATAAAGCTCCTCTCAGCACAGGGCATTTAATTTTTAGAGATTTAATACTTTTAAGGCCTTGAGTTTTACACAAACTTAATAACTTTTTATTTTTTTTTTTTATTTTTAGGGGGAAATAATTAAGTTACATTAAACCTAAACAGTGAGTATAGGATCCCAGATTTTTTCCGCAAATTTCAAATACATCAAATTATTTAAAAAAAATAACATTAGAATTTTTTTTTTTATATAAATAAAATAAACAAAAGGTGGGGAATAAACACATAAAAAAGAAAAACAAAAAACTCATTGTCATCCACAAACCCTATAGAAAACAGCCAGCTGATTACTTTAATATTATTTGTAATCATATGTTATTAAATATCTTCAGTGCATAAGGCAAGTACACACAGAGCCTGACCACCACACCCTGCCAACCTCAACCAGCCATAACCCAGCCAACAAAACCTACAACAAAACCTACAACAAAACCTACAACAAAACCTACAACAAAACCTACAACAAAACCTACAACACAGAATCAAGAATGTTAACTTTAATTTCATGCATAGAGAAGAATTCGATGATTCCTCTCTACTTAATAACTTTTTAAAGCATACTAATAAAGACAGACATTTAAATAATTGTAAATATGACAACTTTATGCAAAAACATGTAAACTTGGTGATGAGACAAAAAAGGAAGGGAACCATAGGACAGGGAGGAGATTTCAGTCATTTTCCTACAAAAAACACAACAACAACAACAAAAACCAAGCGTCACTCGCTGCAAGTGTCGGACAAACAGGTTTCCTCACAGAACAGCAGCTGATGTTCTGCGTTTTGTTTTCAGATCTGTTAGTTGTTGGAATAACTCTGTATTTTTGTACTGGTCGCATGTGTTTTAATGTTTCCTGTGTCTGGAACTAACATATGAACGAAATCTGCACTTACTTTGAGGAGGAACGTCTGAACATCCTGAGATTTTTGTTTAGCCGTTAAAGTGCAAATAAAGTCAGCTCGTCTCGGTAAATCTATTCTTCCAAATCTCTGCTGACGAGGAAGTGATTGTTTCCACAAAATAAACACAGAAACATTTTTATTGTCTCTTAATCTAACCCAACCTGTTTAAAAATGATGATGGCAAAGCAGGGCAGGGCAAGCCTTTTTAAAGCTTTGAATTTGACAACATCACATTTAATATCTTTTTAATACTAAACATCTAACATGGATGTGATCTACAGGATGAGTCTACAGTTGACTCCTGACCCAGACTCCAGGCAGCGAGAACCAGTCTTAAATCCAATTTGACTCGGTCTTGTCCCAGTCCTAGAGATTTTATTCACCATTTAACATTGAGAAAATGCTATTCTCCATAATTTTAAATTAGTAGAGCCCGGCCGATATTATCGGCCGATATAACCCATTAGAAAATGATCAGTTATTGATATCCACCGATATAAACTGTACTGTTTTTATTGTGTTTACTTGCAAATGATGGCCTTCTGCTATTTGTCCAGCAGAGGGCGTGCTAGCAGTTAGGGCTCTTACTCTGTAGTTCATAAGAAACTCCCCAAACCTTTTCATGGCCTGAAAAGCTCAAAAAGGCAATACATTTTTTTTACTAATTTCTCTGCCATAAAACCTCAGAACAAAAATTCAAAACACATTTTGTAGTTCTCCCCATGCTTTACTTTAGAGCCAGTTTACATGAAATTTAAGTTAAACAAATTCAGTTAAAACGCTAAATAAAATAAAATGCATGAAATATATAATACTCCCCACACCAATGCCCACTGCAGCTACAGAACACTCAGCATAAAAACAATAAGCAGCTTTCTACAACAATTTAAAAATAAGTTTAGTTTAATAAAGTGGCCTGGGGTGTTCACGCCATATTCATGTAAACAAGCGCAGAAAGAAAAATGCTTTAAAATACTTTTTCCTAATGTATAACTGTATCGGCCGATGTGTCATATCTTTTTTTTTTTTTGTTCCTTAATACTGATATCGGTCGAGCTCTAGTAGTTAATTATCTGCATCAGAAGAACCAGACACAGATCTGTCCGTTTGTGGAGTCTGCTGTGTTAAAATGATCATTTATGCATTTGAACCTTTTTTTTTTACTTTTCCCTTTAATTAGTGCTTAGTTCTCAGGCTCGACCTGGTTTTAGTCTCGGTTTGCCTTGGTCTCAGTCTCGACTCTGTCTCAAACCCTGAAAGCCTTGGTCTCGGTCCTCAAAAGTCTCCGTCTTGGTCTCGATTAGTACGGTCTCCACTACAACACCAGCTATAAACTATTGTACAAGTCAGACCAGTGTAAGAAATAAAAGCAGACGGACTAAGAGCTTTTCTCTCGCTCACACTCACACGAGCCCTGTTGCCTAATGAACAATTTACATTCTAAGGACAAAGAGGAGAACCTACAGCTGAGGAGTAGCCTATTCTTCATGTTGTAAGTTGAAGGGGAAAACCTGAGCACCGAGAAGAAAACTCAGCCAGACTTTGGGAGAAAATGCGAACTCCACAGAAATGCCCCAAACGCATTGGGAATCAAACCCGACACCTTCTGGCTATGAGTGCTAACCACTGTGCTGTTTTAGAAGCTACAGTATGTCTCCATTCCTTAGTAATAATAGACGTTTTATTCCTTTTTAATTGTATTTTGCCTGAAGGATCTAATAAACATGTACTGACTAGTTAGAAAGTGTGAATACAGAATTCTATAAAAAGGATCTTCTTCCTTCTGTGGTGTCAGTAATCTTGAAAATAACAGCACAATAATCGTAAACCTAAAATGTAACATCCATTTCCCATCTCCATTTGAAACGCAGCAGCTCCAGCTCTGTTCAGTGCTTTACCTAACATTACTGTGCCTCACCTGGGCGTCCTGCTGAGCGCCCGGTGCGGCGACGTCTCTCCTCCTCCTCCCCCTCCTCCTCCTCCTCCTCCTCCTCCGCTGCCGCCGCCTCCTCCTTTACCGGATTCTTCCGTTAAAACCTCGATGTCGTCGTCTCTGCAGAGAACACACACCTGAGTCACACTGACAGCAGCACAGGTAAGGACAGGTGAAGGTGAGCTACTGACGGGTCGATGGGCAGAGGTTCTTTGGCTGCGTCTGCGAGGTCCTTCTGGAGTTTGGCCTGTCTCCGTCTGAAACAAAACACACCACAGAGTTATTCTTCTTTAATAACATTCGTATGATCACAGGCTTTTTCATTTTAACACTGACTTAAAGAGGAACTACGCAACTTTCTTCCTTTAATCAAACAGTTTCAGAGTCAGCGTGATGACTTCAGAAGTTGTTGCAGGGTGAATAAAGAGCCCTGCAGCGCCCCCTGGTGTATGTGGGTGAAACCAGCCTTGTAAGAATGGGAGAACTGACCCAGTGTTTCTGAAGTCTCGTGTCTGCTTCAGCCATGACAACAAGTGATGGCTTCATTTCCTAAACCTTTGTATGGATACGAGAAGGAGAAAACCAGAGTCTAACCAAGCGAGGGGGCCACAGAGGGGGCCACAGAGGCATTTTACCATAGTGCTTTACAACAAAATGTAGGGGGCGCACGGGAGAGAAAAATGAGACCAAAACAGAGAAAAAACAAAAAAACCAGCAGCTTTAAACCAAGTTGATCTTCTCGATATCTACCTGTCCCTCCTTCTGTGTTTGTTGGTTGTTTTAGGAGTTGTTTTGCAGTGTCCTTCTTCTCACTATTTGAGTTCATTCATCTGCTGTCTCTCGTGCTCTGCATTGAGCCGGTTCGCCTCCTGGCCCTTCTCACTCAGTAGTTTTAGCTGCATTAATACTTTTATGTCAGTACGTTTTACCTGGTGTCCTCCTTGTTTTCCATGTCGAGTACTGGGTCTTGTCCATCAGTAGTTTTAGTTATTTTAGTAGTTTGACGTCAGTGTTTTTACCTGGTGTCCTTCTCGTTCTCTGCGTTGAGCCGGTTGGCCTCCTGGGCTTTCTCGGCCATCCAGCGGGACACCAGCTCCTGGTTGTCCTCCGTGGTCTTCCTCAGCTTCTCCTCCAGGGCGCTGAAGGTGATCTGTAGGGCGTCGTACTCGTCCTTCAGGGTCTGGTTGGCCCGCTCCAGGTCCTGAAACGAGGACAAAGGAGAGATCTGAATATCTGAACTTTGTAAACTAAGACCCAGACTCAGGCCACACTAAAGAACCAGACCAGTTTATATTCAGGGTCTGGTTCTATGACGTCTCTGGATGAGCAGAGAAACAGGAGTCTGTTGAGATAATCCTGGGTTTTTCTGAGAAACAGTGAGCAGGGTGGCATTTAAATGACAGTTGCCTTTCCTGACACAACAAATATGTAAACCCAGCAGCATGAAGTATGTGTCCTATTTTAAGTCTGCCATGAGTCACGTTTGTGAAACAGTCCTCCGTCACGTTTTGGAATATGCTCACAATACGAGGAGCAGCAAAGGCAGCCTCAGCTGGATACGAGAGGCTCCAAAAATACTGTCACTGTCTGTTCCCTTCTTCAGTTTAATATGAAGTTTATTTACTTTTTACTGTGACAGTGGGGACGTGACAGGGCTCGTAGTCATGCGTGTGTCTGAACACCCGTCTCATCCAAACGTGCCAAAGTCCTGAAGCGTTCCAGGCCTGGGCACGGTTCAGTCGGCCTTAGACTGAATCAAGCACAGCAGTCTACAGACTCGTACCAAGCAGTGCAAACACAAACCACCTTAATATGGATGTCACCCTATTTTTTTATTAAATGCTGCTAAACCTGTCTGACCCATTTTAGCTATTTTATTTATTTTTTGTTTTATTAATTCACTACAACAATCATATAAACCGGTACCCACTGTGGCAAGCATTTATGAGGCCACTGCTACAGCAAATACTTTAGATTACTTTGCTGTTTCACTGCTGTTAGACGCCGGTCACCATCAGACACAGTTACATCCACACAGCGCAGCCTCGGCACGTGTACAGTCGATTTAAAGTCCAAGCTAACGGCGACTCACAGAAAAGGAAAGAGAAGCAGAATGAGTGCGGGGAAAGCAGGAAAACTACACCTCACGCTCTCCCAGAATGCTTCTGACAACTTTTTAAACTCTAAGTTGTCGTGCTGTGTCCGAACAGAGGACAGTTTCCCCGTGTTTCACTCAGTTTCTGTTTGAGTTTAGCTCAGAGTTCGCCCATGTATTTAGCGCGATAATGGAGCAGTTGAGAGTATGAGAGAGGGAGACGAAAAGGAAAGCCGTGCAGCGCCGGTATGAACGAGTGCAGAGTTAAACCTGAGCTTCTCTCGGTGGGTGAGCTGGAGAGCGGACAGTGCTCCGAGTCTGAGACACAAAGGAGCTGCTGCGTTTACTTACAGCACCACACAGAATGAACTGGGGCCTCCAAGAAGAGACGCACAAGAGCTCCCGGCGAGATACAGCAGCTTCTAAAACTCTTACAATTATTCTACCGTGACGATCGTGAATAACAGCAGAATCTGTTAACCCTGACATCCCTAAAGCATAGAGACCATGAACCAGCCTTGCACCACAAACCCAGGGTCAAGTTACCTCACTACCACTCTGAGAATAATAATTTAGTCTGCTTTTCTAGACACTCCGTCTCATTAGGCCCGCCTCCTGATCAACTGCTGTCCCGTCAGGCTTCATGGGCCCTGCTGACCTCGCCTAAAGCCCGCGCTAAACCCACCACAGCCTCCGTGAAGGTCTCAGCTTGAAAACTTGAGATCAGCGCCTGCCCCGCCCCCTCGGCCTCTCGCTGTGCTCTGATTGGTCATGTGGGCTGTGACCTCATCACTGTCATCAGGGTGGAGCCTGTAGGAGCTGGGTACAGGCCCCGCCCCCCCGGACGCTGTGACGTCACTTCCTGTTACTGTGAGCGAGCTCTGAGCCGGCGCTGCGTCACTGGAGCAGGCTGGGAACAGAAGCAAGGGCTCATGGGAGTTTGAGGCTTTTGTACTGAGGGAGGAGAGGCGTTCGGGCTCAGACCTTTTACTGTTCATCATCGACCTTCAGGATTTAGGACTAAACCAGGACTAAAAGCAGGTGTGGGACTCACCTGTAGGGCGTTCCTCAGGTCTCTGCAGTCTCCCTCCAGAGTGCTGATCTGCTGCTGGTACTCCAGCATCCTGCACAGGAACAGGCGACAAAACATTACACAAAGGTAGATTTTAAAAGTAAGCACAGGTTTATGAGTTTTAGTTCGGCGAGGGACTGACTTGGCCTCGTTGCTCTGGATCTCCTTGTCCTTCTGCTGGATCTGGTTGTTTAGGTCGATGACGTTCTGCGCCAACTGTGAGAAAGGAAAACACTGAACTTTAGTGCAACTCTTTCAAAAAGCTTAGAGTTAAGATTTTCAGCCTGAGCCCGACCCAAACCAGAGTAGGTTAGATATGAGGCAGGGGGGCACAGCGGTTTGTAGAGGTTTTTCTGATGCATGGAACGTTTCTTTAAAAAGATTCTGAATCGATTCAGAAAAGCTAATAATCTGAATTCTGTAAAGACTACAGATGATTAAAGCACCATGTTTTCCGGACTATAAGTCACTTTTTTCCATCGTCTGGCTCGGGGTGCGACGTATACTCAGGTGTGACTTATATATTAAAATATTTCAGGTGTTGGTTAGAGGGCGCTCTAGGCTTGTGTACCAGCATCTGCTGCACCTGTACCACTGACAATTTAAAATGTAAACATTACCACTAACAACTTAGGCTATAAAGACAACTGAGAAAGAGCGGAATAATTGGAAATGGAACTGATGCTGAGTCTGACGACAGCCACGCAGAGGAGGAAGCGGCGCTTCGTCTACCTCCGGAGTTGGCGGAGTTGTTCAGAAGCGACACCGAGGATGAAGAATTTAAAGGATTTAGCGATTAGGAGTGAGATGGTGAGTTTGGTGAACTTGTTATATTATGTTCTTTATGCTATAGTTATGTGAATAACTGTTAATATATTACGTTAACATACGAGACACCTATTCAGTTCGTTGTTTATGCTTCATGTAGCTGAATAACCATCAATGTGTTACGTTAGCATAGCGCACACCTATTCAGCTGTTGTTCTCTAGTTCTATTATTACTATAACTCGCCTTTCAACATGAAATGTCTGTTCTTGGTGTCGGATTTGGTAAAATAAATTTCCCCCCCAAAAAATGAGACTTGTACAGTTTTTTCTTCTTCATTATGCATTTTTTGGCGAGTGCCACTTGTACTCCGGAGCGACGTGTAGTCCAGAAAATACAGTAGGCTGTGTCCAAAACAGATCTGCTGGTGCTGGGTTGCAGAGAGTCAGCTCTGACAAATGCTAACAGAATTTTCTACTGCAACATCTCAGTTATTAGTTGCCGAGTTTGGGTTTTTGGAGTAAAAAGTTTAAAATTACGTTTCAGATATAAAATAAACAATTAAAATGAATTATTGTTGAGGCTTTCATGCTGACATGAACCAGAGAGGCGTCTGATGCATCGCCTTTGAACTGAATCGTGGGATGCCCTACGAGTCCCACTTCTAGAGGTTCGTGCTCTCGCCTCTCAGCAAGGAGGGGGTTCAGGCCGGACAACGCACGTCCTCCCCGTGTTACCCTGGGTTCTCTCAAGCTTCCTCCCAACGTCCAAACGCAGGCATGTGTTGGTGAACTGGTGACTCTAAATCACCCCTAGTGAATGAATGAGTGTAACCCAGGGTGCACCCCGCCTAAGGCCCCAAGTCACTGTGAATGCACACGAATGTGCTCTAATGTCTGTGGTTATGTGTTCAGCGGTTTTTGGGCTAAGCTCTAACAACTTTCCTTTCAGCTTTTACTTTCTCTGGCCTCAGACGGTGAACAAACTCAGACTGACTTGGCACAGGCAGCCTTCTCCATTTATCCAGGCTTAATATGGGCTCCATAAGGTTTCTTCTTTTTTCCCGTAGCTGGGTTTTTTTTAGGAGTTTTTCCTTACCGAGGAGGAGGGTCTAAGGACAGGAGTGTCCTGGGCCTGTTTAGTTTAGTGTAGTTATTGTTTGTGCTGATTGTGTGTTTATGTTTGATCAACTGTTTGTGAAGCCCTTTGAGGCGACTTTTGTTGTGATATTGGGCTTTACAAATAAATCTGAATTGAATTTAATTGAATTAGGACTGGCACAAAGAGGACACTGGCTTGTGAATGCTGTGGCTGGATTTGTTTAACTACATTGAAGTTTATTTGGTTAAGATAAAACAGAAACAGTAATTACACTGACTCACACGATCACATTTGTTTCATTAACTCAGTGATTTTTACTTTTATCTGAGTAACATCAGGAGGATGAGACGTACGCCACCTATAACCAACTCTACAAATGGTTAAAGACATGTCTCTGAATACATTTAAAGTTGCTAAAATGACCATCAACCATCTGAACCCAGGTCACGCGGGACTCTAATTAACATCAGGCTTCTCTGAATAAAGTATGCAGAGTTTTAAACAGACAGAGCCTGAGCCCAGTTCAAGGAAATATGTGAGTGAGTCAGAGCTCAGGCATTCAGACCAACTCTATCTGTTTATCTGAGAGACTGTCACTGAAGCGGGGACTGAGCCAGGGACTGAGCCAGGGACTGAGCCAGGGACTGAGCCAGGGACTGAGCCAGGGACTGAGCCAGGGACTGAGCCAGGGACTGGGCCAGGGACTGGGCCAGGGACTGGGCCAGGGACTGGGCCAGGGACTGGGCCAGGGACTGAGCCAGGGACTGGGCCAGGGACTGGGCCAGGGACATAAGTCCAGAATCAAGCCCAAACCTGTCAAAATCCAAGGTCTGATCTCTTGGCTTGTCTCCAGTTATACTTCCCGTTAAGGCCGCCATACACCAAGGTGACGATCGCCCGTCTGAAGCCATCTTTACGGTTCTTCCACGTCGCTCATTTCCGTCCTTTTGATCTGTATGTGCCGTCTGCCCCCATCGCTCCAGGACGGAGGCCGTCTGACCAGTTTCCTGCCGATTGGCCTTGTTGTTGTTGTTGTTGTTGTTGTTGTTGAATCTGCGTCTTTGGTCTTTGGCACGAAGCGCTCTGATAGGCCTAGCACTACAGCTGCCGCACCAATCAGCTCACGGGAATTTTAGCGGAAGTGACGGAGTGACGAGAGGTGAAAACCACTGTGGCAGCATCCCGTCACCATTTTTGCATTCTTCGCAATTCCGTGTGGAAAGTTATCTTCTTCAAGAAACAGAGCAGCGGCTCCTAATCCACACAAAACAATGTCCAACCCGGCCATGATCACACTTCTGTAATGTTCAGACAAACTGAGAACAGTGCAGACCAAGGCGCTACATGCAGATGTACTCCACAAACATTGTGTCACTTCCGTTTATCTTTGTTCACTGGCTAGTGCCATCTGCTGCTGTGGGGGGGTAATTACATCATGCACATGCGCAAAACACGGTCTTTAGGTCGGTTGTCGCTTCTGTGTATGAAGAGGGAAAAAGGTCATTTGACGTCAGGAAACGGGAGGAGACGAGCTGTCGCTCCGTCTTATCGGTGGCAGTCTGGGAGTCGCCTTGGTGGATCAAGGCCTTTAGCCTGTGACCCTCTCTTGGTCTGGTGTCATCGTCAAAATCCAACTAAACCTCATTACAGTCCGCCTAAAACCAGTTCGGGTTTATAGTAAAATAATACATTTCTCTCCAACATCACCACGACGAGCTACACTCTTCTCTTCCTCTGTGTGAGTGCAGTACAAGAACCACAGTGCAGTACAAGTACCACAGTGCAGTACAAGTACCACAGTGCAGTACAAGTACCACAGTGCAGTAGAAGTACCACAGTAGTACTGACCTCTCCTCGCTTCTTGTGCAGCTCCGTCAGTTCCTCCTGGTGCCTGATTCTCATATGGGCCATTTCCTGTTGGAGGGCGTCGCTGCGGCCGGACTCTGAGCCTCCGCTGGGGACAAGGGACGAGAAGAAAAGATATTTAAACATTTATTTATTTCAGAGGGATTTAAATGGGTCGTAGTTAAATACAAATAGATGCAGAGACATTAAAACTACTGTACTCATGCTTCAAATAAAACTCAGTACATTCTACCTCCCCAAAACAAAAGTGTCCCTCGTCACATCATAGAAATATTATGCTTTTTCTTGCACAAAGCTTTTAATCAACTTCTGCACTGATCATAAATGACAAATATTTAGTTACTTTCAGAATTTTAACCCTTTAAAAACATAAATTATTTTCCATATTCTCAAAGCAAAGTGGATGTTTTTACAGGGAGTTATTTCAGCCTTGGGTCTGTCACAGATCAACATTTATTTAGATGGATTTGGGATTTTTTTGTAGTAAAAGTTAAAACCAGTTTTAATGGGAGTTGGATTTCAGATTCTCCAGAGCACAGGAAAAAAATGATCCATGAAAATAATTAATGTTGATCTCTGACAGACCCAAGGCTGTAATAAAAAAAATATATTTTTTTTTTACTAAAAAAAAGTGTAGGCGCCATTACATACTTTGGCATAAAAAGAGAATAATTAAATATTTGGCATTTATGGTCAGGGAAGAAGCTGATTAAAATATTTATGCAAGGAAAAGTAGAAATAATATGAATGTATAATATTTCTATGATGTTTTGTGAGGAGGACACTTTTGTCTCTGAACAGGAGAAAGTTCATTACAGTGTAGAGCTGTCGTCTTTTACCCAGCTCTAGATGAAGCGACAGAGCTGAAGCAGGGCTGTCCAAACCATGGCTTAGTATATATTTACCCTCTGGCTTCAAATTGCCACAGGTACTGCAGTACTTTTTACTACAAGGAGAAAAGCTTCCTGTGTTACAGGTGAAGAGCGTCTGCAGTGTTTCTGTGAGCAGCTGTCAGTACGAGCACAGGTGCGACCTCTCACCCCTCTCCTACCAAAATGAACATCAGTGGTTGGTGGGGTCAATCAAAATTGTATCCATACTATGTGCCGGTCCCAAGCCCAGATAAATGTGGGGTCTATACTCGTGCGAATGATTTACTGTGGAGACTCAAAAGAATGTGATAAAGGAACAGCAGGGATGTAACGATGCACTGCAGTCACGATTCGATTCACGATTTTCTGTTCACGATTATGACTCTTTTTGATTTTTATTAGCAGACTTAGCTGCACTATAATTATGACCAAAAGATTTTTTTACAGAGCCTATTTGTGTCTCCTTGTCAAACTTAAAATGTTGTACATTTCTTATTAACTGAAATGTAATAAAAAAGTAGATATTAAAACAATAACATGTAAAAATTACAAAAATATAACATAATTTGTTAGTGACTTTTGTATTAACATCTTTCTACTCTCCTTCAAAAACAGAGACACTTTAGCAGCAAGCACTGCACAGAGAAGCAGCTCGTCATAAATCCACTCCTCAAGAAATATAAAATGTCAAATATAAGTCAAATCTTAAATATCAGTGAGGAAAGTCACATCCACAATAAAGACTCTGATCTCCATGGAAACGCTCCGGGGGAGGGGCCACTGAAACTTCAGATAAACTTTAACTGTTGTTAGCCACTTAGCTTTCCTTTAGCTCGCTGCTAACAACAAGCTACTTTCTGAACGATGGTAAACGGAAACAGGTGCAGCCGAAATAAAACCTGCAGATGTCTCTCTGTCCTGGGCTCGGTGTTGTTCCTCTGTGTGAGACGCACCGAGGAGAGAAAGTTAGTTATTAAAAAGTACAGCCTTTTCACGTTCCCAGCACGTCGGGCTAGTGATTTTACAAGTTCTACAAACCAAAACTTGATATAAATGCATGTTTCTTTAAAGTAAAACGGCCAGGTAATGATGTTTAGCACCAAACACCTGAGCCAGATTACACCAGTGGCCTGAACGCTGCATTAAAGGGGCATCGAGATACTTTTTTTCCCCACACAGATTCAAAATTTCTCTCTTTTGCATCGATTTTTAGCCGATTTACGAAGAATCGTTACATCCCTAAGGAACAGTCAAAAGTCCCATTTGGCCCTCTCTTCATACATTTCTCAGTATGTGGCCCTCAGTGAAAAGAGTTTGGACCCCTCTGATCTAAAGTACACAGAGCAGAGTCACTCACCTCCCGTCGTGTGGTCTCTGGACTTCATATTTGTCGGTCTGGTATCTCTCTGACAGAACGGCCTGGAGGTCTGCCTTCTCCAGCAGACGGTTATCTGAACACAGAGACGTCACATTAAACTACTTTCTAAGTACGCGTTACCGTAAGTACACAGATAAATGTGCAGTGAGCCAAGATTTATTTCGTGGTAAAGGACAATGAACGATTAAGAGTCTGCAGCGCTGAGCCTCATTTACATCAGAAACCAACGATCTGAGCGGTGCAGCAGGTTCCACCAAAGGTTCTTCAGATCAGGGCTGCACGATACGAGAACATTTGCAATAAAGATATTTTTACTATAGTTTAAGATTGGACCTGCTATTCCGACATTTATAATTACAATTTACCTAAAACAGATCTATACTAGGGCTGCACAATATGTCGCAAAATGATCGTTATCACAATATCAGCAAACGCAATATCTGTATCACAAGAATCTAAATATATCACAATAACACTGTGGTCTCCATCTGACAGAGATTTACACTGAAGAATCATTTTCCACCAGAGCCTTAAAAGAACATGTGTTGTGACTAAATAAAAATGTTTAAAAAGTCCAGTTTTAGTGGTAATTTAATTAATTTAGACACAGCTTAGCCTTGTTTTATTCCTGGTTTAGTCTGGGTTAAGTTCTGACTTGTAAATACAGGAACTTATATTTTTGTGAAATGTAGTGAATTTAACTTACTATGTTCCAAAAGTAGGCTCTGGTTTCAAATATCGCAATAATATCGTTATCGCAATTTTCAACATAGTTATCAAATATCACATGTTTTGTCCATATCGTGCAGCCCTAATCTATACCTAGTTTAGTCCTGGTTTAGACTTAGTTCAGATCTGGTTTAGTCCTGGTTTAGTCCTGGTTTAGTCCTGGTTTAGTCCTGGTTTAGTCCTGGTTTAGTCCTGGTTTAGTCCTGGTTTAGTCCTGGTTTAGTCCTGGTTTAGTTCTGGTAAAACTAAAATTTAAGTTATTTACAAGTCAAAACAGCGTCAAAATCAGAAATCAAAAAACTTAACACAGACTAAACCAGGAATAAAACAAGGCTAAGCTGGGACTAAATTAATTAAATTCCCACTAAAACTGGACTTTTTAAACATTTTTATTTAGTCACAACACATGTTCTTTTAAGGCTCTGGTGGAAAATGATTCTTCAGTGTAAATCTCTGTCAGATGGAAGACCACAGCGTTACTGTGATACAGATTTTACATTTGCCGTTATTGCGATAATTTTGCGATATACTGTGCAGCCCTACTCCTGATGCAACTTCTAGATTTATCCAGGTTTGGGACCAGCACAAACTGGCTC
The DNA here is from genome assembly GCA_020698575.1 of Bostrychus sinensis. Lineage (NCBI taxonomy): Eukaryota > Metazoa > Chordata > Actinopteri > Gobiiformes > Eleotridae > Bostrychus > Bostrychus sinensis. The sequence continues at coordinate 806,126 of CM036245.1, read as the reverse complement.
CTGTGGGTGGAGCCTGAACACAGAGAACCAATCTTCACCAATGGGACGGGGCTCACTGTGACATTAATGTAGTGCTACAAGCCACATCCGAGCAGTTCATTCCTGTTTATTCTCCAGGCCAGTGGTTCCCAATCTGGGGTCCAGGGCCTCCGGTTGGGCCACAAAGGTATTGCAGAGGACCGCCAGAGGTTGCCTTACATTAGAAACATTAACTGAAGCCTTTTTAGCAAACAGACTGTATTTTTAAGTGTTATAATTGGGGTCCACATGGGATTTTCTGATCTGCTGTGACTCTGTTGCCTTTAGGAAGTGGCTGCTCTTGCTTTCCCCACAGAGCCTAACGAATGTTTCAGGAGCTGTGCCACGTGTGTCAGGAGGAGGTCTGTAGAATCTGAGTTCACACATGAGGAGCATCTCTCAGTATCGTATACGTAACAGAGAAAGAGGAAGGCACGACAGGCTGTGGAGAGTACGAGGCTGAGGGTTTTTACTTGAGGAAAGGTTTTATTGTCATTCCACATTCAGTACAACGACATTCTCTCTGAGAGCAGCCCTTCACACAGCAGCAGTCATTTAAACTTAAAATCAATCAATAAATAAAATTGAAAGTAAAAAAAAAACATAAGAAATTATAAAAACATATGTGTGTGCATAAAATGTAAAGTGCAATGTACTGCAGGGTGCAAAGTATTAAAAACAGTAAAAAGTATTCCTGTGCCACACAGTAAGGTGCTAGTCCAGTCTCTAGTCCAGTTTCTTTCCTAGGGCTGTAAAAGCTCTACTGAAGCCTATTTTTTAGTCGCTCCGTCCGTGCCCTCATGACTCTGAACCTGCCCGAGGGGAGGGGGTGGAAAAGATAACGTTCTGGGTTTTCTGTCTCTGTTCCTCATGCGGGCACAGTGGATCTGCTCCAGGGGAGGAAGAGGGGCACCAGTGATCTTTTGTGCTGTTCTGGTTTTTCACTGCAGACCTTTTTTCTCTGAGGAACAGCTGGAGAACCACACAGCACATCCATAACTCAGGACACTCTCTGTGGTGCACTGTAGAAGCGGCTGAGAAGCTTCTGTGGGAGAGCAGGTTTTTTTTTTTTAAGAGTCCGCAAAAAGAAAAGTCTCTGCTGCACCCTCTTCACCAGCTCCCCGATGTTCGCTCCCCGATGTTCGCTCCCCGATGTTCGCTCCCCGATGTTCGCTCCCCGATGTTCGCTCCCCGATGTTCGCTCCCCGATGTTCGCTCCCCGATGTTCGCTCCCCGATGTTCGCTCCCCGATGTTCGCTCCCCGATGTTCGCTCCCCGATGTTCGCTCCCCGATGTTCGCTCCCCGATGTTCGCTCCCCGATGTTCGCTCCCTGATGTCCGCTCCCCGATGTTCGCTCCCCGATGTTCACTCCCTGATGTTCGCTCCCCACGTCAGGCCTTCAGAGAGCTGGACCCCAACATATTTAAAACTCCGCCTGTTCCACCTCTTCCCCATTCATCAGCTCTGTTTTATTTTATTTTCTAAAGTCAATTACAAGCTCCTTTGTGTCGCTTGTGTTGATGAGAGCAGGGCCCCCCAGTCTCCTGTGTGTGTCTGTGTCGTACTCACACTGGTGGATGATCTCCTCGAAGGCGTGCCTCTGGACTCTGTCTCTCAGTTTGAGCTGCTCAGAGATGTGTCTCTTCCACTGGCACTCCACCCGCCTCTCCGCCATGACCAGCTGCACAAAACAAACACACACAGATTTATTACACTGAACATAAAGAATATTTTAGATTACAGAACTTATTTAAACTCCTTTTGTGGAGTCTGCCTGTTCTCTTCAGCTTCCTCCCACCGCCCAAAGACTCGCATGTTCAGGTGAACTGGGGCCTGGCAGTGCGCCGCAGGCTGCAGCTCACGTAAGCGTCGTGTTACATTTTGGAGCATTGTCACACAGACGCGTAAATCCTACGCGAGTATGCATGATGTCATGCGCTCGTGTATGCATACTCCAACACAAGTACATCTCCGGAGTCCGTCCTGCAACCAACTCCCCACTGTCCAGGGTTTACCTCGCCTAAGTAGGGCTGGGTACGGTTAAACGATACCACAAAAGGAAAGTTACAATACTACTGGTATCAAAAAAACATTTATTCAATACCAAGTTTCGATCCCTAGTGGAAAATTGAATGTTCCTTTGCACAAATCAAATAAATAACACAATAAATCACACACACTACTGGTTTAACTCACAGCTAAGGATTTACCGTATTTTCACGACCATAGGGCGCACTTAAAAGTCTTAAATTTTCTCCAAAATGTACGGTGCGCCCTATGGTGCGGTGCGCCTAATGTGTTGTTGTGTGACTTCGGGAAAGCGGACGTAGGAGAGGACAGCATGAGAACGGTAAAGAGGGAAGTGTGGGCGTGAAAGAAGACACCCCCCCGAACAGTACAAAAGTGCAGGTATGTGCATTATGCAGAACAACATCGTTTTGGCAACGCTGAAAATGCCACCTGCAAAGAGACGCGCTTATGAAGCACAGTTTAAACTGCAAGCTATCAGCTACGCGGAGGAACATGGGAATCCAGCAGCTGCGAGAGAATTCAAAAGCGTTCAAAGTAAGGTTGCGAACGGCGTGGGAGCGATGGATGACAGATGGCGAACACACTTTACTAAGACTGGGAGGCAGCGCCGGGCGAGTTACGCCACAGTTTGTGAATGGATTGTAGATGCTTGGGCTAACGTCTCTGCTTGCGCTGTTCTTCAAGCTTTCGCAAAAGCCGGCATCATTCATGAGGAGCCGCACAGCAACGAGACGGACTCTGACAATGACGAAAGGGAACCTGGCGTGTTTGATAGAAATCTAGCCCAGCTGTTCTTTTCAGATACAGAAGATGAGGACATTGATGGATTTTTGGATGCTGATTGATTGATGATTGAAAAAATAATGTTAATAACTTTGCTAAATACTTCAATAAATCACAACCGAACTCAGTTTTGCTCCCGCTGCCTTTTTTAAAACACACACTAGCATGCATGTTTTACCGGTATGTTTTAACGTGCCCGCGCCCTAAAACCCAGTGCCTTTTGTATGTGTTAAATACAGAAAAAGCACCCGTAACTGAAACTGCGCTCTATAATCCAGTGTGCCCTATGGTCGTGAAAAACGGTAGCTCCAAAAATGATTTAGCTCCATAAAAGACAGGCCCAACTAGGGACTGAAACTTGGTATTGAATACAATTTTTTTTTGATACCAGTAGTATTGTAACTTTTCTTTTGATACCACAAAGGTATCGTTTAATGGTACCCAGCTCTTTACACAGGTGTATTATTGTGTTTTATGATTGTAGAAGCTCACCACAGGTATCATAAAAATCGCTCAGGCACCGGTGTTGAAAACCAGGTATCGTTTAAGAACTGGTATCAAAAAATTTGAACAGTACCCAGACCAGTGCCTAAGACCCATATTTGCTGCAATAACTGCAGTCACCGGCGAATCCTGAATCCCTGACTGACCATTTGTAATGAGGCCAGGTGTTTTCAGCCTCATCCTCTGGGAGCAGTTTGTGGAACATGTTTTTCTAAAGTCTAGGCCTCTGTGGCCCACTTTCAACAAGAAAAACAAATGAGACACTTTATATAAACCATTTAAACATATCTGTGGACATTTTATTTAGTAAATGGATAAGAAAATTCAGCCTTGTGCAAAATTGAAGGCGTTTACTGTCTTCTTTTAGAGCACATCTTTACGACTGTCTGTCCCGTGCTGTGGAAAGCCTCACATCATCATAAAACTTTCCTTTAAAAATGAACTTTGAATAAACTGCCTTTGAATCTAATTTTCTTTTATATTCATTTTATCTGAGAGTTCACGTAAAAGTCCTTAATTATCCTGGTCACTAAAGAAACAAAACTATTGCTTCCAGGCCTGATTTTCCAGCCCATAAATCTGTGCCTCTTAAACAAACACAAACCTTATTTCCTGTATTTCCAGGTTTATAGAAAGTCTAATGTTTTGGCTCTACTGTGGTATTTGAGAACAGCCACTGCACCAGAACATTCTCTTAATTTGAGCTAAACAAGATACTGACTGGTTCTGGTTTAACTTTAAGCAGAACTGAGGCCACTCAGCACTGCATGAGTCATTTTCCTGCATCCTGATTTAATCTGATTTAGCAAAAACTGCAGGAAACTGGCACTAAACCAGAACAGAACTAAAAAACATAATGTCTCACAGACAGGAACTTGGAGACAGGCGTTTAGGTTTGGCGGATGGAAAACATTTATTCAGATATATTTTCCTAAATGTTTACCTCCTCGGACAGTCACGTGTTGGGGTAAAACTGTGTTTATGAGGAAGGAAATCATAAAAGAGGTAGCCTCCCTTTGCGAGGCATTACGAACAAAGTGCAACAAAAATAACTAAAAACACGCTTAAATTACATGTTAACTGTTGAACTAAAGCCGTAAACTTACAGATAATTGTCACAAATCATTGTAAACTGTAACGGCGTTGGAGTTTGCCGTGACTCGACAGGTTAGCCTAGCGCGCTAACAACGCTGCGGTAAAGCTTTAAAACTCACTGCATTTAACCTCGGCCCGGACTCAGGCTCGGTTCTCCGGGTCCCGCTCGCCCCGGGCCCGCGGCTCGGGTCCAGTCTCTGCGTTGGTTCGGGGATGAAACGGTCCACGGTCACTCTTTACCCGACATCTGCCTCATCTGTCGTCTCGCTCCAACGCAGCGCCATTTTGGCTCTGGAGACGGACTTCCGGGTCTGTCGCAGGAGGATGACGTAGGCTTCAAATAGCCCGCGGTCAGTGGTGGTAATAACATGAGAATAACATGAGAATAACATAATTTTAGCAGAATTCTGTATTCATAAATATAAATTCGGTAAAGTCAAATCTTTTAATGCGTTAGAATCTTTAAAATTCTCTTTGAAAATGTGTAAATCAAAGAAGGCAGCGTGGCTTTTTGAAGGTATGGTTGCACTCTCTCTTACCCCGGTGAAATTTTTTTGATTTATGTATTTATTTCGGTTTTACTCTATGCATATTTATTTTATTTTGGCTTTTATTGTTTGTTCTGTTAAACCTGCTCAGTTTGAAACAATCGTTTATCATGAGCCTATAAGATTTAAAATTTATAAAATAAAAAAATAAAATAATAGAGGTTACATATAAATGACTATATCCCTGTTATCCTGTTAAGAGCAATCTGAGAACATTAATGGACTAATTGTGTACTTTCTGTGGAACTAACAACAAAATAACTGCTCACCTTTTGACTGCGGTCAAGCCAGCGTTTGTTTGTCCGTGGTCAAGTAAATTTTGAGTGCGCTAATATTGTACTATAATTGTACTTCAAAATACCAAAAGACTCAATATTATGATTTTGAAGTGGAATAAAAAATGTATTTCAAAAAAGTACGCAATGAAACTCACTTATACGTATTAAGTACATCCAGGTCTACTACCACTGAGAGCACGAAGTAACTTTACTGTGTACTTTTTTTAATTCAACTTCAAATTTAGCATATTTTGTCTATTTGAACGCATTACTATGTACTTGGAAGTACAATTACACAAAAAGTACACAGTAAAGTTACTTCGTGCTCTCAGTGATAGTAGACCAGGATGTACTTAATATGTATAAGCAGGTTTCACTGTGTACTTTTTTGAAATAAGATTTTTATTCAACTTCAAAATCATAATATTTTGCCTATTTGTATGCATTACTAGCTATTTTGAAGTACAATTACACAAAAAGTACACAGTAAAGTTACTTCATACTCTTCAGGATGTACTTAATAGGTATAAGCAGGTTTCATTGTGTACTTTTTAGATTTTTTTTAATATTCAATCTCAAATACAGTATGATACAGTACATAATGAGTTTAATTTGAGTCATTACTAACTTCATGATAAAAGTACTTCATGGTGTGAAAGTAGTAGCAGAGGTAATGGAGGTAGAAGTACACAGTCAGTCATTTCTTAGGCTCAGAGAGAAATAGATGCGATATAATTCCACCTTAAACACTCAGCAGATTTAGTTTGGTAATAATTCATACAAAATATCCATTACATAATAAATGGATATTTTGTTAAATTAGGGAAAAAGTTGTGTAAATGTGCTTCTAAACTCTGGCTGTTCTCGTGTGTGTCGCCCCCCCCCCCCCCCCCCCCCCCCGCGGCACCACAACTGCCGTAAACAATGCTATATTAGCGCACTCAAATTTAAGAGCAGCTCACCTGACCACGGACAAACAAACGCTGGCTTGACCGCAGTGACTTTTTTGGTCTTGCTCGGTCACCGCCCTCTCCTGGAAACAATTCGTCAAAAAAATCTTAAAAAACCTCACAAATGACTTTACTTTTCACTACAAGAACATGTTTTGGGGTTTTACAGTAATTCCAGCAGTATCGATTACATCATCACTCTCCTCCTATTGCTGGCCAAATTCCACATTCATAAAGCTAAGTTTCTCAATAAAAAGCTGCTATTTGTAATCTTTCAAAATTAAATTTAACAATATAAACAAACCATTTTATATTCAACTCATACAAAGGAAATAAAAACATTAGAAGTACTGGAACATCTGATTTTTTCTTTCTTTCTTTCCCCCCTCTTCTACTCTTATTTGTGTGTATTTGTTTTTGCTTTATTGCACAATTTGATCTGTACACATTAATACTGTTCAATTTGCTTTAAATAATAATAAAATAACATGATAATAACATAATAATAACATGATAATAACACTGTATTTGTATATGTACTAAACACATCATTTTTGGTATTTATCATTGGAACATCCCAGCTTGATTCTAAATTTCATATCCACAGTAAATTTTCAAGCCAGAAACCAAAATGTGTCGTCCTGAATTCATCCCTGTCCTCATACAGCAGGCTAGCATTAAAGACCAAAACTCTGTGTACTGAATTTAAATTATAATAGGTATTTAATTTGTATTTTTATTTATATTGGTTTGTACCTTGCCAACCTTAAGCCTCAAGCTTTGTTATTGTTAAAATATTGTTGTGTATTCTGTCAAAATAAAACAAATAAAATCCTCAGTGTTGCATTTTATTATACTGCAGTCAAGAAAACTTCTGTCAAGGCCAAACCAAGGCTAGGCCAGACCAGACCAGACCAGGGCAGACCAGACCAGACCAGACCAGGGCAGACCAGACCAGACCAGACCAGGGCAGACCAGACCAGGCCAGAGCAGACCAGACCAGGCCAGAGCAGACCAGACCAGACCAGGCCAGAGCAGACCAGAGCAGACCAGACCAGACCAGGGCAGACCAGACCAGGCCAGACCAGACCAGACCAGACCAGGGCAGACCAGACCAGAGCAGACCAGAGCAGACCAGACCAGGGCAGACCAGACCAGACCAGGGCAGACCAGACCAGACCAGGGCAGACCAGACCAGGCCAAACCAAGGCTAGGCCAGACCAGACCAGACCAGGCCAGACCAGGGCAGACCAGACCAGACCAGGCCAGACCAGGGCAGACCAGACCAGACCAGGGCAGACCAGAGCAGACCAGACCAGGGCAGACCAGACCAGGGCAGACCAGACCAGGCCAAACCAAGGCTAGGCCAGACCAGACCAGACCAGGCCAGACCAGGGCAGACCAGACCAGACCAGGCCAGACCAGGGCAGACCAGACCAGACCAGGGCAGACCAGACCAGGGCAGACCAGACCAGGCCAGACCAGGGCAGACCAGACCAGGGCAGACCAGGCCAGACCAGACCAGACCAGGGCAGACCAGACCAGACCAGGGCAGACCAGATCAGACAGACCAGGGCAGACCAGACCAGACCAGGGCAGACCAGACCAGACCAGACCAGATCAGACAGACCAGACCAGGGCAGACCAGACCAGGCCAGGCCAGACCAGACCAGGGCAGACCAGACCAGGCCACACCAGACCAGGGCAGACTAGACCAGGGCAGACCAGACCAGACCAGGGCAGACCAGAGCAGACCAGACCAGGGCAGACCAGACCAGGGCAGACCAGACCAGGGCAGGCCAGACCAGACCAGACCAGACCAGACCAGACCAAGGCAGACCAGACCAGACCAGGTCAGACCAGACCAGGGCAGACCAGACCAGGCAAGAGCAGACCAGACCAGGGCAGACCAGACCATGCCAGAGCAGACCAGACCAGGCCAGAGCAGACCAGACCAGACCAGGCCAGACCAGACCACACCAGACCAGGGCAGACCAGGCCAGACCAGACCAGGGCAGACCAGACCAGAGCAGACCAGACCAGACCAGGGCAGACCAGAGCAGACCAGACCAGGGCAGACCAGACCAGACCAGACCAGGCCAGACCAGAGCACACCAGACCAGGGCAGACCAGGCCAGACCAGACCAGGGCAGACCAGACCAGACCAGGGCAGACCAGACAGACCAGACCAGGGCAGACCAGACCAGGCCAGACCAGACCAGACCAGATCAGACCAGACCAGGGCAGACCAGACCAGGGCAGACCAGACCAGACCAGACCAGGCCAGACCAGACCAGGGCAGACCAGGGCAGACCAGACCAGGGCAGACCAGATCAGACAGACCAGACCAGGGCAGACCAGACCAGACCAGGGCAGACCAGACCAGACCAGATCAGACAGACCAGACCAGGGCAGACCAGACCAGACCAGGGCAGACCAGACCAGGCCAGACCAGACCAGGGCAGACCAGACCAGGCCACACCAGACCAGGGCAGACTAGACCAGACCAGGGCAGACCAGACCAGACCAGGGCAGACCAGAGCAGACCAGACCAGACCAGGCCAGACCAGACCAGGGCAGGCCAGACCAGAGCAGGGCAGACCAGACCAGACCAGACCAAGGCAGACCAGACCAGGCCAGACCAGACCAGATCAGATCAGACCAGACCAGGGCAGACCAGACCAGGCCAGAGCAGACCAGACCAGGGCAGACCAGACCAGGCCAGAGCAGACCAGACCAGACCAGACCAGGCCAGAGCAGACCAGACCAGACCAGACCAGGCCAGACCAGACCACACCAGACCAGGCCAGACCAGACCAGGGCAGACCAGACCAGGGCAGACCAGAGGAAGACTGTGAACATAAGTAGTGTTGTACAGGATTTTTGATGTTGTTAGACCTCGTTCACAGAAGGTACCTGCTCTCTGTCAATAAATGACACCGAGGACTGGGAAGGTTTTGCAGATTAAATGCCGCCCAGGTTTATTAAAACCAACAGGATCAAAAATACAGGTTGCCAGGATTCAAAATTGATACAAAAATACAGTATAGTGGTGGATCAAAAGGACAGAGTCCAATTATGTCATGTTTAGATCACAAATAAGTTTCAGTCCAAGTATGGTATCTCCTGAGGACAGGAGGATCCGGACATTGCACCTGATAAGTGTAAAGTTTGTTTGGGAGTCAAGCTGGCCGTTGTTTGGCCTAAGCGGAGTTGCATGGACCTTGACTTGGCTTTAATCTCACAGAGACAAGTTCAGCGAGTGGCAAAGAGGCAGGTTATCTAAAGCCTAGTGTTAGCATACAGAGTGAATTATAGATATCCTACAGATGGCAAAACAAGACCTGGTACGTAAAGTAAGAACACTCCCCTATCGGGATGATTAACTAGTGAGGATACAAAAACAACCTAAATCTAATGGCATACAGCTGTACGTACATGCATTATCATAAAACATTGTAAAACATGACAGAATAATTCAGTCATGTATGAGTAAGCAGAGGCCTAATCTAAGAACTTCATTGATAAACACAGAAGCTAAACTGGGGCAAACATGCAATATACTATGCTACTATTAAAATTAACCTTAGCTCTGGCCTTATAATGATTTTTCTGCCTTCAGTAGGTTATAATTATTTAACATGAAAAAATACAAAACACAGAACAGAGAGAGCAGAGTAAAAAAGAACCAAGCTGACTCTGTTTCTGCAGAAGCCTCAGCAGTGATGGGACCTGAAACTTTACCTGTGCTTGTATTGCTTTTTTTCTTTCACATGTCCCAGTGCAGCACCCTTACACAGGCCTGGTAGAACCTTACAGGGATATTTAACTGTGTTTTAACCACGGGCACATTGTGGAAAAATGCTTTGCAGTTCGTATCAGAGCCTCTCGGGGCATTGGGGCATTTCTGCTGCAGGAGCTTGCTCTGATGACCTGGAAATGTCTGACGTAAAGATAATTCAGGGCTAAGGTTAGGTTATGGTCGACTTTATTGTCTCTGTAGGAAATGTGTCCTCTGCATTTGATCCAGGATCCTTCAGTGTCACACATTAAATGGTAAAGATTACTGGGCAGGTTTTAGTTTGGCGGACCCAGACACGGAGAGGTGACCTGTAGCTAACCACTCTGCCACACATCACATAAACCTCATCCTTTTATTATTTTGAATAAAACACAAACCAAGCCGACCCCTTTAATTCCCTTTTTATTGAGTAAATACAGACATTAATAATTTAGTCTCTCCTTCAGCTACAATCACAGAAAACTGCAGGGCCCGGGCTCACAACATCAGCTTAAAATGAGCTTATTTTAAACAAATAAACCTGGATAATTTCACTTTTTAATCAAGTTAAGAGGTTTGTTTTTAATCTAGACTTCTGCGTCTCAAGATACAATCATTAGTTTAAACCAAATTTCTATGTTTTATTCTTCATTTAGAGTTAAATAACTGCTTTATGAGCCCGAGCCCTGGTCTGAAGTGAAAATTTTAATGATTTTAAAATAACACAATGAAACAAAAACAGATTTATAGATAAAACAAAAAAAACAACAACAGTTGAACAGAAATGGCTTTAAATCCCAAATCAAAGCATTTCATTCATGATTTTCAGGCTAAAACTCGAGCTGCTGATCAGTGATTGGTTTCAGTAACAACACTCAGTGAACTAACAAAAACTAAAAAAATGTATGTAAAAATAAGTCGTATGTTTAATAATGTGGAGTGTGCTTTCTGAACATTTCTAACCATTTTGTGAACATGTGCTTCAAGATTTTTACTGACGGGAACCAAAAACTCCTCCTCCTTTCACACATCACCATTACCTCTTTTTTAACTCTTAAAATCTGCAGCGGAACGATGTTTAACACTCACAAAAACATCCCTTCCTTCCTCTTGGCGACTTTATAAACATGCCGTGGTTAAATTGTTAAAAATAGTGCAGGTTTTCATCTAAATGCGTCTTCAAAAGCATTTATTTGTGCAAATGTTCACTTACATTCCTGTTGAATAATCGTGTATTTTATTGACTTTAAGCATCTACTTTTTGTAAAACATCAGCTTGTGTGCACTTTCTTAGTAATCGTCTTGGTTGATGACTTGTGTGGAAAATATAAAATAACCCTTTTCCAAATTTCTTTATAAAAACACAGTCCCTCAGCGGTCTCAGAGTCTAATCTTTCATAAACACTTCACTAAAAGTGGAAAACACAGTCGTTAAATATTGTAACAACACGGAGCCAAAGGAGTGATGTAATCAGATTTATCAACGTTAGATTCATTTGTAGAAGAATTCCACCTTAAAAAGATTAAACATGAGAGGGTTTAAGGCGGACTGGAGGGTTTAAGGCGGACTGGAGGAGCTCAGGCCTTGGTGGGACTTTCAGGCAGAGGCAGAGAATCCACAGAGGAAGAATCAGGCAGCAGCTCCTCTTTGTCACTCCTGAGAAATATACAGACAGGTTAGAAACCAGGACTAAACCAGGTCTAAACCAGGTCTAAACCAGGTCTAAACCAGGTCTAAACCAGGACTAAACCAGGACTAAACCAGGACTAAACCAGGTCTAAACCAGGACTAAACCAGGTCTAAACCAGGACTAAACCAGGTCTAAACCAGGACTAAACCAGGACTAAACCAGGTCTAAACCAGGTCTAAACCAGGTCTAAACCAGGACTAAACCAGGTCTAAACCAGGTCTAAACCAGGTCTAAACCAGGTCTAAACCAGGTCTAAACCAGGACTAAACCAGGTCTAAACCAGGTCTAAACCAGGTCTAAACCAGGTCTAAACCAGGTCTAAACCAGGTCTAAACCAGGTCTAAACCAGGTCTAAACCAGGACTAAACCAGGACTAAACCAGGTCTAAACCAGGACTAAACCAGGGCTAAACCAGGGCTAAACCAGGGCTAAACCAGGGCTAAACCAGGTCTAAACCAGGTCTAAACCAGGTCTAAACCAGGTCTAAACCAGGTCTAAACCAGGACTAAACCAGGGCTAAACCAGGACTAAACCAGGTCTAAACCAGGTCTAAACCAGGTCTAAACCGGGACTAAACCGGGACTAAACCGGGTCTACACCGGGTCTACACCGGGACTAAACCGGGACTAAACCGGGACTAAACCAGGACTAAACCAGGTCTAAACCAGGGCTAAACCAGGACTAAACCAGGTCTAAACCAGGTCTAAACCAGGACTAAACCAGGACTAAACCAGGTCTAAACCAGGGCTAAACCAGGACTAAACCAGGTCTAAACCAGGTCTAAACCAGGACTAAACCAGGACTAAACCAGGTCTAAACCAGGTCTAAACCAGGACTAAACCAGGACTAAACCGGGTCTACACCGGGTCTACACCGGGACTAAACCGGGACTAAACCGGGACTAAACCGGGTCTAAACCGGGTCTAAACCGGGTCTAAACCGGGTCTTAACCGGGTCTTAACCGGGTCTAAACCGGGTCTAAACTGGGCCTAAACCGGGCCTAAACCGGGTCTAAACTGGGCCTAAACCGGGCCTAAACCGGGTCTAAACTGGGCCTAAACCGGGCCTAAACCGGGTCTAAACCGGGTCTAAACCAGGACTAAACCAGGACTAAGCCAGGACTAAGCATCTGTTTGTTTATCTGTTTGTTTGTTTACCTGACGGACGGGGTGCGGCGGGGCTGGCGGTTGCGTCTCAGAGTGATGAAGATGAGCGCCGTCAGCAGCAGGAAGGAAATGGCCGCCAGCGCCAGGAACAGGAAGAAGGCTGTGGAGGGACAAAAGAGACAAAAGTCACAACAGTCAGACGGACAACAGACGGACGACGTTACTCTGCGACACTCACCCGCTGTCCAACGGCTGTGGCCACTTTTACCCTGACCCTCGAAGACAGCTGCAACACAGAAAAAACAACAACAATCAGCCTTTCCAGTCAAACCCATTCCCTTTCCGCTTGAGCGAAGTGGTTCTAAACCCCTCTCATTTAAAGAGGCTATATTTTACAGCCTTTAAAAACATTATGGGACTAAAAGAGAACATTTTTAATAAAAAACAGGAGAAGAGACCAGCAGAGGGCAGCAGAGTGATGCATGTTTTTGAACATAATCGAAGAAAAAAGCTGTTTACTTCCTTAAACCTTGTGTCTGATCCATTTTCCTCCCAAAGTAAAAATGTCTGAGGAATCAGTGGAAACAGAGCTGTGATAAATAACTGAGAGCAGACTGGATGTAGAGGGCTTGCTGTTGATTGGTCAGTGCTTCCTGGAGTGGGCGGGGCTTTGTGGTGGAACCGAGTGTTCAGAGGGCTCAGAAACTCAGCACCAGAGAATACAGGATTACTCAAACAGAACCCAGCTCCAGGTCTGTTTCTGATGAGGAACAGCATTAGAACATGGGCCAAAGCTTTAAACTAAAGTCTAAACTCTCAGTATTTCATATCACATTAATCGTGGCATTGTGACATTGTGGCGTCACTAATCCGTAACAATCCACTTGTTTATGTTTACAGTTTTGTTCTGGGGTAAAATCCACCCATCGCCCACCGAGAAAACAAAAATAATTGAGATGGAGGACAATAAACAGCAACGTTTGATTAAGGAGGCGACGGAGATCTGGAGACGCCGCACAGGACAGAAAACCGAGACGAGGGGGGACGAGCTTTCACGGCGCTGGGATAGTGTCCTGAAGATGTCGGCCTGCAGAGGGCGCTGTTCCCACTGCTCCAGGTAGAACAGTGCCAACATCTGGATACATCAGCCGACTTGTGAAGGTACAAAAACACAGCACTAGTCTGTAAAAAAATAAATCTATAAAACCCATCGAGCCACAAAAGCTCCACATCCAGGTCCCAGATCCACTCCTGCATCTGTGGACCAACGCCAGGACCGGGGCCCGCGGCGCGCAGACCGGGGCCCGCGGCGCGCAGACCGGGGCCCGCGGCGCGCAGACCGGGGCCCGCGGCGCGCAGACCGGGGCCCGCGGCGCGCAGACCGGGGCCCGCGGTAAAGACTCATTTCTTCCTCGGCCCATCACTGACCTCATCCTCGGTGCAGGGGTTCATTTGACTCATTTCCCGGTCACACACTCCTCATATACTTCTATAGCAGTAGCAGTAGTATCAGTAGTAGTACTAATAGTATCAGTAGTAGTAGTATCAGTAGTATCAGTAGTATCAGTAGCAGTAGTAGTACTAATAGTATCAGTAGCAGTACTAATAGTAGCAGTAGTAATAGTATCAGTAGTAGTACTAATAGTAGCAGTAGTAATAGTATCAGTAGTAGTAGTATCAGTAGTATCAGTAGTATCAGTAGCAGTAGTATCAGTAGTATCAGTAGTAGTAGTAGTACTGACCCCCGGTGACACAGTGGTCCACACACTCCTGCTCGGTGCTGTAGCGGTTGTTGTTTCCTCCGCAGCCTCCGTAGATGAAAGTCTTACAGCGCTGCGCCGCGGGGTCGAAGTAAAACATGGTGAAGGACGCTCTGCACCGACCGGATTCTGGAGCCAACTCACACTGGCCTGGGATCAAAGAAGTCCAGGTAAAAACCAGGACTAAACCGGGTCTAAACCAGAACTAAACCAGAACTAAACCAGGTCTAAACCAGAACTAAACCAGAACTAAACCGGGTCTAAACCGGGTCTAAACCGGGTCTAAACCGGGTCTAAACCGGGTCTAAACCGGGTCTAAACCGGGCCTAAACTGGGCCTAAACCGGGTCTAAACCGGGTCTAAACCGGGACTAAACCGGGCCTAAACCAGGACTAAACCAGAACTAAACCAGGTCTAAACCAGAACTAAACCAGAACTAAACCAGGTCTAAACCAGAACTAAACCAGAACTAAACCGGGTCTAAACCGGGTCTAAACCGGGTCTAAACCGGGTCTAAACCGGGCCTAAACCAGGTCTAAACCGGGTCTAAACCGGGTCTAAACCGGGACTAAACCGGGACTAAACCGGGTCTAAACCGGGACTAAACCGGGACTAAACCGGGACTAAACCGGGACTAAACCGGGACTAAACCGGGACTAAACCGGGACTAAACCGGGACTAAACCAGGTCTAAACCGGGACTAAACCGGGACTAAACCGGGTCTAAACCGGGACTAAACCGGGACTAAACCGGGACTAAACCGGGACTAAACCGGGACTAAACCAGAACTAAACCAGGTCTAAACCAGAACTAAACCAGAACTAAACCAGGTCTAAACCAGAACTAAACCAGAACTAAACCGGGTCTAAACCAGAACTAAACCAGAACTAAACCGGGTCTAAACCGGGTCTAAACCGGGCCTAAACCAGGTCTAAACCGGGTCTAAACCGGGTCTAAACCGGGACTAAACCGGGACTAAACCGGGTCTAAACCGGGTCTAAACCGGGACTAAACCGGGACTAAACCGGGACTAAACCGGGACTAAACCGGGACTAAACCGGGTCTAAACCGGGACTAAACCGGGACTAAACCGGGTCTAAACCGGGACTAAACCGGGACTAAACCGGGACTAAACCAGAACTAAACCAGGTCTAAACCAGAACTAAACCAGAACTAAACCAGGTCTAAACCAGAACTAAACCAGAACTAAACCGGGTCTAAACCGGGTCTAAACCGGGCCTAAACCAGGTCTAAACCGGGTCTAAACCGGGTCTAAACCGGGACTAAACCGGGACTAAACCGGGTCTAAACCGGGTCTAAACCGGGACTAAACCGGGACTAAACCGGGACTAAACCGGGACTAAACCGGGACTAAACCGGGACTAAACCGGGACTAAACCAGGTCTAAACCGGGACTAAACCAGGTCTAAACCGGGACTAAACCGGGACTAAACCGGGTCTAAACCGGGACTAAACCGGGACTAAACCGGGACTAAACCGGGACTAAACCGGGACTAAACCAGGACTAAACCGGGTCTAAACCGGGACTAAACCGGGACTAAACCGGGACTAAACCGGGACTAAACCGGGACTAAACCGGGACTAAACCGGGTCTAAACCAGGACTAAACCAGGACTAAACCAGGACTAAACCAGGACTAAACCAGGACTAAACCAGGACCTGTACCTTTGATCTCGTCGGTGGCCTCAGGTCTTATCTTCTTGGTTCGCTGCACTGTGACTCCTGAGGACAGAGGAAAATTTTATCAGCGGAGGTCGGGGGTTCAATTCCCTGCTACCGAGCCCATATAACTGAAGAGGCTTGTATCAGGAAGGGCATCTGGTGTAAAAACCCCTTGCGAGCAGGTTAAAGCCAGCTCCTCACCCGCGCAGGCCGAGCTGCACTCGTCCTCCGCCTCGTAGTTGTTTTTGTTCCCTCTGCAGCCGCCGTAGGTGAACTTCTGACAGCGGCCGCTCGTTTTGTTGAAGAACCACCGGGGGAAGGCGCCGCGGCACGGCCCCACCTTGGCCTCGGCCCCACAGCGCTCTGCACCGGGACGGCACAAAACACAACAACACTTCAGATCTGATAAAGTGCAAGCTCGATAATCTGATGAAACATGAGCGCTGCAGGAGATTTAATCCTAAAACTAAGTCTGGATTATGAAGTTAACGTCTCTTAAACCTGGAAAAGCTGCAAAAACAAAGTAAAATGAAACTCTCACCTGCGAAATCGTCCTCTGACATTGCTGCAAAAAAAGAAATAAAGACGAGAGTCAGATTTACAGATGCAGAGTCCGACCTCAGTCCAAACCGTTTAACTCCGTTTATTGTTCAGGTTTAGTTTCACAGCAGATGTAATGTTTACTTTACCACATGGAACAAAATGGTGGCAGCGTTACTTTTGGTTTCTGCCAAATCAATTTATCATTATTTTTAATTTTCCACCTGAAGTGCAGAAATAGTTTTCCTTAAAAGTTCTTTTTGTTGAACTAAAAGTTTTCTGTGAGTTAAATGAAACAGGAAGCGTTCATGAAGCTGCAGGTCTCATCTCCGCCACCAGAGGGCGCTCTGCAGGAGGTAACAGCCTCTGATGCTGCACAGAGTCCTGGGCTGACAAACACTCACCATTCAAATAAAGATGATTTTCATATCAAGTTTCATTATTTTTACCTTTACAAAGATTAACCTTTGGCTCTGTTTAAGTTTTAGTTTGGAGAATCTTTCTACAGGCGACCAAAAATT
>CM036245.1:768836-786336 GCA_020698575.1 Bostrychus sinensis | reverse complement strand
CAGTGACTGTGGCCTCCTGGTGGGCCACACAGGTACTGCAGGTGGCCCCTGAGCGGGCCCCTGAGCCCCGACACAGCTCTGAATGTAACCCCCCCCCCCACACACACACACACACAGTGTAATCTTTGACCCCGAGTCTGGCCCCTCCCTCTGTTCTCTCAGGGCTCTGTGGCGCAATGGATAGCGCATTGGACTTCTAAGCTTCACCCAGCAGTGATTCAAAGGTTGTGGGTTCGAGTCCCACCAGAGTCGCTTTTACAGCAACACTCAGACTGTGAACGTGTAATAAACAAGTTATTAATGTGTAATAAACTTGTTAATGTGAAATAAAAGTGTCCTAACAGTGAATAAGGAAGAATATAAAAAAAAAGACTCATTTAACACTTTTCATTATACAACCCAATAATAAACGTGTTATAAACATGTAGTTTATGTGTAACAAGGACTGAAAAAAGTAAAAGTAAAATCTAAAAATATAAAAAAGTTTTTTTTTGCAGCACAAGGCAGAATAAAATATTAACCATATTGATTATAATTCATTCAAATATATCTGTAAGAATTTTAGAAAATAACTACTTTTGTATTGAACTAAAGCAGAGTCGTTCTGCTGGAGACAAACGGAGACAAACGGAGACAAACGGAGACAAACGGAGACAAACGGAGACAAACGGAGACAAACGGAGACAAACAGAGAAACAGGTCAACTCAGACAAGTCCAGTCTCCACAGGACGCTTTGGTTCAGGTCGCTCCAAAACCTGCAGCGTTTGCCTGACTCTGGGTCCAGGAGACGTCACACAACAGCAACAGAAACGTGGTAATAACCACATGAAAACATGGCTGAAGCTGACTCTAAAACATGAAGGCGGTGCCAGTGTTGAATAAAGAGAGAAACCATCCTGGACCCTCCTCTTAAGGAAAAACTCCTAAAAAACCCAGCTGTGGGGAACAGCAGAAACCTAATGGAGCCCACATTAAAGGAGCTCCAAATGTGTGTTAAATAAAGTTTATTCATTACTCATTTATTACACATTTTGATGCTAAATCCTATAATAAAACAGTGTACTTCTCCAAAACCGTCCTTATTTCATGTTTTTATCTTGCTAAACCCTTATTACACATTAATAACACGTTTATTACACGTTAACAGTCTGAGTGTTGCTGTAAAAGCGACTCTGGTGGGACTCAAACCCACAACCTTTGAATCACTGCTGGGTGAAGCTTAGAAGTCCAATGCGCTATCCAGGGGGCGCTCAGGAGGGCCCTCAGACAGGACGCTGAGCTGACACCAGGGGCCCTCAGACAGGACGCCGAGCTGACACCGGGGGGCGCTCAGGAGGGCCCTCAGACAGGACACTGAGCTGACACCAGGGGCCCTCAGACAGGACGCCGAGCTGACACCAGGGGGCGCTCAGGAGGGCCCTCAGACAGGATGCTGAGCTGACACCGGGGGGCGCTCAGGAGGGCCCTCAGACAGGACACTGAGCTGACACCAGGGGCCCTCAGACAGGACGCCGAGCTGACACCAGGGGGCGCTCAGGAGGGCCCTCAGACAGGACGCCGAGCTGACACCAGGGGGCGCTCAGGAGGGCCCTCAGACAGGACGCTGAGGGAGTAAAGGCCGAGGTTCCTCTGCCTCTGGGGGCCCTCTCTGTTTTCTCAGGGCTCTGTGGCGCAATGGATAGCGCATTGGACTTCTAAGCTTCACTCGGCAGTGATTCAAAGGTTGTGGGTTCGAGTCCCACCAGAGTCGCACTTTTACGTCGACATACTCAGACTGTTAACATGTAATAAAGGCGTTATCAATGTGTAGTTAAGGTGCCATCAATGTGTAATAAACGTGTTATCAATGTGTAATAAACGTGTTATCAATGTGTAATAAACGTGTATAAGGCCATATTGAGAACTAAAAAGACAACCCAGCTTTGTATATCTACAAATCTGTAATAACATGTTAATTAATGAGAAATTGTGTATTTACGTCAGTCTTCAGAATAGTAGTGTTACAATGTTACACAGACGCATGTAATAAATGTGTTATTAATGTGTAGATAGAGAAATGGTATTATACCAGACAATGAGAAAGTATAAAAAATAGATATGAATTGTAAAAAAAAACAAAACAAATAAATCACTAAAATAAAAAGGTACTGATCCAATTACAAACTAAAATATTCATATTAATAGTATTTGTACTATCATTACTTCAACTAATTAGTCTACGTAATAAACCAGTAAAAGCAGTCTTATGTAAAGATAAATGACTGTAAATCTCATTACTCCACTGGTTCTGCTGAAAATAAGATGAACATGAAACTATATCCAACCTCCTCCTCAGAGGAGCAGTCGCCAAAAACTCACCACAAAATACTTCAAAATAACATCACTGAAGTAGAAAGTATGTTATAAAAACTCCTGAAGTACTGAGTAACTTGTCTGATCACATCAAAACAAACAAAAAACAAACATAAAATTAGACAATTCCTCCATTTTCAAACAATAAACAATAAACATGAGTCAAAATAAAGTTACTCGAGTAAATGCAACTCATTTCCACACACACCAGTTAAAAACAACTTTAAACATTTATAACTTTTTTTTACAAAATGTTTAACTTTTTCATACAGTTCCTTTTTTTGAATTCATTTATAAACCCTTATTACATGTTAATTAACCATTTATTACACATTTTGATGCTAAATCCTATAATATAAAATTGTCTCTTTACTTCTCCAAAAACTTCCTTATTTCATGTTTTTATCTCTTACTAAACCCTTATTACACATTAATAACACATTTATTACACGTTCACAGTGTGAGTGTTGCTGTAAAAGTGCGACTCTGGTGGGACTCGAACCCACAACCTTTGAATCACTGCTGAGTGAAGCTTAGAAGTCCAATGCGCTATCCATTGCGCCACAGAGCCACCTGTTGCTGCGAGTCTGCTCTGGGCCTTTTCTCTGCTCACCCCAGGCCCGCCCCCACAGCTTTAGAACCACGCCTCTGCCCCGCTGCAGGCCCGCCCCCGCAGCTTTAAACCCTCCTTCTGCCCCGCCCCCGCAGCTTTAGAACCCTCCCTCCTTCGGCTCTGGTCTCTTCCTGGTTCTGTGTCTTTCCTGTCTTTTGCTAAAAAACAAAACTAAAAAACTACAAAGTTCAACTAAAGTCCGGTCTAAAACTAAACCAGGACTAAACCAGGTCTAAACCCAGGTCTAAACCCAGGTCTAAACCCAGGTCTAAACCCAGGTCTAAACCCAGGTCTAAAACCAGGTCTAAACCAGGTCTAAAACCAGGACTAAACCAGGACTAAACCAGGACTAAACCAGGACTAAACCAGGTCTAAACCAGGACTAAACCAGGTCTAAAACCAGGACTAAAACCAGGTCTAAAACCAGGTCTAAAACCAGGACTAAACCAGGTCTAAAACCAGGTCTAAAACCAGGTCTAAACCAGGTCTAAAACCAGGTCTAAAACCAGGTCTAAAACCAGGTCTAAACCAGCTCTAAACCAGGACTAAACCAGGACTAAACCAGGACTAAACCAGGACTAAACCAGGTCTAAACCAGGACTAAACCAGGTCTAAACCAGGTCTAAACCAGGTCTAAACCAGGTCTAAAACCAGGTCTAAAACCAGGTCTAAACCAGGTCTAAAACCAGGTCTAAAACCAGGTCTAAAACCAGGTCTAAACCCAGGTCTAAACCCAGGTCTAAAACCAGGTCTAAAACCAGGTCTAAACCAGGTCTAAAACCAGGACTAAACCAGGTCTAAAACCAGGTCTAAAACCAGGTCTAAACCAGGTCTAAAACCAGGTCTAAAACCAGGTCTAAAACCAGGTCTAAACCCAGGTCTAAACCCAGGTCTAAACCCAGGTCTAAACCCAGGTCTAAACCCAGGTCTAAAACCAGGTCTAAACCAGGTCTAAAACCAGGTCTAAAACCAGGTCTAAACCCAGGTCTAAACCCAGGTCTAAACCCAGGTCTAAACCCAGGTCTAAAACCAGGTCTAAACCAGGTCTAAAACCAGGACTAAACCAGGACTAAACCAGGACTAAACCAGGTCTAAACCAGGACTAAACCAGGTCTAAAACCAGGTCTAAAACCAGGTCTAAACCAGGTCTAAAACCAGGACTAAACCAGGTCTAAAACCAGGTCTAAAACCAGGTCTAAACCAGGTCTAAAACCAGGACTAAACCAGGACTAAACCAGGTCTAAACCAGGACTAAACCAGGACTAAACCAGGTCTAAACCAGGACTAAACCAGGTCTAAACCAGGACTAAACCAGGACTAAACCAGGTCTAAACCAGGACTAAACCAGGACTAAACCAGGTCTAAACCAGGTCTAAACCAGGACTAAACCAGGACTAAAACCAGGACTAAAACCAGGACTAAAACCAGGTCTAAACCAGGTCTAAAACCAGGTCTAAAACCAGGTCTAAACCAGGACTAAACCAGGTCTAAACCAGGACTAAACCAGGACTAAACCAGGTCTAAACCAGGACTAAACCTGGTCTAAACCAGGACTAAAACCAGGTCTAAAACCAGGTCTAAACCAGGTCTAAAACCAGGTCTAAACCAGGTCTAAAACCAGGACTAAAACCAGGTCTAAAACCAGGTCTAAACCAGGTCTAAAACCAGGTCTAAAACCAGGACTAAAACCAGGTCTAAAACCAGGTCTAAACCCAGGACTAAACCAGGACTAAACCAGGTCTAAACCAGGTCTAAACCAGGTCTAAAACCAGATCTAAAACCAGGTCTAAACCAGGACTAAACCAGGACTAAACCAGGTCTAAACCCAGGTCTAAACCCAGGTCTAAACCCAGGTCTAAACCAGGTCTAAAACCAGGTCTAAAACCAGGTCTAAACCAGGACTAAACCAGGACTAAACCAGGTCTAAACCAGGTCTAAACCAGGTCTAAAACCAGGACTAAACCAGGACTAAACCAGGTCTAAAACCAGGTCTAAAACCAGGTCTAAAACCAGGTCTAAAACCAGGTCTAAAACCAGGTCTAAACCAGGACTAAACCAGGTCTAAACCAGGTCTAAACCCAGGACTAAACCAGGACTAAACCAGGACTAAACCAGGTCTAAACCAGGTCTAAACCAGGTCTAAAACCAGATCTAAAACCAGATCTAAACCAGGACTAAACCAGGACTAAACCAGGTCTAAACCAGGTCTAAAACCAGGACTAAAACCAGGACTAAAACCAGGACTAAAACCAGGTCTAAAACCAGGTCTAAAACCAGGTCTAAAACCAGGTCTAAACCAGGACTAAACCAGGTCTAAACCAGGACTAAACCAGGTCTAAACCAGGACTAAACCTGGTCTAAACCAGGACTAAAACCAGGTCTAAAACCAGGTCTAAACCAGGTCTAAAACCAGGTCTAAAACCAGGACTAAAACCAGGTCTAAAACCAGGTCTAAACCAGGTCTAAAACCAGGTCTAAAACCAGGACTAAAACCAGGTCTAAAACCAGGTCTAAACCAGGTCTAAACCCAGGACTAAACCAGGACTAAACCAGGTCTAAACCAGGTCTAAACCAGGTCTAAAACCAGATCTAAAACCAGATCTAAACCAGGACTAAACCAGGTCTAAACCAGGTCTAAAACCAGGTCTAAAACCAGGACTAAAACCAGGACTAAAACCAGGACTAAAACCAGGTCTAAAACCAGGACTAAAACCAGGACTAAAACCAGGTCTAAAACCAGGTCTAAACCAGGACTAAACCAGGTCTAAACCAGGACTAAAACCAGGTCTAAAACCAGGACTAAAACCAGGTCTAAAACCAGGACTAAAACCAGGTCTAAAACCAGGTCTAAACCAGGTCTAAAAACAGGTCTAAACCAGGTCTAAAACCAGGACTAAAACCAGGTCTAAAACCAGGTCTAAACCAGGTCTAAAACCAGGTCTAAAACCAGGACTAAAACCAGGTCTAAAAACAGGTCTAAACCAGGTCTAAAAACAGGTCTAAACCAGGTCTAAAACCAGGACTAAACCAGGTCTAAACCAGGTCTAAACCAGGTCTAAAACCAGGACTAAACCAGGTCTAAACCAGGTCCAAACCAGGACTAAACCAGGTCTAAAACCAGGTCTAAACCAGGTCTAAACCAGGTCTAAACCAGATCTAAACCAGGTCTAAACCAGGACTAAAACCAGGTCTAAAACCAGGACTAAAACCAGGACTAAAACCAGGTCTAAACCAGGTCTAAAACCAGGTCTAAAACCAGGTCTAAAACCAGGTCTAAAACCAGGTCTAAACCAGGACTAAACCAGGTCTAAACCAGGTCTAAAACCAGGTCTAAAACCAGGTCTAAAACCAGGTCTAAACCAGGTCTAAACCAGGACTAAACCAGGTCTAAACCAGGTCTAAAACCAGGTCTAAAACCAGGTCTAAAACCAGGTCTAAAACCAGGTCTAAACCAGGACTAAACCAGGTCTAAACCAGGACTAAAACCAGGTCTAAAACCAGGACTAAAACCAGGTCTAAACCAGGTCTAAAACCAGGTCTAAAACCAGGTCTAAAACCAGGTCTAAACCAGGTCTAAAAACAGGTCTAAACCAGGTCTAAAACCAGGACTAAAACCAGGTCTAAAACCAGGTCTAAACCAGGTCCAAACCAGGACTAAACCAGGTCTAAAACCAGGTCTAAACCAGGTCTAAACCAGATCTAAACCAGGTCCAGACCAAGTGATGAGATCAAGTCCAGGTCTAGTTTTAACTCCACCAAGACCAAGACCAAGACCAAGACCGTGTCCTCCAGACTTTAATCCTGAGACAGAGCGTCCATTTCCTCCGCTCCTCCGTCTCCGCTTTCTCTCTGTCCCTCCC
Source organism: Bostrychus sinensis (assembly GCA_020698575.1). Classification (NCBI taxonomy): domain Eukaryota; kingdom Metazoa; phylum Chordata; class Actinopteri; order Gobiiformes; family Eleotridae; genus Bostrychus; species Bostrychus sinensis. The sequence goes on along the minus strand of CM036245.1, from coordinate 779,510 downwards.
CCTCATCTCATGTTTCTCTTTACGCCCTGCTCCCTCCCTCCCGTCTGTTCCTCCGAGCTGTAGTCCAGACCTGAACCTGGCTCTGAACCTGGCTCTGAACCTGGCTCTGAACCCGGCTCTGAACCCGGCTCTGAACCCGGCTCTGAACCCGGCTCTGAACCCGGCTCTGAACCCGGCTCTGAACCTGGCTCTGAACCTGGTTTCACACGTTTTGAACAGAAACTTTAAACAAACCCAGGTTTCCCAGCGGCTGAGCCTGACTCTGTTTGTGTGGCTCAGCTCTAATCTCCTCAGAACCAAGTGCTCATGGGAGTTGTAGTTTAAATCCCTGCTAAGAAATGTCAGTGGCTTTCACAACAAACTGAGACAAACATTCTTCAGGAAGTCAAATGTAAAGTTGGTGCAGATGGAAATAGCGCCCCCTATGTAATAAAATCCCACAGTATCACAGTAATTATAGTGTTACCCATAAATATAAATCTGAACTTTACTAAATCAAACTTAACAACGGCGCCTGACATTAACTTTCTGCTCAGTGGCAAGTTCTTATGAAAAGTTACTAACCAATTAGTGTTTTTACCAGCTCGAATTTAATTAGCTCAAATGCTTGTTTTATTATTTTATAGCATACAATAAACACAACTTTATGTAGACGATCAAATATGTGGGAAACAGAATCTTAATCCATGTTTTGTTTTTTTCCTTTAGATCATGATTTCTTCCTCTGTTCTACGTTCGCAGGTCACTCAAGCGTCGCAAAAGGAATTAAGGAACTTAAGATGCATTCATGAAATCCAAGTGAGAATAAAAGTACTGCAGCCAAAAAAGAAATGTACCAGCATTCGACCGATTGGTGAGTGCCAACAAAGTAAAATAAAAAAATGTGTAAATGTATTAGAGCAAAACCAAACAAGCAGCAGAGGAAGCAGAGCGCTGCAGTGTGATTCTGTTTCTGGACTCAGGTCGTTACTCAGTCTGAGGTCTCGCTGGACTAACTTTTTATTGGTTGCATCCTTTTTGCATCAATAAATCCTGGGACTCACCGACGCCCGACCGCCGTCAGCGGAGGCGACACCAGAGCGACCCGCCACCGAGCAGTGCCGTGTGCAAAACCTAATAACTATTTACAACAGCAGGCGGCGCTAGTCACTAAACTCCACGGTTATTTAAACTCTAGTAAATAAAACTCACACTCGTGTTTAACTCCAGTATTTATCAGTCAGTAATAATCATACGCAGCAGATTAAACTGATCACAGTCAGGAATAAAACAGACTGGATTATTGCAGCTGTTTGCCTCAGAGGAGGATTATATTTTTATCTGCAAGAGGCTACAAGCTAAGGTAAGCTAACTGCTAACATTAGCATGAGGCTAAAGCTAAGGTAAGCTAACTGCTAACATTAGCACGAGGCTAAAGCTAAGGTAAGCTAACTGCTAACATTAGCACGAGGCTAAAGCTATGGTAAACTAACTGCTAACATTATCACGAGGCTAAAGCTAAAGTAAGCTAACTGCTAACATTAGCGTCACAGATGTGGAAACATAATGAAGTAGATGTAGAACAGAAAGTTCCTTATATTTTGATGTTAAACTGGAGCTCGGTTTGTGAACGGGACACAGCCAATCAGAGCTGAGCACGACGCCTGACCCAGACTCGACACTGTTCACTCAGAACTAGGTCCAACTGTGTCCCACTGTGTCCCACTGTGTCCCACTGTGTCCCACTGTGTCCCACTGTGTCCCACTGTGTCCAACTGTGTCCAACTGTGTCCCACTGTGTCCCACTGTGTCCAACTGTGTCCAACTGTGTCCAACTGTGTCCAACTGTGTCCAACTGCGTCCAACTGTGTCCCACTGTGTCCCACTGTGTCCCACTGTGTCCCACTGTGTCCCACTGTGTCCAACTGTGTCCAACTGTGTCCAACTGTGTCCAACTGTGTCCCACTGTGTCCAACTGTGTCCAACTGTGTCCAACTGTGTCCAACTGTGTCCAACTGTGTCCAACTGCGTCCAACTGTGTCCAACTGTGTCCCACTGTGTCCAACTGTGTCCAACTGTGTCCCACTGTGTCCCACTGTGTCCCACTGTGTCCAACTGTGTCCAACTGTGTCCAACTGTGTCCAACTGCGTCCAACTGTGTCCAACTGTGTCCAACTGTGTCCCACTGCGTCCAACTGTGTCCAACTGCGTCCCGGCCTTGAAGCAACTTTTATTTTTTGCTTTTTAAGATCGCATATAATTGTTAGATATCAATATGATTTAGGGACATCTTTTCCACATGTTGTATCTGCTAATTACAGTCACTAAGTTTAGGTTTCTCCTGAGTATGGCGCAGGCAGCAGTCGTCCCACAGCTGCCCCCGGTCACAGTCCTGGCTTTACAGCAGTTTAGGAAAAAAGGAATAATTCTGTTTCTTCAGTCGTCTGTAAACACAGTGACACTGAACATGAGTTTGTCTTAAATGGACAAAACTTGGCAGACGCTTCATTTCTCTGTCACTGACTGAAACCGCCTCAGAGATAAACCTCGGTGCTCACGGTGACGAGGGTCAAAGTTCTGAGACTCAGGGACGTTCTGTATTTTCTAAAACTTGATTAAATTAAAAAGTAACAACATTAATCTTGAGATATTCTTGAGAAAATGGCACCCGCTGATCCACGGTGAACAGAAACTTGACCTCTGGGATAAACTCGTCCTGTGGCCAAAATAAAACCTCCCACGCCCCACCTTTGGGCCCTGACCCCCTGCTTAGGAACCACACAGTGTTGTATGTAATGCCATGTAGAGTGTTGTTGCTCACGTGTGACTCCTCTGCAGCTCGCCTCGCACTCCTCTTTGCTGTCGAAGTTGTTGCCGTTGCCGCCGCAGCCGCCGTACACGAAGCTCCGGCAGGAACCGAGCGCCGCGTCGTAGAAAAACCGAGGGAAGGCCGCTTTGCACAAACCCACCTTCGACGGCAAAAGGCAGTCGGCTGCAAACACACGAGAGCAGAGTCAGACCACAACACAACCACAACACAACCGCAACACAACCGCAGCACAACAACACAACCACAACACAACCACAACACAACCGCAACACAACCACAGCACAACCGCAGCACAACCGCAACACAACCACAACACAACAACACAACCGCAACACAACCACAACACAACAGCAACACAACCACAGCACAACCACAGCACAACCACAGCACAACCACAGCACAACCACAGCACAACCACAGCACAACCACAACACAACCACAGCACAACCACAGCACAACCGCAACACAACCGCAACACAACCGCACCACAACCGCACCACAACCGCACCACAACCACAGCACAACCACAGCACAACCACAGCACAACAACACAACCGCAACACAACCACAGCACTACCACAGCACAACCACACCACAACAACACAACCGCAACACAACCACACCACAACACAACCACACCGCAGCACAACCGCAGCACAACCACAGCACAACCACAGCACAACCACAGCACAACCACAGCACAACCACAGCACAACCGCAACACAACCGCACCACAACCGCACCACAACCGCACCACAACCGCACCACAACACAACCACAACACAACCACAGCACAACCACAGCACAACCGCAACACAACAACACAACCGCAACACAACTGCACCACAACCGCACCACAACCGCAACACAACCGCAACACAACCGCACCACAACCGCACCACAACCACAGCACAACCACAGCACAACCACAGCACAACCACAGCACAACCACAACACAACCACAGCACAACCACAGCACAACCACAGCACAACAACACAACCGCAACACAACAACACAACCGCAACACAACTGCACCACAACCGCACCACAACTGCAACACAACCGCAGCACAACCGCAACACAACCGCAGCACAACCGCACCACAACCGCACCACAACCGCACCACAACACAACCACAACCACAACACAACCACAGCACAACCACAGCACAACCACAACACAACAACACAACCGCAACACAACAACACAACCGCAACACAACTGCACCACAACCGCAACACAACCGCAGCACAACCGCAACACAACCGCACCACAACCACAGCACAACCACAGCACAACCACAGCACAACCACAGCACAACCACAGCACAACCACAGCACAACCACAGCACAACCACAGCACAACCGCAACACAACCGCACCACAACCACAGCACAACCACAACACAACCGCAACACAACCGCAGCACAACCGCAGCACAACCGCAACACAACCGCAGCACAACCGCAACACAACCGCAACACAACCGCAACACAACCGCAGCACAACCGCAACACAACCGCAACACAACCACAACACAACAACACAACCGCAACACAACAACACAACCGCAACACAACCACACCACAACACAACCACAACACAACAACACAACCGCAACACAACCGCAACACAACAACACAACCGCAACACAACCACACCACAACCACAGCACAACCGCAACACAACCACAGCACAACCACAGCACAACCACAGCACAACCACAACACAACCACAACACAACCACAACACAACCACAACCACAAATATATACTTTCATCTGACACTACTCAGACTGTCCTGGTTTAGACCTGGTTTAGTCCTGGGTTAGACCTGGTTTAGTCCTGGGTTAGACCTGGTTTAGTCCTGGGTTAGACCTGGTTTAGTCCTGGGTTAGACCTGGTTTAGTCCTGGGTTAGACCTGGTTTAGTCCTGGTTTAGTCCTGGTTTAGACCTGGTTTAGTCCTGGTTTAGTCCTGGTTTAGACCTGGTTTAGTCCTGGTTTAGTCCTGGTTTAGTCCTGGTTTAGTCCTGGTTTAGACCTGGTTTAGTCCTGGTTTAGTCCTGGTTTAGACCTGGTTTAGTCCTGGGTTAGACCTGGTTTAGTCCTGGGTTAGACCTGGTTTAGTCCTGGGTTAGACCTGGTTTAGTCCTGGTTTAGTCCTGGTTTAGACCTGGTTTAGTCCTGGTTTAGTCCTGGTTTAGTCCTGGTTTAGACTTGGTTTAGTCCTGGTTTAGACCTGGTTTAGTCCTGGGTTAGACCTGGTTTAGTCCCGGTTTAGTCCCGGTTTAGTCCCGGTTTAGTCCCGGTTTAGTCCCGGTTTAGTCTTGGTTTAGTCCTGGTTTAGTCCCGGTTTAGTCCCGGTTTAGTCTTGGTTTAGACCCGGTTTAGTCCCGGTTTAGTCTTGGTTTAGTCCCGGTTTAGTCCCGGTTTAGTCCCGGTTTAGTCCCGGTTTAGTCCCGGTTTAGTCCCGGTTTAGTCCCGGTTTAGTCCCGGTTTAGTCTTGGTTTAGACCCGGTTTAGTCCCGGTTTAGTCTTGGTTTAGACCCGGTTTAGACCCGGTTTAGTCCTGACAGGACTAGGACAAAGCTTTTATTTGATTTTCATTAAAACAAGGTGAAGTTTATTTGTGCAGCACATTTACAACAACAATTGCTGCCCAAAGTGCTTCACCTGCCAACAAAGTGCAATACTTGAATAAATAATAAATAAAACAAGCACGTTAATACACTAAAAGCACACAATGATAAAATTAAATAAAACAATTAAATACATAATAATAGCAATCAAATGTCCAGCTCAGCTTGTGTTAAAAGCCAGTGCAAACAAATGGGTTTTTAATAAAGATTTAAAAACATTTAAAGATTGGGCTGTTCTAATGCACAGAGACTGTTCCAGAGCCGCGGAGCCGCTACAGCAAAGGCCCCGTCTCCTCTGGTTTTCAAACGTGTTCTCGGAATTTGTAAAATCAGCTGATTAGTTGACCTCATTGTTCTGGTTGGAACATGGACGGACAGTAACTCTGAGAGGTAGGAGGGGGCCAGCCCAGTTAGACATTTAAAAACAATAAAATCTTAAAATGAATCCTACAGGTGACAGGAAGCCAGTGCAAAGAAGCCAGAACGGGGGTTATATGTTCATATTTCCAGACGAGCTGCAGCGTTTTGGACGAACTGCCACCGATGGAGGGAGGCCTGGTCCAATCCACAACACAGAGAGCTGCAGTCCAAGCGGGACGTAATGAAAGCATGAATAACACCCTCAAAGTCATTCAGTGGCGAGTATGGCTTGACTTTACTCAGTAAGCGCAGCTGAAAAAAGCTCGTTTTGACCACTGAGCTTATTTGCTGAGTAAATTTGAAAGCGCTGTCTAAAACCACTCCAAGGTTTCTGGACGAAGGGTGGCAGTACCGGAGGAGGGGCCCAGGACATTTCTGACATCACTGAGTTTTCCAAATATAACTATTGCAGTTTTAGATTCGTTGAGCTTTAAAAAATTTAACTCCATTCAGTCTTTAACATCTCGCAGGCTCTAACAGGGTTTGGTGCAGTCTGAGCTGGATCTGAGAGGCAGATAAACCTGCACATCGTCTGCCAAACTGTGAAAAGAGATACCATATTTTTTTTAAATTGACCCAAGAGGAAGCATGTACAGAGAAAACAGTACAGGGCCTAAAATAGATCCCTGTGGGACCCCACAGCTAAGTGGGGCCGTGCCTGAACCATAAGGGCCAAGATGAAAAGGATCGGTCTTTAAGATACGACCTGAACCATGCCAAGGCCATACCTCTGATGCCAGCAGAAGTCTCCAAGCGAGACAGCACCATCTGGTGGTCCACAGTGGAAAGCAGCGGTTAAATCTAAAAGGACTAACACTGAGGAGCAGCCGGGATCAACAGTTAAAAGATCATTAAAAACTCTTAAAAGTGCAGTTTCCATGCTGTGAAGTGACTTAAAACCAGACTGAAATTTTTCTAAAATGTTATTTGACTCCAAATGGGTTTGTAATCGCAGACAGACCAAGTACTGTTGACAGGAAAGGCAGCTTATACAGCTGGGAAGGACCTCAGGGTCTAAGTTGTGTTTTTTAAGCAGAGGCTGAACAACAGCAGGTTTAAAGGCAGAGCCATTAATAATCTTCAACAAACAAGGCCCAGTCACATCAAGAACATCTTTTAAAAGCTTAGAAGGAATACAATCAAGCAGGCAATCAGAGTCTTAACTGAAGGACAACATCTGTTCATTCACAGAGACACAGGTTCAAAATGTTCAGAGCTCACAGAGCACACTGCACTAACAGAGGTTCTACAGCTGTGCAAGACAGGGCTGAGGCCCTAATTGTAGACATTTTTTCAACAAAGAAATTTAGAAAATTTTGACACAATAGCTCTGAAAATTCAATACTGGTGGACTCAACAGGGTTCACAAGACGATTTACAACATTAAATAGAACCTGGGGCCTGTGCCTACAGCAGATACAAAGTTTGACATGAACTGTGCTTTTGCACACTTCACTGCTCTCTGAAAAACAAACAGTCACTGAGCGACCAACAAGAGATCAGTAAACAGCACATTTCTTACAACTCAGGTGTTTTCTCATTTCTCTGAACCGAAAGGGTCTCTGGGAACTTTCCACAGTGAGACCTGAGACCTGAGACCTGGGACCTGAGACCTGGGACCTGAGACCTGGGACCTGGGACCTGGGACCTGAGACCTGGGACCTGAGACCTGAGACCTGAGACCTGGGACCTGAGACCTGGGACCTGAGACCTGGGACCTGAGACCTGAGACCTGGGACCTGAGACCTGGGACCTGAGACCTGAGACCTGGGACCTGAGACCTGGGACCTGAGACCTGAGACCTGGGACCTGGGACCTGAGACCTGAGACCTGAGACCTGGGACCTGAGACCTGGGACCTGAGACCTGAGACCTGAGACCTGGGACCTGAGACCTGGGACCTGAGACCTGGGACCTGAGACCTGAGACCTGAGACCTGAGACCTGAGACCTGGGACCTGAGACCTGAGACCTGAGACCTGAGACCTGAGACCTGAGACCTGAGACCTGGGACCTGGGACCTGAGACCTGGGACCTGGGACCTGAGACCTGGGACCTGGGACCTGAGACCTGAGACCTGAGACCTGAGACCTGGGACCTGGGACCTGGGACCTGAGACCTGAGACCTGGGACCTGAGACCTGAGACCTGAGACCTGGGACCTGAGACCTGGGACCTGAGACCTGAGACCTGAGACCTGAGACCTGAGACCTGGGACCTGGGACCTGAGACTCAGACTCAGACTCAGACTGGTCCAGCAGGTCTTCTTTTGTCTCTCTGTAAAAAGACTCGAGGGATTTAAAGTAAAGTCCTGCAGATTTGCCATAATCTTCTGTTGTGGTGAGGTCAGCTGTGAGCGAGACTGAGCCAGACCGGTCAGACCTGTTAGACCAGACCTGGACCAGACCTGGACCTGAGACCGGCTCATGTTTCACCCACAGCAGCAGTATTTACAAATACCACTCTTCAGATAAATGACAGAATACTTCAGATGACCCCAGGTCTGACCCAGCCCTGGACCTGGACCTGGACCTGGACCTGGACCTGGGCTCTCAGACTTTTTACAACAAGAGCCACTTCAGATTCAGAAAATATCTGGCTTCACGAAAATCATTTTAAAAGCATAAAACTAACCTAAACCAGGTCTAAACCAGGACTAAAGGAGGACTAAACCAGGCCTAAACCAGGTCTAAACCAGGCCTAAACCAGGCCTAAACCAGGACTAAACCAGGTCTAAACCAGGTCTAAACCAGGTCTAAACCAGGACTAAACCAGGACTAAACCAGGACTAAACCAGGTCTAAACCAGGTCTAAACCAGGTCTAAACCAGGACTAAACCAGGACTAAACCAGGACTAAACCAGGACTAAACCAGGTCTAAACCAGGTCTAAACCAGGACTAAACCAGGACTAAACCAGGCCTAAACCAGGCCTAAACCAGGCCTAAACCAGGCCTAAACCAGGCCTAAACCAGGACTAAACCAGGACTAAACCAGGACTAAACCAGGACTAAACCAGGACTAAACCAGGACTAAACCAGGTCTAAACCAGGCCTAAACCAGGCCTAAACCAGGACTAAACCAGGACTAAACCAGGTCTAAACCAGGACTAAACCAGGACTAAACCAGGACTAAACCAGGACTAAACCAGGACTAAACCAGGTCTAAACCAGGACTAAACCAGGACTAAACCAGGACTAAACCAGGTCTAAACCTGGACTAAACCAGGACTAAACCAGGTTTAAACCAGGACTAGACCAAGGGATAAAGTAGTGATTAATTCATGAAGATGCATTATTAAATAAGGACTAAACTTCCCAAAACAGGACTTAACTGGGACTAAACTAAGGCTGCATGATATGGAGAAAACGTGATATTCGATAACTATGTTGAAAATTGTGATAACATTATTGCGATATTTGGAAATACAGCCTACTTTTGGAACATAGTAAGTTAAATTCACTACATTTCACAAAAATGTAAGTTCCTGTATTTACAAGTCAGAACTTAACTCAGACTAAACCAGGAATAAAACAAGGCTAAGCTGTGACTAAATTAATTAAATTACCACTAAAACTGGACTTTTTAAACATTTTTATTTAGTCACAACACATGTTCTTTTAAGGCTCTGGTGGAAAATGATTCTTCAGTGTAAATCTCTGTCAGATGAAGACCACAGCGTTATTGTGATATATTTAGATTCTTACGATACAGATATTGTGTTTGCTGATATTGCGATAACAATAATTTTGCGATATATTGTGCAGCTCTAGACTAAACCATGCATGTTTTTCCCATATCTTGCTGCCCTAAGCGGGACCATCTCAAAATGGAAATGGAAAGTTGACTGCGAGCGCCTGAAATGTGGCTCTCAGAGTCGGTCACCTTCTCTTGATCGTTCCACAGGGGTCCCTCAAGGATCAGGTGTGGGGCCCTTACTGTTCTCCCTGTATGTAAACGATCTTCCTCTGGCAAGTCCAAACATCTTTATTTAAATGTCTGCTGATGATACAGACTTATACACATCTGGTAATGATATAAAACAAGTTTGGTTGAATCAAAACCGCTGTGTCCAAAACCGTAGCCATGTTCTTTACAAAATCAACCGATCACAGTGCGGAGCCTGAAGTTTTTGTGGCAGGGCAGAGACTGAAGGCTGTGCAGGAATAGAAATATCTTGGTGTTTGGCTCGACATCAAACTAAATTTCAGTTCAATTTTCACGCATGCTATGGTACGGTCACACATTAAACACTGTTTAACTGCCTGCTCCCATACAAACTCCTCTACTGTAAAACCAAGACACCAAACGTAAAGCTACTGGACCAAAAACTAAAAACATGGTTGTGTTTAATGTTTAAAATGACCAAAGGAGTGTCTTGTCCTCTGCTTGGACAGTCTGTAACCATAGGAACAGCTTCATATCAGCGCAGGACGAGACGTTTTCAGGTAGAGCTGCTCACGACTGAACTCTGTCCCTGTGAGCCTCATGCAAAATTAATCTAAACAAATCAGATCTCATCTCTCATCTGAGTCAGCAGACGAGAGAAAAACACACGACACACCTTCTGATTGTGTGCTGGAGCAGGACAGGGACATCCACAAAGTTATAAAAAGTAGGATCCACACAACCATGCCTTTAAGCTGCAATTTAAAGTTTTATTTTTCACCACGAGTGAGGTTTCGGGCCCTGCCCTTCAGACATGAGACAGACCTGCTTTCATCATCAGTGGTCACCTGATCAATGTCATGTGATACATTTTTTTTTACTAAATTACAGTCACAGTTCTGGAAATATCATAATGAAAAGT
>CM036245.1:611336-758836 GCA_020698575.1 Bostrychus sinensis | reverse complement strand
CAGGACTCAGTTCTGGTCTGGGGTTAGTCCTGGGACCGTGATAAACCCGCTCAGGTCTGGACCAGGACCAGTTTACCGGACTAAAGTCTGACTAAATAAGGACTAGACCTGGACTAAACCAGGTCTAAGCCAGGACTCAGCTCTGACTGAAACTAAACTAAACTGTTCCTAAATCAGGACTAAGCAGTGGTCTCAGGTCGGTCTTGGTCCAGTCCTGGGGTGAAGCGGCTGCAGGTTTGATTCCTGCTCTGACCCAGAGCTGAACAATAACAAACTTCCTCACATAAAAATATCTTTACACATTCTTTTCATTGTTATTAAAGTGAGAAGAGTTCTTCTGGGTTTGGTTTTGTGGATTTGTTCGTCTGTGTGGCCTCTGCAGGAAAAACAAAAACACTTCCTAACAGAAGATAGTGAGGGTTAGTGCAGCCTGCCTTTATTCAGTAAACACAGATTTATCAGAGCTGTTCCAGTGAGCGCCCTCAGCTTTAGTTCATGTGTTTAACCTTTATTTAACCTTAGGCTCCTGAGAAACAACTCGCTTTCTCAGTGACAACCGAGCCCAGAGGCAGCTGCAGCGGAAACAAAAGAAAACATCCATCATCCATACAACATCACACAGAAATACAACATTACACAGTTTATTAATGTGACAAAGTAAAAACATCTGCACTGATCCTGCACCGCTGCTTGTAATGGATTTTTAAAAACAGAGACTGAAATGAATGAAGTGAGTGTCAGTGATTTTATACACGAGCTTCCTCCTAAAACCCTTTAGGTCACATTTAAAAATATAAAACATGAAGAAAAAGACTTGTTTTTGTTTTTTGATCATTACGCCGTCCTCGTCACAGAGCGCAAAAGAGAATTCATTTTTATGTTTTTAACTCTAAATGCAGTTTGTTTCCATAATTCCACAGATTTGTAAATAAAACATGAATTATTTCCTGTTTACAGATCAGAGTGTTGTTGTTTGTGCAGGGTCCAGTCCTGATCGGTCTCTGAGTCGCCCCAACACTGATTTCATCCATTTTTACTTTTACTTTGCTCTATTCTAATGGAATTATAATTATTTCCCACAATGCAGTGAGAAAAAGGTGGATGTGGTGGTGATGTTTTTGTTTATGTGTTGTTTAGCCTCTGACTGACAGAGTTACAGAGGAATTAAAATAAGTGATTTTAATGGGACTCAATGGGACTTAAAGGGTTTTAAGAAGAAGAGTTTTTTATCTGGACAGGAGATTTTTTATTTTTATTTTTTTCAGTTGTGAAGCTGAAATTCCAGACTTCATTTCTTACTGAACATCTTTGTTAAATATCATCTCCTGACATAAGAAATAAGAGCAACAATACATTTGAAAAACAAAAGGATCCATGGCTGTGGGTTAAAAACAGAACTGTGTCAGAGGTCAGAGGTCGTCCCGGCTCAGCTTCTGTCTGCAGACGTCCTGTTTGTTCTCTCTCTGTTCCTGTTGTTGTTGTTGTTGTTGTTGTTGTTGTTGTCGTCCTGAGCTCTGACACAAACCGGGAGCGTCCTAACGTTTTTTCTACAGAGGAGGGCCACTTGTGAGCGGTGACGTGTGCGACTCCTGAGGTTCGTCTGACGCCTCTTCAGCTTCAGGGATCATTTTTTTGCTAAATCCAGGTTCACCTCAGGATTAGGTTTGGAGGCGCTCTCCTGTTATTGCCCCTGACAAACGAGACATGTCCCCAGTCTCTGCCCAGAGGGACAAATGCTGAGAGGGACTGGGACAACTCAGTGGATATACTGTATTCTCCTGACTATAAGTCGCACTAAGGCAAAAAATGCATAACGAAGAAGAAAAAAACGTATTTAAGTCACACTGGACTATAAGTCGCATTTTTTGGGGGAAATTTATTTTACAAAATGCGACACCAAGAACAAACATTTCATGTTGAAAGGCAAGTTATAGTAATAATAGAATAGAGAACAACAGCTGAATAGGTGTGCGCTATGCTAACGTAACACATTGATGGTTATTCAGCTACATGAAGCATAAACAACGAACTGAACAGGTGTCTCGTATGTTAACGTAATATATTAACAGTTATTCACATAACTCGCTGTAAGAAATTGCTGTTAAAAAACGACAGAAACATGACAGCAGCCTACTGTTCATCATTTAAAACAGTAACATGCTGTTAATAGCAATGCATTCTGGGAAAAAGTTTGAGCTGTTGGGAATTTTCCCAAAATACTGTATACTACTGTAAACTGCATTGCATTCTGGGAATGAAGTTTGAATCCTGCAGTTGTTAAATCCCAGTCCACTGCTGTCCCTGAGCTCAGACACAGCTCAGACTCAAACATGAGCTGCTTCAGTCCTGGCTCTGGAGATGATCAAAGGTAAAGTTACAGCACGTTTCATTACTGGTGATGTTTGCTTATTCATGTAATCACATCACTGTTGTTATACAGACCACTGCTGATCTGAGCGTTTAGCTAACAGTTAGCCTGAACAAAAACTGCTTTACTTAGAAAGAGATTACAGCTTTTTATTCCAGAGGTGATACTGTTTCTTAGATTTAAACACCACTTCATATCTAGGAGATGTGTACATACAAAAAAAAAAAAAAAAAAAAAAAAAAATCCTCTGTGGAAATCAATCGCCCAGTGGGCAAATGCTAACAGTAGCCAGTAAAACATGGAGTGACATGTAACTTTACTTTTTACTTTGTAGAAAAGAGGAATACAACTTTTCCTCCACAGCAAGACGCTCTTCAGATAAAAGAAGATAAAAGAAGATAAAAGAAGATAAAAGAAGGAAGTTGTGCGATGTGTATTCAGTTTAAAACATTAACATCCCATGAACGGCGCTCAGTCATTTATTCCAGTTTTCTGCTCCAGTCTTGGTGTTTAGGTGAGAGCACCGTGTCCTGTGAGCAATGCCTCGGCTGAAACCAGCAGCAAAGTAAGTACGTAATATTCATTTTCTGTTCAAATTAATTATATCTACTGTAAATTATTTGATGACTTCTTTCCAAAGCCCTAATCTCAGGCAATGTGTTTTTTCAGGTGATTTGCTGGATTAAGACCAGAAAGACCACTTCAGGAGAGATTATCCTGAAGAAGACCAAGGGTTGTGCAGAAAACACTGGTAACAGTCAGCCCTGAAGTCCAGAACAATAAGGTTGTTTTGAACATCTGTGTAAAAATGCAAAGACTATTTGTTCTTTATAACATTAATTAATTTTTAAATAAATTTATATTAAAGCCAAAGATGACTCATATTTTTTATGGTTTAAAGGAATATATTCAGCTCTATTTATGTTCCAACCCTTAGCAAAATGAAACAGTACACTCTGGCTCACAGTAAGTTCTCTTTCCTAGCAGTGTCTTACATTAAGAGATAAGATATTTCTTGTCTCCACAACAGAACAGTTCATCTGAAGACATTACAGTAAAATACTGACATTAGATCAGTACAGGACCACTGTAAAACTGACAGTAACTTACTGTTATCAGATAACTTACTGTTATATATTAAAACAGTACCAGTGCTGTAAATTAACAGTAAAATACTGGCAACCCTGCTGCCAGTATTTTACTGTTAATTTACAGGTAAATTTCTTACAGTGATAGCATAAAGAACATAATATAACAAGTTCACCAAACTCACCATCTCACTCCTAATCACTAAATCCTTTAAATTCTTCATCCTCGGTGTCGCTTCTGAACAACTCCGCCAACTCCGGAGGTAGACGAAGCGCCGCTTCCTCCTCTGCGTGGCTGTCGTCAGACTCAGCATCAGTTCCATTTCCAATTATTCCGCTCTTTCTCAGTTGTCTTTATAGCCTAAGTTGTTAGTGGTAATGTTTACATTTTAAATTGTCAGTGGTACAGGTGCAGCAGATGCTGGGACACAAGCCTAGAGCGCCCTCTAACCAACACCTGAAATATTTTAATATATAAGTCACACCTGAGTATACGTCACACCCTGAGCCAGACGATGGAAAAAAGTGTGACTTTTAGTCCAGAAAATACGGTATGTTGAAAACTGTGATAACGATATTATTGCGATATTTGAAACCAGAGCCTACTTTTGGAACATAGTAAGTTAAATTCACTACATTTCACAAAAACGTAAGTTCCTGTATTTACAAGTCAAAACTTAACACAGACTAAACCAGGAATAAAACAAGGCTAAGCTGTGACTAAATTAATTAAATTACCACTAAAACTGGACTTTTTAAACATTTTTATTTAGTCACAACACATGTTCTTTTAAGGCTCTGGTGGAAAATGATTCTTCAGTGTAAATCTCTGTCAGATGAAGACCACAGCGTTATTGTGATATATTTAGATTCTTGCGATACAGATATTGTGTTTGCTGATATTGCGATAACGATAATTTTGCGATATATTGTGCAGCTCTAGTTTGGACACCGCTGTTTTTAACAAATCCAGTTTTTAATAACAGAAAAGGACCGTGTGTATTTTCCTGTCATGGACAAAGTCGGTTCTAAAGAAAATGTACCGTTACTTGTACTGAAAATATTATTACACAAGTATTTAACAACATTTTACTTATGAGTAAAAGTATCCTATTACTGGTATTTCTGAGTAAAACATATTTTCATCTGAATAATGTAGTATTTACTCAGGTGATAACTTTGATTACTGTTTGCAGTAACAGTATTTCTTCCCCCTCTGACAACAGCGCCACCTGGTGTTGACAATCCATTCCTGCAGCACCATGTTTTTTCACAATATTTTTATTTGAAGAAAAACCAACAGAATAATTCAGAATAAAACAAAATAGTGCTGTTTTTAGTGCGACCAAAATCCAACAACTAAGTCAACATACGACAGAAATAAACTGCATTAAACAGAAATTCTTTGGTGCTGAGAAAAAGTTAATTATGATTTTAATAATTACAGATATGAAGAGTAAAAACTACAGCTGAGTGGAATAAATACCAACACAATTAATTCCGTTTTTTAGTACAACGTAATGGGCTCAAAATAAGGACACACAATTTTACATAAATTTGCAAATAAATTAAAAACAAGGACGGAGCGGCAGAGTGGGTTTGGAATACGCAGAAGCTGGAGAAATGGGACTCGCGTTTCGAGTCCGCTGAAGTTTTGGGACACTGATGAACTAAACTTTGATGTAAAACGTATTTCAAAACAGCAGCGTGACCCTTGAGGGCTACCGTAGCTGCTCCAAAAAACTGGACGTGTAAAGTTTGGAACAGCAGTGCACGCTTTCACCATCAGAGGGCGCCAAAAAGATGGAAACCCACACTGCTCTGGCGTCCTGTAAACGCATTAAAACTGTTGTGTGATGCAGATGTTTGGAGAACTCTGATTCTCCGTTCAGACAGGAGGTGGCGCTGTGACGTCGGTAGGTAGAGGTAGAACTGCGGCAGATAACTAAACGATATCTTTGTGCTATCAAAAGAAAAGTTACTATATGAAATAATTTTTTTTCAGTTCCTTTAATGTTCCTTTGCATGCATCAAAGAACACAGAATAAATCATACACTACTGGTTTAACTCACAGCTGAGAATTTAGCTTAAAAAATGTGTCTTTTATTGAATATTATTGTGTTTTATGATGGTAGAAGATGAATTAGCTCACCATAGGAATCAGAAAAAGTATCGCTCAGGCACCGGCATCAAAAACCAGGTATCGTTTAAGAACTGGGATCAAATAAATCTGAACTGTATCCAGTTCTACAAAACGTCTCACTGTGGAAACACATAATGAACGTTCTCTTTCACCGTCGCTGTGGCCTTACTGCGCTGTGTTGTTGGTGATAAAACCTGTTCTCTCAGCACAGGGCGATTACTTAATTATTCAATTTGTAATTAAAAAAAGTCAGTGAGGCCAGACTGAGATAATCGATTAATCTGATTCGTTGTTGCAGCCCTAAAATGTAACTCTGGGTCTGCTCAGGAGAAGACTGAGGTGGTCCTGAACACTACTTTCACTGAGATGGTAAAGGATTTTTGGCTAAACATTGTTTCAAAACACGAGCCTCCGAAACAATCCCAGCAGGCCACAATACAGATTTTATTTAGAACACAATGTAACATGAGATATATACGATCAGCTAATGGCAGCGTTTACTTCCTGTTAGTGTTTGAGAGGAGTGGGCCTCCCAGAGTTAAATCTGTCTCTGTGGTGTTAAAGTGTTTCACTCCAGAACAACTCCTGCCTGTGTCCTCATTCTGAGCCCATGCTGCAGCCGTCCTCTCGTCTCTGTACACTTTATACATGAGTTTAATAAAAGTCCAGTGTCCTCACACCGCTCCTCCTCCGTCCCCGCCTCCTCCTCCTCCTCCTCGTCTTCCTCCCATCCGGAAATCGTGCCAGAGTTTGACAAAAGGCTCTCGGTTTTTCCAGATCAGCTCATGTCCGGACAGAACGTACCAACTGTGAAAAGGAGAGGAGACAGGAGACAGAGCAGTCAGTCCCAAAACAAATAAAAACATATTTTACAGGTGATCATACACATTCTCTCTTTATAATAAGAGCTCATTATGACTGGGAATAATATTGCTATAACTTAAAAACTTAAGTTATCTCCCAGTTTAGCAGCAACAAACTTCAAAATCCTGGGACAGAGGCCTCAAAAGGCTAGAAATATAAACTGCATAAAGAGAGCAGAGCATTTTGCAGTGAATTAGAAGGATGAGACTGACAGCAGCGTCTGCAGTCATTATCTGTTGTTTCTGACAGATTTTGTGGTTGCAATGAGATTTGCAATATGTTTTTAATATGAGTGTTCAGGTTAAGTGTGTGATGGAGCATCACTGTGAGAAGACACTAAATATTCACTGCTAATCTGATAAAAAGAATCCCAGGCCTGATTCAGTAGAATGTAATATGAATATAAACACGAGGATAACAGGACATTATATCACATAAATAACTGCAGTCTTTGCAATTTGCTAAATGCGACAGTTTAAATTGCGATTTCAATTTGATTTGTAAATATGCCAGTTTTATTAACTGTGCAGCCCAGCGATGTGCCGGTCTGCTGTGGTGAAGAAGGAACTGAGCTGAATGAGTTTTCTCCGCAGGGTTTCCCCTCAGAGAGAGGGCGAGGAGCTCGGAGTAGAGCCGCTGCTCCTCCACAGCGAGAGGCGCAGCTGAGGCTCAGCCACCTGTTCCAGAGCCTCCTGATCCCTGCCTGGTGTTCATGTCCCACCAGGAGGAGGCCCGGGACACGCTGGAGGGAGGGCTCTGGGCCCCTCCAGGAGAGCTGGAGGAAGTGTCTGTGGAGAGGGAAATCTGGGATCTCTACCCCTGTGACTCAGCCCCAGTGTTAGAAGAGGGACAGTTGAGTAAGATGTCTGGGAGTATCAGGTGTGTTTCAGAAAGGCAGGCTGTTACTGTTGAATGTTGTGTTTTAGACCAAAAGTTAAATCTCTGTCATTTTTGATAAAAGTTTTAAATTTGAAACATTGACAGCGTGGTCAGAGCGAGCTTTTTCCATCTGCGTCTTTTAACAAAAGTCAAGCCATTTTAAAATCGCACTGATCTTGAGAAAACGATTGATGCTTTTGTCAGCTCTGGAACAGATTGTAATGCACTTTATGTTGGCGTCTGCAGTCGTTCCTGAGCCTCCTGCTGCTGCTGCAGAACACATCCAGACATCACCACCGTCCTTTATTAGCTTCCTGTTTCTTTTAGAATTGATTTGAAATGTTACTGTTTGTTTTAAAGCTCTTAATAGCCTCGCCCTGCCCTGTCTTACTGAGTTGTTAGCTGTCCGTAACCCACACAGAGCTCTGACGTCATCAAATCAACTGTTTTTAGAAGTCCCAGAGCCAGATCCAAGCCCTGGGACCGGGCCCAGACTCTGGAACAAACTGCCTCCTGATACACAAAACATCACAGACTTTGGTCTTTTTAAGTCCAGGCTTAAAACATATTTATTTCTACTAGCTTTCAACACTTAGCAAAGCTGTGATACACTATTTATATTTTGTTGTACTAATGTATTTATATTTTTCTGATTTTAATTTTATTTAATTGGAAAGCACTTTGGTCACCTTGAGTGTTGTAAATAAATGCTGATTGATTTTATCGTACTGTATAAAATATATTCACACACACACAGTGCCTGCTCAGGACTGGGGTTAAATAAATCTGACTCACATCCCAAACACGGCTCCTCCCAGATGAGCTGCGTGGTCAAAGAACCTCCAGCCCAGAACCAGACCCGCCGAGTCCAGGGCCACGATGGCCTTCAGCGCCTGGGGACAGGGGGACAGGGGGGACGGGGGGGACGGGGGGGGGGGGCAGAGGGGGGACAGAGAGGGACAGGGGGGGGACAGAGGGGGGGGGGGGGGGGGCAGAGGGGGGACAGAGAGGAGGAGAGAGAGGAGGACAGGGGGACAGAGAGGGGGACACAGGGGTCAGTGCGTCTCTGTAAACAAACGCCTCTCTGCCGTGCGCCGTGTGACTCACGTTCCCCGCGGTGAAGGTGAACATGGGCAGGAAGATGATGGCCAGTTTGGCTTCAGGCATCTTCGTGCAGACGGCAGCGAGGACCGTCATGATGGCTCCGGACTGGGACGCAGCCAGAGGACAAGGACGCAGCCAGAGGACAAGGACGCAGCCGGAGGACAAGGACGTTAGAGAGACATCACACGGACAACAGTGGGTCAAAGCTAAAACACTCACAGCTCCCAGAGAAGGCCCGAACCTCCCGGTGGCCATTTTAGCCACGTAACTGACGAAGGTGGAGACGACTCCTGCAGAGACACAAGGAAGGATACTTTATACCAGCGGTTCCCAAAGTGGGGTCTGGGGCCCCCTGGGGGTCCGCAAAGGTACTGCAGGGGGCCCCCAGAGGCCGTCTATATTAAGTACATAAAAATAAACTGAGTTTGAAATGCACTGTAAAAAACAATGCTGCGAAAACTCAAGGCAACAGGATCCCTCAGGATTTTTGAGTTTTGGTGATCAACTCAAAATCTCAACTTTTCAACAACTCATATTTTTTTACTCACCAAATTTAACGTTCATACATCTAACAACTTTATTTTTTCCAGCTCATCTTACAGCAACTGTTCACTGTTCAGAAAAAGTATTATTGATAATAATAAAAACTAAATATACTACATTTAACAAAAGAATAACTTTTTCTGAACTCTGTAAGTTGGCTGTAGGATGAGTAAAAAAATAATGATAGAGGGAAAAACTTAAACATTAGAAAAGTTTTTAGACGTATGAACATCAAATTAAGTGAAAGTGTGGAAAACTTGAGATTTGGAGTTGGCCCCAAAAATCTTGAGGGATCCTTTGCCTTGAGTTATTGCAGCATTTTTTTTACAGTGTATTTGTTTATAAAATATAACTTTAAAACACTTTTTAGCCAAAAGTCAGTGTCTTTTGTAATGTTTTTATAGAAATATATGGAGAAAAACATGAAAATAACATTTGGGATGGAGGGAAGTTGTTTTGTTGGGGTCTGTGTGGGATTTTGGTGAATTTAAGGAGCGCCGTGACTCCTGACTTTGGGAACGGCTGATTTAAACAAACCACACGCTGTCCCCGCTCCGAGTGTCTCTGTCTCACCTGCGGACAGGTAAACGGCCACGAACTGCTCCCGTCCCAGCATGGACACGGCGCTGCTGGAGAAGCTCCACAGGACGTACATGTTAGCGGCCAAATGGAAGAAGGAGTAGTGAGAGAAGGTGGAGAGGAGCATCGGGGAGCACAGCGTCTCTGCAGGAGAACAGGTTTACATCACAGTGGGACAGGAACACGGGTGCTACTCACCAAAATAACTCTCCCCGGAGTCCTGGTCAGGAACTACTTTCACTTATTTATAGATTTTGAATTACAGTAAAGTTAAAGCATATTTAGGAACTTCTGCTGGCAAATGATTAACATTTTTAATCGCTTGCAATAAAATTCAATCATCAGTTATTTGTGTAAATTCAGTGTATGCAGCGCCGTTTCAAACATCGTTACATTTTTAATAAATGCCTCTGTTCAAAATGGAAATTTGTGATTGGAATTTTTTTTTTAACTTTTGGAGCTGGACTTTTTTTCAATTCAAAAGTCTGTCCTCCTCGCTCAAGTAAAACATCATTGATACAATCTGAAAACACCGCGTGTTGCCACCAATAGCATCAGCCGTGTGATTATTTAACATCATGAATGGATGTAAAGGGGGGCATCCACCAAGGCGACGCCCGTCTGAAGTCTGAACGGTTCTTCCACGTCGCTCATTTCCGTCCTTTTGATCTGTGTGCGCCGTCTGCCCCCATCGCTCCAGGACGGAGGACATCTGACCAGTTTCCTGCCGATTGGCCTTGTTGTTGTTGTTGTTGTTGTTGTTGTTGTTGAATCGTCTTTGGTCTTTGGCACAAAGCGCTCTGATAGGCCTAGCACTACAGCTGCCGCGCCAATCAGCTCACGGGAATTTTAGCGGAAGTGGCGGAGTGACGAGAGGTGAAAACCGCTGTGGCAGCGTACCGTCACCATTTTTGCATTCTTCGCAATTCCGTGTGGAAAGTTATCTTCTTCAAGAAACAGAGCAGCGGCTCCTAATCCACACAAAACAATGTCCAACCCGGCCATGATCACACTTCTGTAATGTTCAGACAAACTGAGAACAGTGCAGACCAAGGCGTTACATGCAGATGTACTCCACAAACACTGTGTCACTTCCGTTTATCTTTGTTCACTGGCTAGCGCCATCTGCTGCTGTGGGGGGTAATTACATCACGCGCATGCACAAGACACGATCTTTAGGTCGGTTGTCGCTTCGATGAATGAAGAGGGAAAAAGGTCATGCGACGTCAGGAAACGGGAGGAGACGAGAGGAGACGAACTGTCGCTCCGTCTTATCTGTGGCAGTCTGGGAGTCGCCTTGGTGGATCTACGCCTTAAGAATTTAGTGGTTTGTATCTCAGTGAGTCCTGGGCCAATCCACATGAAACAAACTGTGTGAGAACCAGCTCATGTCTCTGTGCTCGTCCTTTGTCCTGCGTGCACGTTTCCAGACACATCCTGCTCAGGTTCACAGCTGAGCAGAGAGAGACCTGGCTCTGTGACCTGGCTGTGATCCGACTCTTCACTTGTGTGAATGTGTGAGAAAATAATTGTCAGCATAAAGGCTGATTTATACTTAGGACCTCTTTGCAGCACCCTCTCAAAGCCTACGCCGCAGCCCTGACGTGCACCTGCCCAAAACGGTAACTACGCCCCGGGCGACGCAGACCACAGCGCTGTGATTGGTCGCTTGATCTGACGTGAACTGGCTCTGCATGAAACCCCACAGAGGAACAAGGCAGAAGTCTGAAGGAATTACACCGCCGTCGAGACAATGGCGTTTGTATGCTGTCAGTAAAACGCAGAAGTATAAACAAGGCAATAACAACAAGACAGCAACAGCAAGACAAGTAATTACTGCGATAATAACGAGTTCATGTGCCCAGCACTGTCAGGAACATGGATTTACCAGTATCATAGGAGTGCACAGTTCATACAGTGTTCATGTACCATATTTTCTGGACTATAAGTCGCACTTTTTTCCATCGTCTGGCTCGGGGTGCGACGTATACTCAGGTGTGACTTATATATTAAAATATTTCAGGTGTTGGTTAGAGGGCGCTCTAGGCTTGTGTCCCAGCATCTGCTGCACCTGTACCACTGACAATTTAAAATGTAAACATTACCACTAACAACTTAGGCTATAAAGACAACTGAGAAAGAGAGGAATAATTGGAAATGGAACTGATGCTGAGTCTGACGACAGCCACGCAGAGGAGGAAGCGGCGCTTCGTCTACCTCCGGAGTTGGCGGAGTTGTTCAGAAGCGACACCGAGGATGAAGAATTTAAAGGATTTAGCGATTAGGAGTGAGATGGTGAGTTTGGTGAACTTGTTATATTATGTTCTTTATGCTATAGTTATGTGAATAACTGTTAATATATTACGTTAACATACGAGACACCTATTCAGTTCGTTGTTTATGCTTCATGTAGCTGAATAACCATCAATGTGTTACGTTAGCATAGCGCACACCTATTCAGCTGTTGTTCTCTATTCTATTATTACTATAACTTGCCTTTCAACATGAAATGTCTGTTCTTGGTGTGGGATTTTGTAAAATAAATTTCCCCCCAAAAATGCGACTTATAGTCCAGTGCGGCTTATATACGTTTTTTTCTTCTTCATTATGCGTTTATTGGCGAGTGCGACTTATAGTCCAGAAAATACAGTATTACTCCCCAGCCTTTGAGACCCATGCAGTCACTAAACTCCAGTGAACAGTGTCAGTATAAAACTCACTGGAGGCCGGGTTGGCGGTGAAATATCGGATCATGGACCTCTGAAGAGACGGGATTCTCCAGCAGCAGAACACCAGCAGGTTCGCCGCAATGATCCCTGGGAAAAAAACACATATTTAACCTTTAACCTGGAGTAAGATCATTTATTAACTAGGCGTAAACTTAAGACTTGGTTAGTTTCCGAGCGTCTCACCTGTGACTGTGCGCTGGCCCTCGCTCAGACTGTTCCACCATTGGTTGACCTAAAACAGAAGCAGCCAATCACAGCTCAGCCCTCCCTCGTTAATCCTCCTCTGTTCTGTTAAATGTTTGTTATTAATCTCTGTCTCACGTCTTTGCGGACGTCCCCTCTCTTCTTGGGTCTCAGTTTCTCTAACCAGTCCGCCTGGGCCTGGTCGAAGTAGCTCTGGACTCTGGACTTCAGAGACTCGTACTGCCAGATCGCTGCCGAGCCGAACGCACAGCCTGTAAACTGACCTGGAGTTAGCACCGAGTCCCGGGAGAGTCCTGGGAGAGTCCAGGGAGAGTCCAGGGGAGAGTCCGGGGAGAGTCCGGGGAGAGTCCAGGGAGAGTCCAGGGAGAGTCCTGGGAGAGTCCAGGGAGAGTCCAGGGAGAGTCCTGGGAGAGAGTCCTGGGAGAGTCCTGGGAGAGTCCTGGGAGAGTCCTGGGAGAGTCCAGGGAGAGTCCAGGGAGAGAGTCCTGGGAGAGTCCTGGGCGAGTCCAGGGAGAGTCCAGGGAGAGTCCAGGGAGAGTCCAGGGAGAGTCCTGGGAGAGTCCTGGGAGAGTCCTGGGAGAGTCCTGGGAGAGTCCTGGGAGAGTCCTGGGAGAGTCCAGGGAGAGTCCAGGGAGAGTCCTGGGAGAGTCCTGGGAGAGAGTCCTGGGAGAGTCCTGGGAGAGTCCTGGGAGAGTCCAGGGAGAGTCCAGGGAGAGAGTCCTGGGAGAGTCCTGGGCGAGTCCAGGGAGAGTCCTGGGAGAGTCCTGGGAGAGAGTCCTGGGAGAGTCCTGGGAGAGTCCAGGGAGAGTCCAGGGAGAGTCCAGGGAGAGTCCAGGGAGAGAGTCCTGGGAGAGTCCTGGGAGAGTCCTGGGAGAGTCCAGGGAGAGTCCAGGGAGAGTCCAGGGAGAGTCCAGGGAGAGTCCAGGGAGAGTCCTGGGCGAGTCCTGGGAGAGTCCTGGGCGAGTCCTGGGAGAGTCCTGGGAGAGTCCTGGGAGAGTCCTGGGAGAGTCCAGGGAGAGTCCTGGGAGAGTCCTGGGAGAGTCCTGGGAGAGTCCGGGGAGAGTCCGGGGAGAGTCCGGGGAGAGTCCTGGGAGAGTCCTGGGCGAGTCCGGGGAGAGTCCGGGGAGAGTCCGGGGAGAGTCCGGGGAGAGTCCGGGGAGAGTCCGGGGAGAGTCCGGGGAGAGTCCGGGGAGAGTCCTGGGAGAGTCCTGGGCGAGTCCGGGGAGAGTCCGGGGAGAGTCCGGGGAGAGTCCGGGGAGAGTCCGGGGAGAGTCCGGGGAGAGTCCGGGGAGAGTCCTGGGCGAGTCCGGGGAGAGTCCGGGGAGAGTCCAGGGAGAGTCCTGGGAGAGTCCTGCGAGAGTCTGGGGAGAGTCCAGGGAGAGTCCAGGGAGAGTCCTGGGAGAGTCCAGGGAGAGTCCTGCGAGAGTCCTGGGCGAGTCCAGGGAGAGTCCTGGGAGAGTCCGGGGAGAGTCCGGGGAGAGTCCAGGGAGAGTCCAGGGAGAGTCCAGGGAGAGTCCAGGGAGAGTCCTGGGAGAGAGTCCTGGGAGAGTCCTGGGCGAGTCCAGGGAGAGTCCTGGGAGAGTCCGGGGAGAGTCCGGGGAGAGTCCAGGGAGAGTCCTGAGAGAGTCCTGGGAGAGTCCAGGGAGAGTCCAGGGAGAGTCCAGGGAGAGTCCAGGGAGAGTCCTGGGAGAGTCCTGGGAGAGTCCTGGGAGAGTCCAGGGAGAGTCCTGGGAGAGTCCTGGGAGAGTCCAGGGAGAGTCCAGGGAGAGTCCAGGGAGAGTCCAGGGAGAGTCCTGAGAGAGTCCTGGGAGAGTCCTGGGAGAGTCCTGGGAGAGTCCTGGGAGAGTCCAGGGAGAGTCCAGGGAGAGTCCAGGGAGAGTCCTGGGAGAGTCCTGGGAGAGTCCAGGGAGAGTCCTGGGAGAGTCCTGGGAGAGTCCAGGGAGAGTCCTGGGAGAGTCCTGGGAGAGTCCTGGGAGAGTCCTGGGAGAGTCCTGGGAGAGTCCTGGGAGAGTCCTGGGAGAGTCCTGGGAGAGTCCTGGGAGAGTCCTGGGAGAGTCCAGGGAGAGTCCAGGGAGAGTCCTGGGAGAGTCCTGGGAGAGTCCTGGGAGAGTCCTGGGAGAGTCCTGGGAGAGTCCGGGGAGAGTCCGGGGAGAGTCCGGGGAGAGTCCGGGGAGAGTCCGGGGAGAGTCCGGGGAGAGTCCGGGGAGAGTCCGGGGAGAGTCCGGGGAGAGTCCGGGGAGAGTCCGGGGAGAGTCCGGGGAGAGTCCTGGGAGAGTCCGGGGAGAGTCCGGGGAGAGTCCGGGGAGAGTCCGGGGAGAGTCCGGGGAGAGTCCTGGGAGAGTCCTGGGCGAGTCCGGGGAGAGTCCGGGGAGAGTCCGGGGAGAGTCCGGGGCGAGTCCGGGGCGAGTCCGGGGAGAGTCCGGGGCGAGTCCGGGGCGAGTCCGGGGAGAGTCCGGGGAGAGTCCGGGGAGAGTCCGGGGAGAGTCCGGGGAGAGTCCGGGGAGAGTCCGGGGAGAGTCCGGGGAGAGTCCTGCGAGAGTCCAGGGAGAGTCCAGGGAGAGTCCAGGGAGAGTCCAGGGAGAGTCCTGCGAGAGTCCAGGGAGAGTCCAGGGAGAGTCCAGGGAGAGTCCTGCGAGAGTCCAGGGAGAGTCCTGCGAGAGTCCAGGGAGAGTCCAGGGAGAGTCCAGGGAGAGTCCGGGGAGAGTCCGGGGAGAGTCCTGGGAGAGTCCGGGGAGAGTCCGGGGAGAGTCCGGGGAGAGTCCGGGGAGAGTCCGGGGAGAGTCCGGGGAGAGTCCGGGGAGAGTCCTGAGAGAGTCCTGGGAGAGTCCAGGGAGAGTCCAGGGAGAGTCCTGGGAGAGTCCTGGGAGAGTCCAGGGAGAGTCCAGGGAGAGTCCTGGGAGAGTCCAGGGAGAGTCCAGGGAGAGTCCAGGGAGAGTCCTGGGAGAGTCCAGGGAGAGTCCAGGGAGAGTCCTGAGAGAGTCCTGGGAGAGTCCTGGGAGAGTCCTGGGAGAGTCCTGGGAGAGTCCTGGGAGAGTCCTGGGAGAGTCCAGAGAGAGAGTCCTGAGAGAGTCCTGGGAGAGTCCTGGGAGACTCCTGGTTTAGAGCTGGGAGAGTCCTGCTCATGTCGTATGGTTTTAGGGTAGGAAGTCCAGGTTTAGTCTTGACATAGTCCAGGTTTAGTCCTGGTTCAGACCTACCCCCACAGTGAAGAACATGGGCTTGATCAGGCGCCCGAACTCTCTCTGGGGCCCTTTAGCCTCTCTGTACGGGGCCTCTCTGGGTACTGCGTCCCTGGGTGCAGCCTCCGGGGACGGCGAGGGGCCGCTGGGGGCCACATCCTGCTCTGGTTTCTTGGGTTCTGGTTTTCGAGAGGCTTTTTTAAACCCACACCTCTGCTGCTGCTGCTGCACACACAGACGCCACCTGCTGGACACACAACAGTATTACACCCACAGGTCAGTTCAGGTCATAGTCCTGGGTTAGACCTGGGTTAGACCTGGGTTTAGTCCTAGACCTACTTTTGTTAGAGTTTGGTCCTGGTTGGTACCTTCTAGTTATGGGTTTAAAACTGGTCCTAGTTCTGTTTTAATACTGTTTAGTCTAAGTTCTGTCCTTTTTAATCCTGTTTGCTTTTCTGGCTAATTTGAACGCTAAAGTTAGCTGATTTGATCCAGTTTTTAATTGTGAAAGTTACACATTTTTAGGATTTTTTGATGCCACTTAAAATTTAATGCCAGCGTCATCAACAGAACAATAATCTGTATGAATTTACACTAAAGCATTATCTGTACTAGTCTGAAATGTAAGGGTTTTATTTTAAAGTCTTTTAAACACAGAAGAAAGAACTCCAGAGCTGCATTAAAAAATCATGAATAAATGAAAAATTTCGACAAAATTTCTTCTATAAATATATTTTGTTATTTTGGTGACACTACCTTTTGGTAATATTAATAACAAAATGTTTTGACAAATATTAAGACCTAGATGAACAAAATGTAATACCTACTCATAATATTTAATACTTTTAAGGCCTCGAATTTGACAAGATCACATTTAATACATTCTTAATGCTTTTAAGACCTTAACCACGTTTAGGCCTGGTTTAGACCTGGTTCAGACCAGGTTCAGACCAGGTTTAGACCTGGTTTAGACCAGGTTCAGACCAGGTTCAGACCTGGTTCAGACCTGGTTTAGACCTGGTTTAGTCCTGGTTTAGACCTGGTTCAGTCCTGGTTTAGACCTGGTTTAGACCTGGTTTAGACCTGGTTCAGACCTGGTTTAGACCTGGTTTAGTCCTGGTTTAGACCTGGTTCTTGTCCTGGTTCAGTCCTGGTTCAGTCCTGGTTTAGACCAGGTTCAGACCTGGTTCAGACCTGGTTTAGACCAGGTTCAGACCTGGTTTAGACCAGGTTTAGACCTGGTTTAGACCAGGTTCAGACCAGGTTCAGACCTGGTTCAGTCCTGGTTTAGACCAGGTTCAGACCAGGTTTAGACCAGGTTTAGACCTGGTTTAGACCTGGTTTAGACCTGGTTTAGACCTGGTTTAGACCTGGTTTAGACCTGGTTTAGACCTGGTTTAGACCTGGTTCAGACCAGGTTCAGACCAGGTTCAGACCAGGTTCAGACCTGGTTCAGTCCTGGTTTAGACCAGGTTCAGACCTGGTTCAGACCTGGTTCAGACCAGGTTTAGACCCGGTTCAGACCTGGTTCAGACCCGGTTTAGACCAGGTTCAGACCTGGTTTAGACCAGGTTCAGACCTGGTTCAGTCCTGGTTTAGACCAGGTTCAGACCTGGTTCAGTCCTGGATTAGACCCGGTTTAGACCAGGTTTAGACCTGGTTTAGACCTGGTTTAGTCCTGGTTTAGACCCGGTTTAGACCAGGTTTAGACCAGGTTTAGACCTGGTTCAGACCTGGTTTAGTCCAGATTCTTACATCAGTTGTCAGGTTTAACCTCACGCGGAAACATCAACACTACAGCCGTGTGCTAACAGAAGCTAACGTCCTGAGCTAATGTGTGGCTAGGCTAACAGCGGTTGTCGGTGGAGCGCGCAGCCGGGGCTCGGTGCTCTGAGTCCGGGTTAGCTGTCCCTCACCTCCCGGAGCCGGACCCGTCCGGTCCCGTGAGCCTGAGCAGAGCCCCGCAGCGGGCCGTCCACGCCATGTCCCGGTGAGCCGCCGCCGCTGCTGCTGTGTGGGCGCCAGGCTCGGTGCTCTGCCGGGTCACACACCGAGGACAGAGCGGGGAGGAGCGGGGACAGCGCCATCATCAGGCCGCGGAGAGTCACTGCAGCCGCGGACACAACACAGACAACACTAAATACTACAAGAAAATACTTATCTTATGCGTTGTTATGGCTCACTAAAATATTGAACTACACTTCTAATTGAATCTGATTATTAATAAATTATTATAGCTTTATACAGTAATATTTATGAAGGAACGATTTTTGTTTCAGCTTCTCTACTTCCAAAGACGAAAAGCACATTGTTTTGTTTTTTATTCCTCCAATTAATTTAGAAATATATAAATATTTAGTAATATAAGGGTGTTTTGCATTGGCGGAGCGTCCCCTGCTGGCTGTACAGTGAGTCGAAAACACAATATAAAATAAAAGTAAATGCGATAAATAAATGTGAATCTTATTATCCCCCTCATTTACACATTTTAATTTATTTCCTGGCTCTTTGCATAGCCCACAGACTGAAGCAGGCAGATTATTTTTACCTTGCAGTAAAAGTACTGTGTGGCAGTATGGGCAAACTGAGAATAAAGCCAGATGTTTGGAAAACAACAATTTACAGACAACCATTTTTAATTTTTTAATTTTATTTCTGAGGACAGATTTAAATAATTTCAACTCATTAATTTTTAAAATATGAAAGAGACACATTATAACAAAAAAGTGCATTAATGAGGTTGTTTATACAAAATACAAGTAAAAAGTACATATTAAATACATATTTACATATTAAATATGTAAGGATTAATTCATGGGCAGCAGATCAGAAAGGGTGTCCTATAAAGGAGACTGGCGCTGGTTACTTTGGCTAATAATATTTAAGGAAGATCAGTCATTTTTATTTTTATTTTTATTTTTATTTTTTTTAAAAGGCACAGAGGGTTTACAATGCTTCCTTTTACATTTGTGAATATTTACCCAAAAAAGTACAATTATGTTACAAAATTCACATGCCTCAACTTCAAACTTGAATCTCTTTCTTAAAGTTTCAGCAGAAGGATAAATATTGTGCAAAATTTTGAACTGCATCTCTTTTACTTTAGGTAAGATTGGCCATTTGATGAATCTGTAATATTTTCTGTGTTAAATCTGCATTCAAGTATTTTAAAATTGGGTTATAAAATCTGAAAATAATTTATCTTTCAGCATATTACCAGTTACTACGTTATTAAATTTCCTATCTTTAATGTTTGGTTAATGTTTTTGTTCAGCTCTGAATGACGCCACCCAGGGCTTTTATTGTGACAGTGCGCGCTCCCGGAAGTGCCTGTGCGTCCCCGGTGCCGTTGCTGCTGCTGTTGTTGTGCGCGCGGCTCTCGGCGCTCGGAGCTCGGTTCGGACCCAGTGTTGTGCTCGGGACAGAGGGGGACACGCAGAAGATGGCGGCGCCTGGTGCGGGACGCTCCGGGGGCAGCGCGGGGAGCAGCCCGACCCTGGCCGCGGGGCTGAGGCTGCCCCACGGCGGCGGCGCGGGGCCCGAGCTGGACTTCAGGTCTGCGGCGCGGATGGAGGACCTGGGCCGCCTCATCCTGGAGCTCAGCAAACACGAGCAGCGCGAGTACGACGACCAGAGAGCGCTGGAGATACACACCGCCAAGGACTTCATCTTCTCCATGCTGGGTCGGTACCGGGCCGGGTTTAGTCCGGGTTTAGTCCGGGTTTAGTCCGGGTTTAGTCCGGGTTTAGTCCTGGGTGCTACTCGGGTGGAGCCTACAGTGCAGACCTTGTGTAGCCCCTGTGTTTAGCCCTGATGCAAGTGGCTTTACTCCTGATGTTGGTCACGCATTGTACTCGTGTAGCCCTGCATTTAAGCCAGATTTTAGTCCTGGTTTAGTCCTGGTTCAGACCTGGTTTAGACCTGGTTTAGCCCTGGTTTAGTCCTGGTTTAGTCCTGGTTTAGACCTGGTTTAGCCCTGGTTTAGTCCTGGTTTAGTCCTGGTTTAGCCCTGGTTTAGCTCTGGTTTAGCCCTGGTTTAGTCCTGGTTTAGTCCTGGTTTAGTCCTGGTTTAGACCTGGTTTAGTCCTCGTTTAGACCTGGTTTAGCCCTGGTTTAGACCTGGTTTAGCCCTGGATTAGTCCTGGTTTAGTCCTGGTTTAGTCCTCGTTTAGACCTGGTTTAGACCTGGTTTAGTCCTGGTTTAGTCCTGGTTTAGTCCTCGTTTAGACCTGGTTTAATCCTGGTTTAGTCCTGGTTTAGACCTGGTTTAGACCTGGTTTAGACCTGGTTTAGTCCTGGTTTAGTCCTGGTTTAGTCCTGGTTTAGTCCTCGTTTAGACCTGGTTTAGACCTGGTTTAGACCTGGTTTAGACCTGGTTTAGTCCTGGTTTAGTCCTCGTTTAGACCTGGTTTAGACCTGGTTTAGTCCTGGTTTAGTCCTGGTTTAGACCTGGTTTAGACCTGGTTTAGACCTGGTTTAGACCTGGTTTAGACCTGGTTTAGTTTATACTGATTTAGTCCTGAGCTTAGTCTTAACGTGCAGACCTCGCTTAGTCCCTGTCTCTGATGTTAGTCACTTTTTGTACTGTACTTTTTGTGTAGCCATGCATTTAGTGCAGATTTTAGTCCTGGTTTAGTCCTGGTTTAGTCCTGGTTTAGACCTGGTTTAGTCCTGGTTTAGTCCTGGTTTAGTCCAGGTTTAGTCCTGGTTTAGTCCTGGTTTAGTCCTGGTTTAGTCCCGGTTTAGACCCGGTTTAGACCTGGTTTAGCCCTGGGTGCTACTCGGGTGGAGCCTACAGTGCAGACCTTGTTTAGCCCTGTGTTTAGACCTGATGCAAGTGGCTTTAGTCCTGATGTTGGTCACGTTTTGTGTTAGGATTTAGTCTAGAGCTTAGTCCTGGTTTAGTCCTGGTTTAGACCTGGTTTAGACCTGGTTTAGTCCTGGTTTAGACCTGGCTTAGACCCGGTTTAGCCCTGGTTTAGCACTGGTTTAAACCTGGTTTAGTCCTGGTTTAGTCCTGGTTTAGTCCTGGTTTAGTCCTGGTTTAGTCCTGGTTTAGTCCTGGTTTAGCACTGGTTTAGACCTGGTTTAGTCCTGGTTTAGTCCTGGTTTAGTCCTGGTTTAGTCCTGGTTTAGCACTGGTTTAGACCTGGTTTAGTCCTGGTTTAGACCTGGTTTAGACCTGGTTTAGTCCTGGTTTAGACCTGGTTTAGACCTGGTTTAGTCCTGGTTTAGACCTGGTTTAGACCTGGTTTAGACCTGGTTTAGTCCTGGTTTAGACCTGGTTTAGTCCTGGTTTAGTCCTGGTTAAGACCTGGTTTAGACCTGGTTTAGACCTGGTTTAGTCCTGGTTTAGTCCTGGTTTAGACCTGGTTTAGACCTGGTTTAGTCCTGGTTTAGACCTGGTTTAGACCTGGTTTAGACCTGGTTTAGTCCTGGTTTAGACCTGGTTTAGACCTGGTTTAGTCCTGGTTTAGTCCTGGTTTAGACCTGGTTTAGACCTGGTTTAGACCTGGTTTAGACCTGGTTTAGACCTGGTTTAGACCAGGTTTAGACCAGGTTTAGTCCCGGTTTAGTCCCGGTTTAGCCCTGGGTGCAGCCTGGGTTTGGTCTTGGACTTTGTACAGACCTGAATTAGTCTTGGTTTAGTCCTGGCTCCAATCCAGTTTGGTTCAGTCTTGGTGGTTATACGTTTGATTGTGTATTATTATTTTTAAGTTACTGCCTTTTTGGATTTTTATGAGCCACAATTAGACGTTAAAATATTGTTTAATGTTTATTTAGATACAGAAAATGTTATATTTTGCTTGTTAAGTAACATTTAATTACATATTTTTGTCCAGTTACTAAATTAGGAGGACAGTTATCAACCCAGCCCTTTGTAAGTTCAGATTTATGTTTAAAATGCGACTAAGTGGCTGGGGTTAATGCCAAGCCCTGTATGTACTGTGATAAATGAGTCACGCCCTTTGGGACATCGCAGTGGAACAATAACGGAGTCCAGCCGCAGGTGAACCCTCGTTATATTTAAATCAGTGCACAATACATTTTAACGTATTAATAATAAAAAGCCTCCTGGTTATTCCAGTGAAGCAGCAGAATAAAAACACTCAGCACACAGGACGTCCGGCCCGCTCCAGTCCAGCGAGAGCAGCTGTGGTCAGGGGTCGTATTTAAATCAGAGAGGATGCATTATTAATATCATGATGTGATGTTTTTCTGTTGGAGCTGACGTCAGGCGAACACAACAGGGACAAGGTTACTGCTCTCACAGAGTTTTAGGCTGAACGTCAGCTGTGAATAATGGCAGTGTTTTAATGCAGCGCAGTAAAGCTTCATTTTTCCATTATGTGCAATTAATAGACTCGAGGTCGACTGATGTGTTTTTCTGTGGCTGATACAGATTTTAAAAAGTCAGAGCAGCCGATGGCCGTTAAACACTGCAGATTTTTTAGACCAATATGTAGCTGTTTACATTCTATGAAAGAAATGAATGTAGTAATGTTTTGTTTTAGTAAAACTTCTTAAAACACAAACAAAGGTAGAGCTGCAGGATATGGAGAAAACATGCGATATTCGATAACTATGTTGAAAATTGCAATAACAATATTATTGTGATATTTGAAAATAGGGCTGGGCGATAAATCGATTTTTTAGATTAATTCGAATTTGTAGTGCAGGTCGACATTTTTTTAATAAAAATCGATTAAAAAAAAAAAAAAAAAACGTCCACCACCGGCCTCTGGGCTCCCGCAGTTCATAGTGGGTAGGCCCCGCCCTCCCTCTGCGCTAGAGGAACACAAACAACATGGCAGCGAGCAGGGAAGAACTCCTTCCTAAGAAAGGCACAGTGTCGTCAGTTGTGTGGAATTGGTTCGGGTTTGCAGCGTCAGACGGAGCACAAACAGCGCCTCGCCGCAAAGTCAGTCCCTACAGGATTTCGCGATGTTGTGATCGCAACTATTAACGCAAACTCAAGCAAACCCCGCAAACCCCTGATAACACAGCAATATCATTTTAAAAAGTATACACTTGGCCTGTTCAAATACAGGTATTTTTAATTAGATTAATTACCACCTCACATATGTTTCAAAACAGATTTTGTTAGTTTTTACAGTTCTAGCTAATATTTTTAAGAAGAATTACAAAAAAATTTGCAACTTTTAAGAAAATCCCAGGGCCTTCTCTTCTGTTTGACTTTGTCTGATTGCACTTTAACCTCAAGAGGAAATCAAAGCAATAAAGCTAAACTTGTTTTGGACAATTTCTCTGTCTTCAGTTTGATTTTAAGTAAGTGGGAAAAAAATCGTTTTTAAATCGTAAATCGAATTTTTTGTGAAAAAATCTGAGATTTTTTTTTTAGGCAAAATCGCCCAGCTCTATTTGAAACCAGAGCCTACTTTTGGAACATAGTAAGTTAAATTCACTACATTTCACAAAAATGTAAGTTCCTGTATTTACAAGTCTAAACTTAACCCAGACTAAACCATGGAATAAAACAAGGCTAAGCTGTGACTAAATTAATTAAATTCCCACTAAAACTGGACTTTTTAAACATTTGTATTTAGTCACAACACATGTTCTTTTAAGGCTCTGGTGGAAAATGATTCTTCAGTGTAAATCTCTGTCAGCTGGAGACCACAGTGTTATTGTGATATATTTAGATTCTTGTGATACAGATATTGCGATAACGATAATTTTGTGATATACTGTGCAGCTCTAAACAAAAGTGTTAGAATGTGACAGAGAGAAGAGTTAAAGATGAGTTAAGTAAGAGTCCTTCCGTCACATGGGGCCCCGACATGAGCCTGACCAGAATTAGTATTAAAGGGCAAGAATCAAACAATGACCGATTGTTTGTAAATGCAAAAATCAGCCTGATATCGACCTCTATAATAGACATGAGATGATATTATAGACCAGTGACTCTCAAAGATTTCACACCAAGTACCACCTGAGAAAATATTTGGCTTTAAAAGTAAGCCAGGACTAAACCGGGACTAAACCGGGACTAAACCGGGACTAAACCGGGACTAAACCGGGACTAAACCGGGACTAAACCGGGACTAAACCGGGACTAAACCGGGACTAAACCGGGACTAAACCGGGACTAAACCAGGACTAAACCGGGACTAAACCAGATCTGACCAGCTCCATCTAAAGTAGGACTAAAACTTGAGTAAATTGGCTCTAACTAAACTAATCCACCCTTGAATTGTAAAAAACTAGAGAACTGATCTAGAATAGATGCCGATGCAGGCTGTTCCATGTTTTGGAAAACACATAGAGGCACACTGGCAGAGTGGTTAGCTGCTCTCGCCTCCCAGCAAGGAGATCGATCCTCAGCCAACACAAACTCTGAGTGGAGTCTGCAGGTCCTCGCTGTGACCCCGGGTTCCTCCCACCGTCATGGCCCAAAGTTACCGGGATAGGCTCCCGTCAGCCGTGACCCCTAACGGGAAAAACAAAAGAAGATGAATGAATATGATGATGATAATAATAATAATAATAATAATAATAATGATAATAATAATAATGCATTAGTCTTATACACTTTTTGTAGACACACAGAGTGGCTTTACAGTTTGGTGCATTATTCATTCCTCAGTTACGCTCGGTGGTGGAAGCGTGGCTGCGCCCACAAACAGACTCTGACACTTTCACACAGGTCTAACTTGCCCATGGACACAACAACAGCATGCAACTGCCAACCTTCGGCCAGCTTTCGGGTTAGTGGGCGAACGTTGCTACCAACTGAGCTACTGCCACTCACTGAGAGGAAGTAACTTTATTAGAGAACCATACAGAAAAAAATGTACCCTGTAAACACAATTTTAAGTTATAAAAGGAATTATTTGTGATGTTGTTTCATGACATTTGTTTATCGTAAACTCCTTGAAAGTGTTCCTCACTTTCTAATCCAGGTGTCAATGACATCATGATTACATGATTACATGAATTCCACCCCACCGTTCCTTTCCTCCCTTCACTCTCTGAGATGTATGCACAGTTATTGTAAATCCTGCTTAAATACCTCACTACCCCAACTTCTGTCTGAGGGACAACACCGACAACACGTTTTGCCAAAAATGCAGTGATTCGATTGCAGTTTGTCCTTTCGTTTACACAAGGACGGGGTTTTGTTTTCTGAATCCGCAATCTTTTGAAAATGCTAGAAGATGTGTTTTGGTCTCACAGCGGGGAGCCGCTGTAAACTGGAAAAACCAGTCCTCACTGAAAACAACGAGGTACAGCCTCAATCTGAACAGTGATTGGTTGTCTGCTGGCCACATGTCGTTTTATTTACATCTCATGTTTTTGTGTAAATGCGAGTCGGAGGCGGCAGGCTGTTGTGTTTTCCTGGCCATCGCTGTTGTGTAAATGGGGCCTTGTGTCTTGCTGAAGGAGAACCGTCAGACCTTTTTTTTTCAAGGAAATAAAACAATCTTTGATCAGAGTCCATGTTTCATTACTCGTCAGTGCTGAGAAGCACAACAGCACTAAAAATGGACAGAGAAGTTCATTCTGAGAAAAATAGAAGTCACTGCTTGTGTATAAACGTGTCTCAGAAGTTACGGCTTGATAAAGCGTTACTTTGTCTTTAAAGCTGGCCGTATGCTTCATAAGCGCTGCAGGTTTCCTCCACATCACTAACTCGTTTCTCACCACTGAATGGTCAAAGATGTGTCATTTTATCGTAGACCCCTGACTGGGAGCGACCTGACTCATTCACTCAGCCGTCCCCATTAATATCTCCTCGTCCTCCTGTGAATTGTGTCTCTAAAACTCCTTTCCTCTTTCTCGTAGGGATGGTGCAGAAGTTGGACCAGAAGCTCCCGGTCGCTAACGAGTACCTGCTCCTCTCCGGCGGTGTGCGCGAGGGCGTCGTGGACATGGACCTGGACGACCTCAGCGTCTACGCCCGCGGCACCGACTACGACATGGACTTCACCCTCTTGGTCCCCGCCCTGAAGCTGCACGACCGCAACCAACCGGTGACTCTCGACATGCGCCACTCCGCCCTGGGGCACTCCTGGCTGTCCCTGCGACTTTTCGACGAGGGCACGATCAACAAGTGGAAGGACTGCTGCACCATCGTGGACCACATCAACGGCACGACCAACTACTTCTTCTCCCCGACGCTCGTGGCCGACTGGTTCCACCAATCCATTTCCGTCGTGCTTTCCGAGATCCAGAAGAAGCCGCAGAGGGGGATGCCGAGGGTAGAGAAAGTCGAGCGTAACGGGACTATCATTTCGGTGATTTTGGGCGTCGGGAGCAGCCGGATGCTTTACGATATCGTCCCGGTCGTGTCGTTCAAAGGCTGGCCCGCGGTGGCGCAAAGCTGGCTCATGGAGAACCACTTTTGGGACGGAAAAATCACAGAAGAGGAAGTGATCAGCGGGTTCTATCTGGTTCCCGCCTGCTCCTACAAAGGTCGCAAGGAGAACGAGTGGCGTTTGTCGTTTGCCAGAAGCGAAGTTCAGCTAAAAAAGTGCATTTCTCAGAGTCTGATGCAGGCGTACCAAGCGTGCAAGGCGATAATCATCAAACTCCTGTCGCGCCCCAAAGCCATCAGCCCGTACCACCTTCGTAGCATCATGCTGTGGGCGTGCGACCGTTTACCCGCCAACTACCTTTCGCAAGAGGACTTCTCCGCCCACTTCCTGCTCGGCCTGATCGACGACCTGCAGCACTGCCTCGTGAACAAGACGTGTCCGAACTACTTCATCCCGCAGTGCAACATGCTGGAGCACCTGTCGGACGAGACGGCCATGCTGCACGCCCGCAAGCTGTCCTCGGTGCGCTCCGACCCCGCCGAGCACCTGCGCACCACCATAGAGCACGCCAAGGCCGCCAACAGGCTGACGGTGGAGGTGCAGTGGCGGGGCAGCTCGAACAACCTGCCGTCGCCGCAGTCGGACGCCGGCGGGGACAGCCAGCCGGACGACCGTTTGGCCAAAAAGCTGCAGCAGCTGGTGACGGAGAACCCTGGGAAGTCCATCTCCGTGTTCATAAACCCGGACGACGTGACGCGGCCGCACTTCCGCATCGACGACAAGTTCTTCTAAAAAAACAACAACAAAAAAAACCCGCAAAAGAACAAAAAACCTTTCCTCTTTATCCGTCCTATCTCCTGTTTCCTACCGTCCTTCCTTCCTATTCACCACTGAATCCTTTCAAACTGAAGCCTTTATGCCAGTCTCTGCTGAGAGAGTTGCTGATTTTAGCTCATGAGGAAATACAAATTCAACTTGCAATGATTTTTTTTAATCCGTTGTCAAGTAACTGAATCATTCTGCTCAAGTGATTTTATTAACCCTCAGGCCCCTGGCACCCTTTAGGGTTTTTCAAATGTATTTTTTGCTCTCATTTTGGCATTTCTCATGCTCATGAGACGTTCATTAATAAATACATTTTATAATATCAGCGTCACATCTGAAAAGAAAGTAAATCTTCTCCTGTCTGGATAAAAACCTCTCTCCCTCTCTCTCAGTCCTTTAAGTCCCATTGACTCCCAATAAAATCACTTATTTTCCCTCTGCTGCCGTTCCAATACAGAAATGTTAAATCCTGTTAATTCCTCTGTAACTCTGTCAGTCAGAGGCTAAACAATACACAAACAAAATCATCACCACCAGATCCACCATTTTCTCAGTGCATTGTGGGAAATAATTCCTTATTATTCCAGTTCCAGAGTTTCAGAGCAAAGTAAAAATGGATTAAATCAGTGTTAGGGTGAATCAGAGACCGATCAGGACTGGGAATCCCTTTTCCTCTTTTATTCCCACTTCTTTTAATCCCCTTTTATTTACAAATATATGGATTTATGTAAACAAACTGCATTTAGAGTTAAAATGTGAAATGAATATGAAATTCTTCTCTGTGATGAGGAAAGGGGTTGACCCAGAGAGCTAAAAGGGATTTAGGAGGAAGAACGTGATTTATTTTTATTTTTTTTTCTAAGGAGGCCTGAGGGTTAAAGGTCACTATTCTGCTTGAAAGCTGCAAATCTGCTGTTTACTGAACTAAAATGTTTAGAATCCAGCCTTATTTAACCGTGTTCATGTCTCAGCATTTTTATCCTTAACCACAGCTGCAGTATTTGATGTGCCACAGTGCCACCTGCTGGTCTGCCAGTGTACCATAAACTCTGTGAAATGCTGATCATCGTTGTTGCCAAGAGGAAGCTGCTAAAGCCAAGTGTACCCTGTTTTATTACTCACACCCTGGAACTGATCCTAATGTTACTGAACGCCATACTCATCACCGGTACTGGACTGTCCCGTCGCCGGTGTCGCCCGTACTGGACTGTCCCGTCGCCGGTGTCGCCGGTACTGGACTGTCCCGTCGCCGGTGTCGCCGGTACTGGACTGTCCCGTCGCCGGTGTCGCCGGTACTGGACTGTCCCGTCGCCGGTGTCGCCGGTACTGGACTGTCCCGTCGCCGGTGTCGCCGGTACTGGACTGTCCCGTCGCCGGTGTCGCCGGTACTGGACTGTCCCGTCACCGGTGTCGCCGGTACTGGACTGTCCCGTCACCGGTGACGCCGGTACTGGACTGTCCCGTCACCGGTGTCGCCGGTACTGGACTGTCCCGTCACCGGTGTCGCCGGTACTGGACTGTCCCGTCACCGGTGACGCCGGTACTGGACTGTCCCGTCACCGGTTCACACTAACACCATTCCTCGTGAGCTAAAATCCCAGTTCTCTCTCAGAGACGACCACCACAGTCCTTTCTTTCAGCACAGAAGCCTTTACTCCCTCCAGAGTCCACTGAGAGAAACACTGCGACTGCTGACCCCGCCCCCGACCCTGACCCCGCCCCTGACCCCGACCCTGACCCCGACCCTGAGCCCGACCCTGACCCCGCCCCTGACCCCGCCCCTGACCCACTGAGGCCTGACTCTGTAGCTTCAGATTCAGAAGAACTTTGGGGCTGCACACTACATCATTTATCAACCAAGTGTTCAGGATTTAGTCCTGACTCAGTCCTTCATTTAGTCCAGGTTTAGTTCTGGTTTAGACCAAGTTGAGTTCTGATTAAGCTCTAGTTTAACTCTGGTTTAACTCTAGCTTAGCCCTTTTTTAGACCCATTTTAGTCCTGGTTTAGCCCTGCTTTAGCCTGGGTTTAGATCTGGTTTAGTCCTGCATTTATTGTGTTTTTCTGATGTGGTGCAGCCCTAAATTACTTCACTACAGTCAGCAGAACAACTAAATATCATTAGCCCTGGTTTAGTCCTGGTTTAGTCCCGGTTTATCCCCGGTTTATCCCCGGTTTATCCCCGGTTTATCCCCGGTTTATCCCCGGTTTATCCCCGGTTTATCCCCGGTTTAGCCCCGGTTTAGCCCCGGTTTAGCCCCGGTTTAGCCCCGGTTTAGCCCCGGTTTAGCCCCGGTTTAGCCCTGGTTTAGCCCTGGTTTAGCCCCGGTTTAGCCCTGGTTTAGCCCTGGTTTAGCCCTGGTTTAGCCCTGGTTTATCCCCGGTTTATCCCCGGTTTATCCCCGGTTTATCCCCGGTTTAGCCCCGGTTTAGCCCCGGTTTAGCCCCGGTTTAGCCCCGGTTTAGCCCCGGTTTAGCCCTGGTTTAGCCCTGGTTTAGTCCCGGTTTAGTCCCGTCATGTTTCTGAGTGGACTCTGGTCTTTACTCCTGTTGAACTCCTGTTTTCTCGTTGAAGACCTGCCTTTTCTCTTTTAAGCCAATCCTTTTTTAAACCTTTTTTTTTTTTGCCACAGAAGTGAGTTTGGTGCTGTCGTCACCGTTGTTGTCGTTGTCGTCGTTGTTTTGTTGCACAGATTATTTTTGTATTCCCGCCCCCGTCTCCTGCTCTTTCACTGTGTGCCCTGTGGTCCGCCTGCTCTATGCCTTCTGAACTCAAACCGCTCCAGAGCCGGGATCAGAGGCCCACCTTCAGACCTGGACTCGTGGTTCTGGGTCCAGTTAAAACGGACTGACTGTGAAAAGTCTAGACCGCTGGTTCTCAAGCTGTGGTACGGGGCCTGCGGGTGGTACGCAGTCTCTTTCTAATGGTACTCGGGAGTCTTTTTAAGAAATGAAAAGCATTAAAAAGATAAGTACGGCTGGGTTAATTCAGGTTTAGTCTTGGATTTGGTTTACAGTAGACCTGCTGTTGTTAAGTCTTGGTTTAGTCCTGGTTTAGTTCTGTTTAAAGGCTGGGACAGTGCTGATTTAAATCTGGTCTAGCTCTTTTTCAGTCCTGGTTTAGCCTTGGTTTAGGTTTAGTTCTGTATTAGACTTAGTTTTGTCATTTAAGTCTTGGTTTAATCCTGGTTTACAGTAGATGGTCTTGAATTTCCTTTGGGATCAATAATAATCTGCCCTGGTTAAGTCTTGGTTTAGCCCTGGTTTAGTCCACTATTTTAAGCTTTGGGTTAGACCTGGGTTAGTCCAGCCCTATTCGCACGGGATAAGCATTTACCCCTGGACCTCTGTAATTTGTGAATTACCCCCGAAGTCAGTGTTTTTAGTCGAGCATTCACACAGGATAAACGATGTCTGTAATTTATTTGATTTTACAGACTTTATTCCAGATATGACGTATTGAAAATTACACAGATTTATAATAAAAATCCCAGATTTTGTTTATATTTCTAGCTCTACTTAATCCTAAACTACTATCTTTTATTGATTTCCTAACAAAAAACAAACTTTACCTCAGGCTACGGCGCAGCTCATCCATTATCTGTGCAGATTTCTCTTCTTAAACAGCAGGCGGCGCTCTTTATTCATCCATTCACTGTGATTCTGGATCTAACTTTAGCACTGAAAGCGTCCAAAACAGCCCCATGTTGCTCCAAAAACTTAGTCTAACGTTGCCATGACGACAGGAGGTGTGTTTCCAGGTCACATCTCCAATGTAGGTTGTTTTTTCTTTTACTTTTTTTCTTTTTTACTTTTTACTCTGAGAAAAAAGTAATAATTTCAGAGTAAGACCAAAAGAGACGTCTTATTATGAAGAGAGTTTAAATCCAGAGGTAAAATGGAGCGTTAACATTTTGGATCACTGTTAGGAACTTTAGGAAACAATCTGACGACAAAATCAGCCTGAATCACAGACACAGGGATTCACACAGGACTGGTTTTATCAGAGGACCTCTGTGTTGGCCGAGATATCGGTCGGTCATTTTTTTACAGACGGAAGATTCACACAGGATAAAAATCACAGACGACATCAGCGATTATTACAAATTACTGGAGGTTCCTGGGTAAAACTGATCCCGTGTGAACAGGGCTTTAATAATAATAAAGCTGGTACTTGTAGAGCCAAATATTTTGTGAGACGGTACTTGGTTTGAAAAGTCTGAGAACCACTGGCCTAGGTCTTGATGCTCAGTGGATAGAGAGCATTTACCCCTGAACTAGCATATAGGAGTCAGGGACAATGCCTCTCGTGCTTCTGATGATGATATTTCGAGGCGCACAGAACCAGGAGGGGCCAGTTTAAAGGTGGACGTCCTGTTTGGAGGAATGTCTGGAGTGTGAACTGTAAATACTGAGTCTAAGATATAACGTGTAGATGGAATAATATTGTTCTCGTCTAACTTTGCACAGAATGTAAAAATCACTGCTGACCGTGGATGTGCTTTTCATATCGAACACGTCGCGTCGCTCAGAAAACGGTCGTACGGCGATGGGGAGACAGATTATTAACTCTAAAGTAAACAAAATGGCTTCCGGACGATCTGGAAAAGTTAGAGGTGATTTTGAAAACATTACTGCCCAATCACAGCGAGTGAAAGTTAATCTGTGAAAAACTCTGTGGTACGACTTTTTCTGAGCGACACGGTGAGCTGTGTCCAGACAGAAATCCGAACAAAGGTCCAATATTCTGCTTTTAACCCTGTTCTAATGTGGTCTCCTCCTCAGAAACAGAGCTGCAGCAGTATTCTGTCTGAGTAATCCTGTATGCTGAGGCGCTGTCCCTTCTCCAGAGCTGAAAACGCTCGGTCTCACAGCTCTACGTAGACACAGTGAAACCAGGAAGTGCTCCTGCGCGTTTCTAAAGCCCAGACACCGTCACCGGACTCGTTCTGATCATTTCAGAGTTAGTTTACAGCTGAACTCAGGAACTGTTTCTGCCTCACGTTCCTCTCTGGAGCGCCCCCTACAGTTCAGAGTACAGCACTGTGGTAAACGCTCCCCAGTCCAGGTGACTCCTGTGTGACTGGGCTCGGCTTCACTCTCCTTTTCTCCTCCTCAGAGCTGTACAGAGTTTTTTTTTTCTTTTTTCATTTGGTCGCTCTGTCCCGACGAAATTCGAGAAATAAAGTAGGGCTGCAACAACTAATCGCATTAATCAATAATCGATTATTGAAATAATCGTCAACTAATTTAATAATCATTTAATTGTTACCTTGAGTATTCACAGACTCTGAAACGAGGAGGGTTTATTACCAACAGAGAGCAGTAAAGCCACAAAAAACTGTTAAAAACAATGTACATTTTGTGTTTTTGATTAAAAATATCTTTGTGTATATTTGCACGAACTTATGGCCACGTCTGGATCAGATTTATTAAAACTAAGCAATTTTTGGTAGAATTATCACTATTTTTTTGACCAGGAACTATAAAAAGTTTTTGACCTCTTTACTTGCACTTCTCTATTTGATTATTAATTGAAACAATAATTGACAGATTTATTGACCATTAAAATAAGCCCTAAAATAAATCCATCTGCAGCTTGTTTGGCTCCAACACCAGAATGTGCCGCTTTCTCGTCAGACTTCTGTGACCTGTGCAAACTGTTTATTTAAGGGAGAAAAGTGACTGAGTTACACTTTAAAGCAGGGATTCACCGATACCGATACCAGTATCGGGTATCGGTACCGATACCATGTCCAAGTACTCGTACTCGTATTCATAAAAGTGGGCCGATACCAACAACCGATACCACTTTACAGCGCTGTCACGTGACATTCCCCTCTCAGCTGAGCAGTGATAACCGAGTGGAAGGATTTCAGAGTGAACTGTATGGAGATAAAAGCAAAGCTGGCTCTACATTCTGCTCAACCAGACTTATCCCAAATCATACGTGAGTCCTGAAACTTAAGCAGTTGTCCTTTTGTTGTCCTAGTTGTCCCGAAAATGATATAAGCGCGGAGTGTGAAGCAGTTGTTGTCTGATAAAACATAAGAAGTACCGTTGCTGATTGTGTTAGCTGCTGTGTTAGCTGCTGTATGTCTTGGTGAATCTCCGCTGGTTATGTGCAGATGCTCAATCTGTCTTTAAAATGAATAGAGGAGAATCTAAGCTTTAAAATGAGGTATAACATGTCCATATTTAGCAAATGTTAGCCGTGGTTAGCTGTGTTCAAACCTCTCTGTTGTAAAAATAACTTAGCATCGCAGAGCGGGGATAGACGGCAAAAAGACGACACAGTATGGGATGAATGAGATACAGCAGTGTGACTGTATAAACTATAAAGTAACTCCTATATAAGTACTCGTATCGGTACTCGGTATCGGCGAGTACTCAAATGGAAGTACTCGTACTCGTATCGGTTTGAAAAAAAGTGGTATCGGTGCATCCCTACTTTAAAGTTAGCCTCGTGTTGCTAACAGCTGTGCTAATTGGCCGCTTTATGCTCTGTCCAGTCCCCAGCGTTGCCAGCAGGGGACGACAGACATCTAATCCAGCAAAAGGGAATTTTAGTTTAAAATGTCTGAAAAAAAGAAATCGTTGGCCTCTGGTATCAAAACGATGTGACGCAGACGCTGTCCAATCAGAGCTCCAGAGGACGCTCTTAAAGGGACAGACACCTAAATATTCCAAAGAGAACGTTGTGTATTATCAGAATAAAAACAACATCAGTGCCATTGAAAGTATCTTTGTTTGGAAAACCTTTTACTGGACAAACTTTGGCTTCTGTCTCTGTCTGGACACCGCTTTAATCCAACATATTTTACTCCTTATACCACTCCATGTCTCTCACCGCTGTTCCACTTTTTACAGCCACGTAAC
The DNA here is from genome assembly GCA_020698575.1 of Bostrychus sinensis. Taxonomy (NCBI): domain Eukaryota; kingdom Metazoa; phylum Chordata; class Actinopteri; order Gobiiformes; family Eleotridae; genus Bostrychus; species Bostrychus sinensis. The sequence continues at coordinate 725,173 of CM036245.1, read as the reverse complement.
ACCGTTTTATTTTTGCATATTTTACATAAACATAGCTACAACATTAACCTAACTAAATGGCTAGAATTGCACTGAAAAATTAACATTGTCTAAAGGGAAAAAAGTCAAAATGGTATAAAAAGGACTAAAAATGAGCTCTTCGCTGCAAAAAGGCTTTAAAAAGATAACAATGCAGTTAATGTCCTAACACTGGTCACTGTTGAGAGGTAACACTCCAGACTTTTACACTGAGTTTACTTTGTTTTGACTGAGTTTATATCTGTTTCAGTCCATCCCTTTAAAATGTGAGTTTATTTGTTTGTTGGATGTTTTAGAGCCACACAGGAGATTATACAGAAGGTCAACGTCAGGAGTTTGGAGAAGCAGACGGGAGCAACTACTGTTACTTAGTCCTGGTTTACTTTAGAACTAGTTTTGCCATATTTAAGTCTTAGTTTAGACCCGTTTTAATCCTGGTTTTACTGTAAATCTAATTTGCCCTGGCTAGGTTTTGGTTTAGTCCTGATTTAGTTGTGGTTTAGATCTGGTTTCTACTGAGTTTAGACCTGGTTTGGATCTGATATAGACCTGGTTAAGCCCTGGTTTACTGTAGACCTATTAGTCCTGGTTTAATCCTGCATTAGTCCTGGTTTATACCTGGTCTAACTCTCGTTTAGCCCTGGTTTAGACCTACTAAAGACCTGCTTTAGTCTGGGTTTAATCCTGGTTTACTGTAGACCTAATTTGTGGTTTAGAAGAGAAGTTTACACCTAGTTTAGACCTGGTTTTGCCTTGATTTAGCCCTGGTTTATTGTAGACCGATTAGTCCTGGTTTAATTCTGTTTTAGTCCTAGTTTAGCCCCGACTAAGTCCTCGTTTAGAACTACTTCAGACCTGGTTTAGACTGGGTTTAATCCTGGTTTACTATAGAGCTAGTGTTGCCATATTTAAGTCTTGGGTTAGACCTGGTTTAGTTCTCTTTTAGTCTTGCTTTAGACTCTGTTTAATCCTGGTTTAGACCTGGTTTAGACCTGCGTTAGACCTGGTTTAGACCTGCTTCAGACCTGGTTTAGTCCTGGTTTAGTCCTGGTTTAGACCTGCTTCAGACCTGGTTTAGACCTGGTTTAGTCCCTGTGGTGTTGCTCCTGTCCACTTCTCCACACCGTGAGTATTGGTGATGAATGATTGTCCTCGCTGTTGTCTCTGAAACGTCTTCCTGCTGCTGTTTGTCAGTTGTCCACAGGAGTTTCAGTCACAGACTAAAATAAATAAAACTGTCCTAATGTGAAGTCATGTGACTGTGGAGGAGGAGGAGTCACGTGACCTGGTCATGTGACTGAAGAGGAGGAGTCATGTGACCTGCTGTATGTGGAGACTACTGATGTAAATAACACTTGAATAAATAACTTTAAACTGCTGCAGACTCTGGGTTTGACTGGGATTTAGAGCAGAGTATGTAGTCCTGGTTTAGTCCTGGTTTAGACCTGGGTTAGTCCTGGTTTAGATCTGGTTTAGTCCTGGGTTAGTCCTGGTTTAGTCCTGGTTTAGACCTGGTTTAGACCTGGGTTAGTCCTGGGTTAGACCTGGTTTGGTCCAGGTTTAGTCCTGATTTAGACCTGGTTTAGTCCTGGTTTGGTCCAGGTTTAGTCCAGGTTTAGTCCAGGTTTAGTCCTGGTTTAGTCCAGGTTTAGACCTGGGTTAGTCCTGGTTTAGATCTGGTTTAGTCCTGGTTTAGTCCTGGGTTAGTCCTGGTTTAGTCCTGGTTTAGACCTGGGTTAGTCCTGGGTTAGACCTGGTTTGGTCCAGGTTTAGTCCTGATTTAGACCTGGTTTAGTCCTGGTTTGGTCCAGGTTTAGTCCAGGTTTAGTCCAGGTTTAGTCCTGGTTTAGTCCAGGTTTAGACCTGGGTTAGTCCTGGTTTAGATCTGGTTTAGTCCTGGTTTAGACCTGGTTTAGACCTGGGTTAGTCCTGGTTTAGTCCTGGTTTAGACCTGGTTTAGTCCAGGTTTGGTCCAGGTTTAGTCCAGGTTTAGTCCTGGTTTAGTCCAGGTTTAGTCCTGGTTTGGTCCAGGTTTAGTCCTGGTTTAGACCTGGTTTAGTCCTGGTTTGGTCCAGGTTTAGTCCTGGTTTAGTCCAGGTTTAGTCCAGGTTTGGTCCAGGTTTAGTCCAGGTTTAGTCCTGGTTTGGTCCAGGTTTAGTCCTGGTTTAGTCCAGGTTTAGTCCAGGTTTGGTCCAGGTTTAGTCCTGGTTTAGTCCTGGTTTGTTCCAGGTTTAGTCCAGGTTTAGTCCTGGTTTGGTCCAGGTTTAGTCCTGGTTTGGTCCAGGTTTAGTCCTGGTTTAGTCCAGGTTTAGTCCTGGTTTAGTCCAGGTTTAGTCCTGGTTTAGTCCAGGTTTAGTCCAGGTTTAGTCCAAGTTTAGTCCTGGTTTAGACCTGGGTTAGTCCTGGTTTAGTCCTGGTTTAGACCTGGTTTAGTCCAGGTTTGGTCCAGGTTTAGTCCAGGTTTAGTCCTGGTTTAGTCCAGGTTTAGTCCTGGTTTGGTCCAGGTTTAGTCCTGGTTTAGACCTGGTTTAGTCCTGGTTTGGTCCAGGTTTAGTCCTGGTTTAGTCCAGGTTTAGTCCAGGTTTGGTCCAGGTTTAGTCCAGGTTTAGTCCTGGTTTGGTCCAGGTTTAGTCCTGGTTTAGTCCAGGTTTAGTCCAGGTTTGGTCCAGGTTTAGTCCTGGTTTAGTCCTGGTTTGTTCCAGGTTTAGTCCAGGTTTAGTCCTGGTTTGGTCCAGGTTTAGTCCTGGTTTGGTCCAGGTTTAGTCCTGGTTTAGTCCAGGTTTAGTCCTGGTTTAGTCCAGGTTTAGTCCTGGTTTAGTCCAGGTTTAGTCCTGGTTTAGTCCAGGTTTAGTCCAGGTTTAGTCCAAGTTTAGTCCTGGTTTAGTCCTGGTTTAGTCCTGGTTTAGTCCAGGTTTAGTCCAGGTTTAGTCCTGGTTTAGTCCAGGTGTAGTCCAGGTTTAGTCCAGGTTTAGTCCTGGTTTAGTCCAGGTTTGGTCCAGGTTTAGTCCAGGTTTAGTCCAGGTTTGGTCCAGGTTTAGTCCTGGTTTAGTCCAGGTTTGGTCCAGGTTTAGTCCTGGTTTAGTCCAGGTTTAGTCCTGGTTTAGTCCAGGTTTGGTCCAGGTTTAGTCCTGGTTTAGTCCAGGTTTGGTCCAGGTTTAGTCCTGGTTTAGTCCAGGTTTAGTCCTGGTTTAGTCCAGGTTTAGTCCTGGTTTAGTCCTGGTTTAGTCCAGGTTTAGTCCAGGTTTAGTCCTGGTTTAGTCCAGGTTTAGTCCAGGTTTAGTCCAGGTTTAGTCCTGGTTTAGTCCAGGTTTGGTCCAGGTTTAGTCCTGGTTTAGTCCAGGTTTAGTCCAGGTTTGGTCCAGGTTTAGTCCTGGTTTAGTCCAGGTTTGGTCCAGGTTTAGTCCTGGTTTAGTCCAGGTTTAGTCCAGGTTTGGTCCAGGTTTGGTCCAGGTTTAGTCCTGGTTTAGTCCAGGTTTGGTCCAGGTTTAGTCCTGGTTTAGTCCAGGTTTAGTCCAGGTTTAGTCCAGGTTTAGTCCAGGTTTGGTCCAGGTTTAGTCCTGGTTTAGTCCTGGTTTAGTCCAGGTTTAGTCCAGGTTTAGTCCAGGTTTAGTCCAGGTTTGGTCCAGGTTTAGTCCTGGTTTAGTCCAGGTTTGGTCCAGGTTTAGTCCTGGTTTAGTCCAGGTTTAGTCCTGGTTTAGTCCTGGTTTAGTCCAGGTTTAGTCCTGGTTTAGTCCAGGTTTAGTCCAGGTTTAGTCCAGGTTTGGTCCAGGTTTAGTCCTGGTTTAGTCCAGGTTTGGTCCAGGTTTAGTCCTGGTTTAGTCCAGGTTTAGTCCAGGTTTAGTCCTGGTTTAGTCCAGGTTTAGTCCAGGTTTAGTCCTGGTTTAGTCCAGGTTTAGTCCAGGTTTAGTCCAGGTTTAGTCCTGGTTTAGTCCAGGTTTGGTCCAGGTTTAGTCCTGGTTTAGTCCAGGTTTAGTCCAGGTTTGGTCCAGGTTTAGTCCTGGTTTAGTCCAGGTTTGGTCCAGGTTTAGTCCTGGTTTAGTCCAGGTTTAGTCCAGGTTTGGTCCAGGTTTGGTCCAGGTTTAGTCCTGGTTTAGTCCAGGTTTGGTCCAGGTTTAGTCCTGGTTTAGTCCAGGTTTAGTCCAGGTTTAGTCCAGGTTTAGTCCAGGTTTGGTCCAGGTTTAGTCCTGGTTTAGTCCTGGTTTAGTCCAGGTTTAGTCCTGGTTTAGTCCAGGTTTAGTCCAGGTTTAGTCCAGGTTTGGTCCAGGTTTAGTCCTGGTTTAGTCCAGGTTTGGTCCAGGTTTAGTCCTGGTTTAGTCCAGGTTTAGTCCAGGTTTAGTCCTGGTTTAGTCCAGGTTTAGTCCAGGTTTAGTCCAGGTTTGGTCCAGGTTTAGTCCTGGTTTAGTCCAGGTTTAGTCCAGGTTTAGTCCTGGTTTAGTCCAGGTTTAGTCCAGGTTTAGTCCAGGTTTAGTCCAGGTTTAGTCCAGGTTTAGTCCTGGTTTAGTCCAGGTTTAGTCCAGGTTTAGTCCAGGTTTGGTCCAGGTTTAGTCCTGGTTTAGTCCAGGTTTAGTCCAGGTTTAGTCCTGGTTTAGTCCAGGTTTAGTCCAGGTTTAGTCCTGGTTTAGTCCAGGTTTAGTCCAGGTTTAGTCCAGGTTTAGTCCAGGTTTAGTCCTGGTATGTGGTCTTCCTGTCTGTAGTTATATAAAGCTCTGGCTCTGGACCATGTCCCACTGAGTGTCCACCTGCTGCACTTCACTCTGCCAACTGTCCCCACAGGACACGGTCCAGGACCAGGTCTGAACCAGGTCTGAACCAGGTCTGAACCAGGTCTGAACCAGGACTATTCCAAGACAAAAACCGGACTAACATTGAAGGCGTTCCATGAGAGCCAGGTCTGAGCCGCATGGGCCCAGGTCCAGGTCTAGACCTGGTCCTAGCTGGGCCCTGAGGTCTCTGTCCTAGACTTGGGCAGGTTCTGTTATTTCCAAATGAGTCTTGGGACGGTCCGGCTTTACCAGGACTGACCCAGCAGCAGGTCTCAGAACTAAACCAGGACTTAGGCTTCACTCTAAACAAAAACTGAAGCTGAACTAAACAAGGACTACTCCAGAAATAACCTGGGTCTAAACCGAGACCTGCAGGTCTAAACTAGAACTGAACCAGGTGTAGTCCAGGTCTAAACCAGGACTAAGCTTTAAACCAGGACCAATCTAGGACTAAGATCTAAGGCAGGACCAAATCAGGACTAAATCAGGACTAAACCAGGTCTAAACCAGGTCTGGTCTGTGGTCCTCCTCCGCAGCGCCAGTAGGTCCTCCCCTGTCCATCACCCCCCCCTCCCACTGCTGACGTCACCCCCGGTCCTCCCCGTTCGGCGCGCGCGAGCTGCAGCCGCACCAGACGCAGCATCCTCCAGGACACACGGCACTCGGACACGCACGCACGCACGCGCCCCCCTCTGAGCCCAGAAGAAGACGCGCGCCACAAAACCTACAGCCCGCAGACCTGCACAGTTTGTTTGTTTTTGTTTTTGTTTTCGTTTCTCCGCCGACGCCGCGCGCGGGCCGTGGATGCTGCCGCTGCGGACTTAGAGACGACGCCCCGCCGCCAGCTCCTCCGCCTCACGCCAAGGGCAGCCACCGGGAGAGCTCCCCGCCTCACAGCGCACCGCAGCGGGCATGGAGGGCAAAGAGAAGACGCCGGCAGGTACGGAGCTCCGGGGGCGGCGGGGGCGCGGCGGCGGCGCGGCGGCAGAGGCGGCGCGGCGAGGAGGCGGACTGCGGTGCGCCTGCCGCTGCCGCCGCTGCACCGGGGCGCCTGGGCTTTTTAGGTGTGGTTATTATGGGATGTGTGCGTGTGTGATGCAGCAAAACAGCGGACACACACACGCACGCACGCACACGCGGCGGAGCTCGGCTCGAGTTGTGTCCGGGCCGAGAGCGCAGTGTGCGGGCGGGGAACAGACCTGGGTTTGGTCCTGGCTCAGACCTGGGTTTGGTCCTGGCTCAGACCTGGGTTTGGTCCTGGCTCAGACCTGGTTCAGACCTGGTTCAGACCTGGTTCAGACCTGCTGCTGCTGTCTGGGCATGGCTGGGGATTTGGGACTTTGGGACCATGGCTTGCTCTTGGGTATTCACCAACAATTCATCTTTATTTAGTCCTGGTTTAGACCTGGTTTAGTCCTGGTTTAGTCCTGGTTTAGTCCTGGTTTAGTCCTGTTTAGTCCAGGTTTAGTCCTGGTTTAGACCTGGTTTAGTCCTGGTTTAGACCTGGTTTAGTCCTGGTTTAGTCCAGGTTTAGACCTGGTTTAGACCTGGTTTAGTCCAGGTTTAGTCCTGGTTTAGACCTGGTTTAGTCCTGGTTTAGACCTGGTTTAGTCCTGGTTTAGTCCTGGTTTAGTCCTGTTTAGTCCAGGTTTAGACCTGGTTTAGTCCAGGTTTAGTCCTGGTTTAGACCTGGTTTAGTCCTGGTTTAGTCCTGGTTTAGTCCTGTTTAGTCCAGGTTTAGACCTGGTTTAGTCCTGGTTTAGCCCTGGTTTAGACCTGGTTTAGTCCAGGTTTAGTCCTGGTTTAGTCCTGGTTTAGCCCTGGTTTAGTCCAGGTTTAGCCCTGGTTTAGTCCTGGTTTAGTCCTGGTTTAGACCTGGTTTAGTCCTGGTTTAGTCCTGGTTTAGTCCTGGTTTAGACCTGGTTTAGTCCAGGTTTAGTCCTGGTTTAGTCCTGGTTTAGTCCTGGTTTAGACCTGGTTTAGTCCTGGTTTAGTCCTGGTTTAGTCCTGTTTAGTCCAGGTTTAGACCTGGTTTAGTCCTGGTTTAGCCCTGGTTTAGACCTGGTTTAGTCCAGGTTTAGTCCTGGTTTAGTCCAGGTTTAGTCCTGGTTTAGTCCAGGTTTAGCCCTGGTTTAGACCTGGTTTAGTCCTGGTTTAGCCCTGGTTTAGCCCTGGTTTAGACCTGGTTTAGTCCTGGTTTAGCCCTGGTTTAGCCCTGGTTTAGACCTGGTTTAGCCCTGGTTTAGACCTGGTTTAGTCCTGGTTTAGCCCTGGTTTAGACCTGGTTTAGTCCAGGTTTAGACCTGGTTTAGACCTGGTTTAGTCCAGGTTTAGTCCTGGTTTAGTCCTGGTTTAGCCCTGGTTTAGACCTGGTTTAGCCCTGGTTTAGACCTGGTTTAGACCTGGTTTAGCCCTGGTTTAGACCTGGTTTAGCCCTGGTTTAGACCTGGTTTAGAGAGTCTTTACACTTGTAGTCCACTTATTAAGAGTTAGTTGAGACCAGGTCCAGACCAGGACTAAGTGTGTGGATCTGGTTTAGTCCCATTGTCCTCTATAGTCAGTCACTGCTTTGGGCCTGAGGCGGGGGACAGAGGAGGGATGGTTTAAACCAGGACTAAACCAGGACTAAACCAGGTCTAAACCAGGTCTAAACCAGGACTAAACCAGGTCTAAACCAGGACTAAACCAGGACTAAACCAGGACCAGAGCCTGTCCTCTGGACCTGTCCTCAGTGTCTCTGTGGGTCCCGTACATTCCCACACGCTCGTGTTTACTCCGGCGTTCTGTGGCGTATTGATTTTGGGATCAGATGGTCTTGGATCGTGGTCTGGACCGGACAGAAACCTGAGCCGGTCCCAGAGGAGTCCGGACTGAACCCGGTTTGTGAGACAGGACTTACATAGATCGATGTCTCTGAGAGGACACAGGTGAGAGACCAACAGGTGGAAAACAGGTGTGAGAGCTACAGGAGAGCGGCGGCCATGTTGGGAAGGGCAGAGAGCACAGGATTAACCAGGACTGAACCAGGTCTAAACCAGGTCTAAACCAGGTCTAAACCAGGACTAAACCAGGTCTAAACCAGGACTAAACCAGGTCTGCACAGTTTGACTTGTTTACAGACAGATTTGTATGTCCTCTCGTCATCACGTGGAGGTTCTGGTCGGTCTTCAGGTCCGAGTCCAGACCTGGTCCCAGAGTCCCAGGCTCAGAGCAGAGTCCTCAGATCGATGAGCCTCTGGATTACTGCTGCTTCTGTTCTAATGTCTCTGCCTCCTGTCACTCACAGCCCAAAGACCTGTCCCCGTCCCACTGTCCCCTCACAGACTCCCAAAGCATCATGGTATATCCGGAGTCACATGACACCCCCCACCACCACTATGTATACTGGTGCATTGTGGGAAACTGGGTGCAGTTCTTTTTATTCGCTGCACATTCAGACAACACAGACTCAGACACCGGCCAAGACCGGTCTGCCTGGTTTAGACCTGGTCTAGTCCTGGTTTAGACCTGGTTTAGACCTGGTTTAGTCCTGGTTTAGACCTGGTTTAGACCTGGTTTAGACCTGGTTTAGTCCTGGTTTAGACCTGGTTTAGACCTGGTTTAGACCTGGTTTAGACCTGGTTTAGACCTGGTTTAGTCCTGGTTTAGACCTGGTTTAGACCTGGTTTAGACCTGGTTTAGTCCTGGTTTAGACCTGGTTTAGACCTGGTTTAGACCTGGTTTAGACCTGGTTTAGACCTGGTTTAGTCCTGGTTTAGACCTGGTCTAGTCCTGGTCTAGTCCTGGTTTAGTCCTGGTTTAGACCTGGTTTAGCTCTGGTCTAGTCTTGGTGTAGTCCTGGTTTAGTCCTGGTATAGACCTGGTTTAGACCTGGTCTAGTCCTGGTCTAGTCCTGGTTTAGTCCTGGTTTAGACCTGGTTTAGCTCTGGTCTAGTCTTGGTGTAGTCCTGGTTTAGACCTGGTTTAGACCTGGTTTAGTCCTGGTTTAGACCTGGTCTAGTCCTGGTTTAGTCCTGGTTTAGCTCTGGTTTAGTCCTGGTCTAGTCCTGGTTTAGTCCTGGTTTAGCTCTGGTTTAGTCCTGGTCTAGTCCTGGTTTAGTCCTGGTCTAGTCCTGGTCTAGTCCTGGTTTAGTCCTGGTCTAGTCCTGGTTTAGACCTGGTTTAGCTCTGGTTTAGTCCTGGTCTAGTCCTGGTCTAGTCCTGGTTTAGTCCTGGTTTAGTCCTGGTCTAGTCCTGGTCTAGTCCTGGTTTAGTCCTGGTCTAGTCTTGGTGTAGTCCTGGTCTAGTCCTGGTCTAGTCCTGGTCTAGTCCTGGTTTAGTCCTGGTCTAGTCTTGGTGTAGTCCTGGTTTAGTCCTGGTTTAGTCCTGGTTTAGTCTTGGTTTAGACCTGGTTTAGACCTGGTTTAGTCCTGGTTTAGACCTGGTTTAGACCTGGTTTAGACCTGGTTTAGTCCTGGTTTAGACCTGGTTTAGACCTGGTTTAGACCTGGTTTAGACCTGGTTTAGTCCTGGTTTAGACCTGGTTTAGACCTGGTTTAGACCTGGTTTAGTCCTGGTTTAGTCCTGGTCTAGTCTTGGTGTAGTCCTGGTCTAGTCCTGGTCTAGTCCTGGTTTAGTCCTGGTCTAGTCTTGGTGTAGTCCTGGTTTAGTCCTGGTTTAGTCCTGGTTTAGTCCTGGTTTAGACCTGGTTTAGTCCTGGTTTAGACCTGGTTTAGTCCAGGTTTAGTCCTGGTTTAGACCTGGTTTAGTCCTGGTTTAGTCCTGGTTTAGTCCTGGTTTAGTCCTGTTTAGTCCAGGTTTAGTCCTGGTTTAGACCTGGTTTAGTCCTGGTTTAGACCTGGTTTAGTCCTGGTTTAGTCCAGGTTTAGACCTGGTTTAGACCTGGTTTAGTCCAGGTTTAGTCCTGGTTTAGACCTGGTTTAGTCCTGGTTTAGACCTGGTTTAGTCCTGGTTTAGTCCTGGTTTAGTCCTGTTTAGTCCAGGTTTAGACCTGGTTTAGTCCAGGTTTAGTCCTGGTTTAGACCTGGTTTAGTCCTGGTTTAGACCTGGTTTAGTCCTGGTTTAGTCCTGGTTTAGTCCTGTTTAGTCCAGGTTTAGACCTGGTTTAGTCCTGGTTTAGCCCTGGTTTAGACCTGGTTTAGTCCAGGTTTAGTCCTGGTTTAGTCCTGGTTTAGCCCTGGTTTAGTCCAGGTTTAGCCCTGGTTTAGTCCTGGTTTAGTCCTGGTTTAGACCTGGTTTAGTCCTGGTTTAGTCCTGGTTTAGTCCTGGTTTAGACCTGGTTTAGTCCAGGTTTAGTCCTGGTTTAGTCCTGGTTTAGTCCTGGTTTAGACCTGGTTTAGTCCTGGTTTAGTCCTGGTTTAGTCCTGTTTAGTCCAGGTTTAGACCTGGTTTAGTCCTGGTTTAGCCCTGGTTTAGACCTGGTTTAGTCCAGGTTTAGTCCTGGTTTAGTCCAGGTTTAGTCCTGGTTTAGTCCAGGTTTAGCCCTGGTTTAGACCTGGTTTAGTCCTGGTTTAGCCCTGGTTTAGCCCTGGTTTAGACCTGGTTTAGTCCTGGTTTAGCCCTGGTTTAGCCCTGGTTTAGACCTGGTTTAGCCCTGGTTTAGACCTGGTTTAGTCCTGGTTTAGCCCTGGTTTAGACCTGGTTTAGTCCAGGTTTAGACCTGGTTTAGACCTGGTTTAGTCCAGGTTTAGTCCTGGTTTAGTCCTGGTTTAGCCCTGGTTTAGACCTGGTTTAGCCCTGGTTTAGACCTGGTTTAGACCTGGTTTAGCCCTGGTTTAGACCTGGTTTAGCCCTGGTTTAGACCTGGTTTAGAGAGTCTTTACACTTGTAGTCCACTTATTAAGAGTTAGTTGAGACCAGGTCCAGACCAGGACTAAGTGTGTGGATCTGGTTTAGTCCCATTGTCCTCTATAGTCAGTCACTGCTTTGGGCCTGAGGCGGGGGACAGAGGAGGGATGGTTTAAACCAGGACTAAACCAGGACTAAACCAGGTCTAAACCAGGTCTAAACCAGGACTAAACCAGGTCTAAACCAGGACTAAACCAGGACTAAACCAGGACCAGAGCCTGTCCTCTGGACCTGTCCTCAGTGTCTCTGTGGGTCCCGTACATTCCCACACGCTCGTGTTTACTCCGGCGTTCTGTGGCGTATTGATTTTGGGATCAGATGGTCTTGGATCGTGGTCTGGACCGGACAGAAACCTGAGCCGGTCCCAGAGGAGTCCGGACTGAACCCGGTTTGTGAGACAGGACTTACATAGATCGATGTCTCTGAGAGGACACAGGTGAGAGACCAACAGGTGGAAAACAGGTGTGAGAGCTACAGGAGAGCGGCGGCCATGTTGGGAAGGGCAGAGAGCACAGGATTAACCAGGACTGAACCAGGTCTAAACCAGGTCTAAACCAGGTCTAAACCAGGACTAAACCAGGTCTAAACCAGGACTAAACCAGGTCTGCACAGTTTGACTTGTTTACAGACAGATTTGTATGTCCTCTCGTCATCACGTGGAGGTTCTGGTCGGTCTTCAGGTCCGAGTCCAGACCTGGTCCCAGAGTCCCAGGCTCAGAGCAGAGTCCTCAGATCGATGAGCCTCTGGATTACTGCTGCTTCTGTTCTAATGTCTCTGCCTCCTGTCACTCACAGCCCAAAGACCTGTCCCCGTCCCACTGTCCCCTCACAGACTCCCAAAGCATCATGGTATATCCGGAGTCACATGACACCCCCCACCACCACTATGTATACTGGTGCATTGTGGGAAACTGGGTGCAGTTCTTTTTATTCGCTGCACATTCAGACAACACAGACTCAGACACCGGCCAAGACCGGTCTGCCTGGTTTAGACCTGGTTTAGACCTGGTTTAGACCTGGTTTAGACCTGGTTTAGTCCTGGTTTAGACCTGGTTTAGACCTGGTTTAGACCTGGTTTAGTCCTGGTTTAGACCTGGTTTAGACCTGGTTTAGACCTGGTTTAGACCTGGTTTAGACCTGGTTTAGTCCTGGTTTAGACCTGGTCTAGTCCTGGTCTAGTCCTGGTTTAGTCCTGGTTTAGACCTGGTTTAGCTCTGGTCTAGTCTTGGTGTAGTCCTGGTTTAGTCCTGGTATAGACCTGGTTTAGACCTGGTCTAGTCCTGGTCTAGTCCTGGTTTAGTCCTGGTTTAGACCTGGTTTAGCTCTGGTCTAGTCTTGGTGTAGTCCTGGTTTAGACCTGGTTTAGACCTGGTTTAGTCCTGGTTTAGACCTGGTCTAGTCCTGGTTTAGTCCTGGTTTAGCTCTGGTTTAGTCCTGGTCTAGTCCTGGTTTAGTCCTGGTTTAGCTCTGGTTTAGTCCTGGTCTAGTCCTGGTTTAGTCCTGGTCTAGTCCTGGTCTAGTCCTGGTTTAGTCCTGGTCTAGTCCTGGTTTAGACCTGGTTTAGCTCTGGTTTAGTCCTGGTCTAGTCCTGGTCTAGTCCTGGTTTAGTCCTGGTTTAGTCCTGGTCTAGTCCTGGTCTAGTCCTGGTTTAGTCCTGGTCTAGTCTTGGTGTAGTCCTGGTCTAGTCCTGGTCTAGTCCTGGTCTAGTCCTGGTTTAGTCCTGGTCTAGTCTTGGTGTAGTCCTGGTTTAGTCCTGGTTTAGTCCTGGTTTAGTCTTGGTTTAGACCTGGTTTAGACCTGGTTTAGTCCTGGTTTAGACCTGGTTTAGACCTGGTTTAGACCTGGTTTAGTCCTGGTTTAGACCTGGTTTAGACCTGGTTTAGACCTGGTTTAGACCTGGTTTAGTCCTGGTTTAGACCTGGTTTAGACCTGGTTTAGACCTGGTTTAGTCCTGGTTTAGTCCTGGTCTAGTCTTGGTGTAGTCCTGGTCTAGTCCTGGTCTAGTCCTGGTTTAGTCCTGGTCTAGTCTTGGTGTAGTCCTGGTTTAGTCCTGGTTTAGTCCTGGTTTAGTCCTGGTTTAGACCTGGTTTAGTCCTGGTTTAGACCTGGTTTAGACCTGGTTTAGTCCTGGTTTAGTCCTGGTTTAGTCCTGGTTTAGTCCTGGTTTAGTCCTGGTCTAGTCTTGGTGTAGTCCTGGTTTAGACCTGGTTTAGAGACACTTCTCCCACCTGTCGTACACAGTATGATTGCAACAGGGAGGGCATCCGGTGTAAAACCTGGTTCACCTCTAACCAAGGCAGGAGCAGCAGAAAGAGAGAAACCCTGTGGTGGTGCAGGGCCGTGTGCAGCGGTCACATGACTCTGACAGACGCAGACGTACCCATCGAGTACTGATACTTCATATATGCAGTAGTAAAAAGTATGTAGTGATAAAAGTACTCCAGCAGCAGTGAGTACTGATACTTCATATATGCAGTAGTAAAAAGTATGTAGTGATAAAAGTACTCCAGCAGCAGTGAGTACTGATACTTCATATATGCAGTAGTAAAAAGTATGTAGTGATAAAAGTACTCCAGCAGCAGTGAGTACTGATACTTCATATATGCAGTAGTAAAAAGTATGTAGTGATAAAAGTACTCCAGCAGCAGTGAGTACTGATACTTCATATATGCAGTAGTAAAAAGTATGTTGTGATAAAAGTACTCCAGCAGCAGTGAGTACTGATACTTCATATATGCAGTAGTAAAAAGTATGTTGTGATAAAAGTACTCCAGCAGCAGCGAGTACTGATACTTCATATATGCAGTAGTAAAAAGTATGTTATGATAAAAGTACTCCAGCAGCAGCGAGTACTGATACTTCATATATGCAGTAGTAAAAAGTATGTAGTGATAAAAGTACTCCAGCAGCAGTGAGTACTGATACTTCATATATGCAGTAGTAAAAAGTATGTTGTGATAAAAGTACTCCAGCAGCAGTGAGTACTGATACTTCATATATGCAGTAGTAAAAAGTATGTTGTGATAAAAGTACTCCAGCAGCAGTGAGTACTGATACTTCATATATGCAGTAGTAAAAAGTATGTTATGATAAAAGTACTCCAGCAGCAGTGAGTACTGATACTTCATATATGCAGTAGTAAAAAGTATGTAGTGATAAAAGTACTCCAGCAGCAGTGAGTACTGATACTTCATATATGCAGTAGTAAAAAGTATGTAGTGATAAAAGTACTCCAGCAGCAGTGAGTACTGATACTTCATATATGCAGTAGTAAAAAGTATGTAGTGATAAAAGTACTCCAGCAGCAGCGAGTACTGATACTTCATATATGCAGTAGTAAAAAGTATGTAGTGATAAAAGTACTCCAGCAGCAGTGAGTACTGATACTTCATATATGCAGTAGTAAAAAGTATGTAGTGATAAAAGTACTCCAGCAGCAGTGAGTACTGATACTTCATATATGCAGTAGTAAAAAGTATGTTGTGATAAAAGTACTCCAGCAGCAGTGAGTACTGATACTTCATATATGCAGTAGTAAAAAGTATGTAGTGATAAAAGTACTCCAGCAGCAGCGAGTACTGATACTTCATATATGCAGTAGTAAAAAGTATGTAGTGATAAAAGTACTCCAGCAGCAGCGAGTACTGATACTTCATATATGCAGTAGTAAAAAGTATGTAGTGATAAAAGTACTCCAGCAGCAGTGAGTACTGATACTTCATATATGCAGTAGTAAAAAGTATGTAGTGATAAAAGTACTCCAGCAGCAGCGAGTACTGATACTTCATATATGCAGTAGTAAAAAGTATGTAGTGATAAAAGTACTCCAGCAGCAGCGAGTACTGATACTTCATATATGCAGTAGTAAAAAGTATGTAGTGATAAAAGTACTCCAGCAGCAGCGAGTACTGATACTTCATATATGCAGTAGTAAAAAGTATGTAGTGATAAAAGTACTCCAGCAGCAGCGAGTACTGATACTTCATATATGCAGTAGTAAAAAGTATGTAGTGATAAAAGTACTCCAGCAGCAGCGAGTACTGATACTTCATATATGCAGTAGTAAAAAGTATGTAGTGATAAAAGTACTCCAGCAGCAGTGAGGAGTTTGTGTAAATGTGTTTCGTTCTCGTGCGTCCTGCTCACAGCGATGGCAGAGTCAGGTTGTTTTTCAGATTGTACTCTGTGTGGTACTGCAGTAGTAGTAGAAGTACACTTTGATGTCCTAGTACTTTCTATTTAAGTAACATTTAATACTTTTTACTAGAGATGGACTGATATATTGGGCCAGTTCTTGTATTTGTTAGACAATCAGCCATCAGACGATTCTTGCACTTTTAGTTTTTTTCCAACTTTATTTACATATTTTACAGAAAACCTGAAACTTTTACATCAGAACAAACCGATTCTTTCACTTTTATGCATATTTCTGCTCAGGCTCATCTTGTCTCAGTTTGGACTCTTACTCTGCAGTTCATAGGAAACATCCAACATCTCTTCATCTCAGCCTCAATAAAAATATTGTTGTTATTTCTCTGGAACAGAAGCTCGGAGAACAAACTGTCCCCAAGCTCTACCCAGGGTTGCCAGATCTGACTGACAGTTTCCAGCCCAAATATAACGTAAAACCCGCCAAACGCAATAAAAACCTGCCCAAATCACAACCATTCTACAATCTTCATGTTAAAACTGTAATAAATATGAAAGAACATATTTTGAGCACACAAAACTTCACAACTGCCAATGGAAAAAGTAATAAACAGAAGGAGTGTAATCAGAAAAACAAACAGCGCTCTCACGGGGCTGCAGTGTTTACTTTTTCAACCAATCAGAGGTCCATAATTAGACATGTGACTGCCAACTAATGACACTAATATTACTACTTCTATTTTACAAATTATATACAAACAAATATATACAATTATTGATCAGGAAATTTAAAAATATTATTAAAATAAGTTTATTTTACATTTTCAAAA
The DNA here is from genome assembly GCA_020698575.1 of Bostrychus sinensis. NCBI lineage: Eukaryota > Metazoa > Chordata > Actinopteri > Gobiiformes > Eleotridae > Bostrychus > Bostrychus sinensis. The sequence continues at coordinate 709,566 of CM036245.1, read as the reverse complement.
TCCCGCCCCATAAGTCTAAAAATAGCCCAAATATTATACACCCCCCAATGCTAATTTTTTCCGCAGAGAGAGAGCAAAAGTAGCCCAATTGGGTGGGAAACCGCCCAATCTGGCAACACTGGCTCTGCCTGCACAGAGTCTGACAGAGATGGACTCAGCTTTAACTCTGTCACAGTCTAACACTTGGGTTTTAATGAGCTTTAACAAAACTAACCCTGCATCAGCTGCTCTGAAAACCCATATCCATCAACCTTTAGTTTTTACTTGTAGTTAAAGCTCGCTCTCTCTGAGTAACCCTGTATGCTGAGGCGCTGTCCTTCTCCAGAGCTGAAAACGCTCGGTCTCACCAGGAAGTGCTCCTGTGCGTTTCTAAAGCCCAGACGCCGTCACCGCACTCGTTCTGATCATTTCAGCCTTAAACCTCCGTCACTACAAAGCATCAGCTCAGAAATCTATCTGTTAGCCTCATGTGGCTAACAGCCATGCTAAGTATTCTTTTTTATGCTCTGTCCATTCAAGAATTCCACACAGATACATTATTTTAAATCATAAAACCTGAAAAACTACGACTGAGAAAAGCACAACAAAGAGCTTTAAATAATGTTTGTTGATTATTTTTACTTTAATTTGAGTAGTATTATTTTGCAGTAGCAGTACTTTTACTACAGTACACTTACGAGTACTTGGTCCACGCCTCTCTGATGTTTCCTGAGCTGTTGTTCCAGACTGAGACGTGATGAATGTGGACCATAAAGTGGAGCAGAGAGAAGCTGAGCTCAGCAACAACCGCTCCCTACAGCGCTGCATAGACTGTACAACACAGACCTGGTTCAGACCCGGTTCAGACCCGGTTTAGACCTGGTTCAGACCCAGTTTAGACCTGGTTTAGTCCTGGTTTAGTCCTGGTTTAGACCTGGTTTAGACCTGGTTCAGACCCGGTTTAGACCTGGTTTAGTCCTGGTTTAGACCTGGTTTAGACCTGGTTTAGACCTGGTTCAGACCCGGTTTAGACCTGGTTTAGTCCTGGTTTAGACCTGGTTTAGACCTGGTTCAGACCTGGTTTAGACCTGGTTTAGACCCAGTTTTAGACCTGGTTTAGACCCAGTTTTAGACCTGGTTTAGACCCAGGTTCAGACCTGGTTTAGACCTGGTTTAGACCTGGTTTAGACCTGGTTCAGACCTGGTTTAGACCTGGTTCAGACCTGGTTTAGACCTGGTTTAGACCTGGTTTAGACCTGGTTTTAGACCTGGTTCAGACCTTGGACCACTCCCTTTCTGTTGTAGTCTCATATCTCATCCATTATCAGTCTGTAGGTGTGTCTCTAATGTAAAATCCATTAGTGTTTTTCCATTTTCCGGTCTCTGGTCTTTTATATTCCTGTCTCCTGTCTCCGGTCTCCGGTCCACTCTGGTCTTTTATATTCCTGTCTCCTGTCTCCTGTCTCCTGTCTCCTGTCTCCTGTCTCCGGTCCACTCTGGTCTTTTATGACCGGTCTTCGTAGTGCTCCTGAGCTCAGCGTTAGTCCTGGAGTCTGTGGTCCTGCTGAGTGATGAGTGGGCAGTTTCCTCAGGTTCTTTTCTGGACACTCAAGTCTCTTCACAATAAGGCCACACACTAACACATTCATAGCTGAGGTGTCTTGCCCAAGGACACAACTGTCCAGGAACCTGTACCTGTTTCTGTAAAAACACTCAAATGTCTCAGTTGTCCCCATTTTAACCAAACAGAAAAGCAAAGAAAACTTAAATTACATTTGTCTAAAGACTTTGTCACCAAAATTATTTAAGAGGTTATTTTTTATTAACAAATTTCCATTAAAATTCAAAATCTAAGCCAAAGCGTCAATGTTTTGTTATCGTAGACCGTATCTTGGTCCGGTGTTGGTTCATCGTAGGCCGTATCTTGGTCTGGTGTTGGTTCATCGTAGACCGTATCTTGGTCCGGTGTTGGTTCATCGTAGACCGTATCTTGGTCAGGTGTTGGTTTATCGTAGACTGTATCTTGGTCTGGTGTTGGTTTATCGTAGACCGTATCTTGGTCAGGTGTTGGTTCATCGTAGACCGTATCTTGGTCAGGTGTTGGTTTATCGTAGACCGTATCTTGGTCCGGTGTTGGTTTATCGTAGACCGTATCTTGGTCAGGTGTTGGTTTATCGTAGACCGTATCTTGGTCAGGTGTTGGTTTATCGTAGACTGTATCTTGGTCTGGTGTTGGTTTATCGTAGACCGTATCTTGGTCAGGTGTTGGTTCATCGTAGACCGTATCTTGGTCAGGTGTTGGTTTATCGTAGACCGTATCTTGGTCCGGTGTTGGTTTATCGTAGACCGTATCTTGGTCAGGTGTTGGTTTATCGTAGACCGTATCTTGGTCCGGTGTTGGTTTATCGTAGACCGTATCTTGGTCAGGTGTTGGTTCATCGTAGACCGTATCTTGGTCCGGTGTTGGTTCATCGTAGACCGTATCTTGGTCAGGTGTTGGTTTATGGTAGACCGTATCTTGGTCCGGTGTTGGTTCATCGTAAGCCGTATCTTGGTCTGGTGTTGATTTATCGTAGACCGTATCTTGGTCCGGTGTTGGTTTATCGTAGACCGTATCTTGGTCTGGTGTTGGTTTATCGTAGACCGTATCTTGGTCCGGTGTTGGTTTATCGTAGACCGTATCTTGGTCCGGTGTTGGTTCATCGTAGACCGTATCTTGGTCCGGTGTTGGTTTATCGTAGACTGTATCTTGGTCCGGTGTTGGTTCATCGTAGGCCGTATCTTGGTCCGGTGTTGGTTTATCGTAGACCGTATCTTGGTCCGGTGTTGGTTTATCGTAGACTGTATCTTGGTCCGGTGTTGGTTCATCGTAGACCGTATCTTGGTCCGGTGTTGGTTCATCGTAGACCGTATCTTGGTCCGGTGTTGGTTTATCGTAGACTGTATCTTGGTCCGGTGTTGGTTCATCGTAGGCCGTATCTTGGTCCGGTGTTGGTTTATCGTAGGCCGTATCTTGGTCTGGTGTTGGTTTATCGTAGACCGTATCTTGGTCCGGTGTTGGTTTATCGTAGACCGTATCTTGGTCCGGTGTTGGTTTATCGTAGGCCGTATCTTGGTCAGGTGTTGGTTCATCGTAGGCCGTATCTTGGTCCGGTGTTGGTTCATCGTAGGCCGTATCTTGGTCTGGTGTTGGTTTATCGTAGACCGTATCTTGGTCTGGTGTTGGTTTATCGTAGACCGTATCTTGGTCTGGTGTTGGTTTATGGTAGACCGTATCTTGGTCCGGTGTTGGTTTATCGTACGCCGTATCTTGGTCCGGTGTTGGTTTATCGTAGACCGTATCTTGGTCCGGTGTTGGTTTATCGTAGACCGTATCTTGGTCCGGTGTTGGTTCATCGTAGGCCGTATCTTGGTCCGGTGTTGGTTTATCGTAGCAGAGTTTGAAGAAGCCGTGGTTAAAACTTCAGGAGGAGTTTGTAAATTGGAGAAATCGGCACAGACCTGTTCCGTAGAACTCAGCCAGACTTCTTTTATCTGCTTTGACCTCCATTGAGTTTTTTGTTCCCAGATTCAAATGTTACCCACAATGCAATGTGCAGGTGTAACAAGTGTAAGTGTTATTAGTCTGAGTCAGAGCCGGCTCTGGGCGTAGGCCACAGACTCCCCCCCAGGGCCCCGAGTGCCTGGGGGGGGCCCCGTGTGGATACTGCTGTGTGTTGTTGACGCCTGAGTCTTTTAGCTTTACATCAGTTTGTGTTTAATGACATCTTCTCAGAGAGAAACCTGATCAGAAACATCTCTGATGGAACGTATTTCTCTGTCCTGTTACTGTTAAAGCAACGTAAGACGTCCACACAGAGACTGGGACTGGATCAGGGACTGGGCTCCACTGGGCTTTGGACCACAGCAGTTTCCTGGGACTGGCGCAGTACCAGAGGAGGAGTCTGGCAGAGCAAACCGAGTAAACTGACAGCGGAGTTAGCCAATCAGAAAATGGCAGACGTGACGTTAACAAAGCGACAAGAAAGTGAGCAACACAAAAACATCTTATTTTTTTTTTTTAAATAAAGGCTTCTAGTGCTGCAAGCTGCTGTGGTTTTAATGACTCCATATGTTTTTGGTCGTTTAAAACAGAATTTACCGCTGAATGAAACAAACTCTCGGCTCCTCGGTCGCCATCTTGATTGTTGTTGTTGAGGACGCTGCTCGCGAAGAACACGTGACTTAAAAAAACAAATCAAAATGCACGGCACGGTTGGGATTTGAGTCCAACCACGGCGGACGGCGGTGATATTTCTCTGTATAATAATACAGAGAAATATCAGTCTGGATTTTCTAGGCAGGAACAGCGGTGCTTTAACGGAACAAAACAACGTACTGGTCCTGTAAGCATCAAACAGCCACAACACTCAGATCATATTACACTCACAGAACTAGAGTTCCAGCACATAGTAACCTAAAGGCCTAGGTTAAACAGCCCTGTGTGACAAAAACTGCTGCTTTACTCTCTTTTACTGAGCAAACTCCTGTCCACGTCCCTGTCCTCTGGTGGGACACGCTGTGGAGTTAGTTTCCAGCCCAAACAAAACGTAAAACCAACCAGCCCAACACAATTACAAACCAGCCCAGAGCACAACCACACTAAAGGTTAAAACCGGGACTCGTAAGAAAGAACACGAAACTTAGCTGCAATAAAAAAGTAAACAGCGAAGTGTTATCGGACGACCAAAGCCTTCCTGGTGTGGGCATCATAGAAACCAGAAAAAGTACAAAATAACAATAAATAACAATAAATTTTAAAACAAATGAACTATTGATATGAGTGGGAGAACACATCAGTTTGTTGAATTGTGTATTTCTGCTTTGTTTGCCATAAAATGACAAATATCTTGTTGGTATTTTCTCCAGATTATTTTCTAAAAAAACAGCAAATGTTGTGAAAAGCAGCCCAAGTTTTACAAACAGCCCAATGCTATTTTTTCCAACCCAAGAAGAAGCCCAGCTGACTGGAAACCAGCCTCCTGCGTTCAGCCCACGCACAGCGCTGAAGGGAAGAGCTGTTATTATAAAAAATAATAATAATAATAATGTGAAAGGAAGAGCTCCTGATGCAGATGAATGTGAAAGTTCTGTCGACAGATGCTAACAGAAGCCAGGCGCCGTCCCTTTAAGAGCCTCACACACAGATGGAGAGAGCTTCACCTTTAAGTGGATCTGCTCAGGTTTACATTATTTATGAGGACATTCTCTCATACACGCCGCTGGTCTGTGTAATCTCTGTGAGGACATCTGCACTAACAGCAGATCTACAGCAGAGTCTCAGCTCCACTTCACCCACGGCTCTCAGATGGACTAACGTAAACCTGGACCAGTCCTGGACCAGTCCTGGACCAGTCCTGGACCAGTCCTGGACCAGTCCTGGACCAGTCCTGGACCAGTCCTACAAAGTAATTCATCATGATGTAAGGGAAAAACAAACAAACAAACAAACAAACAAACCTGTAGTAAGATAGACCACATGCAAAACGTTCACATTTATTCTGTCTCTAGGTAAAGCTGTTCCCTCATATTTGATAAATCCTTGTCTTGTTGTAAGCTATAAGATATGATGAAATAATAAAATAAACACGTGAAGTCAGTAAATTATTGCTAGTAAAAACAATAATTGTGGTAACTAAAACATTAATGTCAAGCCCTGATAAGCCTGACTCAGCAGGAGTGTGGTGAAAATGAATCAGGGGTCAGCTCTTTGTTCCCCTGCACCTCAGCTGTTCCCCGCAGATGAATGGGTCAGGAACATCTGGACTTTCCCAGATGTGCAGTTACGTATCCCCTCTGGTACTACGCTACATGGGACATAAGAACTGGGTACGTTACAGGGGCGTAACATCAGGCAGTGCAGCCAGTTCAACTGCACTGGGGCCCAGGAAGTTTAGGGGCCCATTAGAGTGGGCCTTGGTTCATCTGTGGTCAAGTCTGTGTTTAAAATAATCATAATAATAAAGAACAGCACAAAACTTTGATACAGAACAGAGTTTTTAACATAAATTCAGATTTAAATCCAGTTAATTTGTAAAATTATAACAAAGTGAACAAAAAACATGTATTTTTTTCTTAAGACAAAAGCACAAATTGTATAAAAAAAACTAGTATTGTTTCACAAAATAGTTCCAAAATATTATCAAACCATCAAACTCCAGTAAAACAGCAACATTTTATAAAATAAAAAACTTAATACATGAACCTGTAGAACTGAAAATGCTTCATAACTGGGGCCCATTCTGAAATCCTGCACTGGGGCCCTACATTACCAAGTTACGCCACTGGTACTTTACCAAATGCACAGCTACCCATGTTCCTCAGCTTATGTTCCTCAGCTCTTATGTTCCTCAGCTCTTATGTTCCTCAGCTCTTATGTTCCTCAGAGCTTATGTTCCTCAGCTCTTATGTTCCTGAGCTCTTATGTTCCTCAGCTTATGTTCCTCAGCTCTTATGTTCCTCAGCTTATGTTCCTCAGCTCTTATGTTCCTCAGCTCTTATGTTCCTCAGCTCTTATGTTCCTGAGCTCTTATGTTCCTCAGCTTATGTTCCTCAGCTTATGTTCCTGAGCTCTTATGTTCCTCAGCTTATGTTCCTCAGCTTATGTTCCTGAGCTCTTATGTTCCTCAGCTCTTATGTTCCTCAGCTCTTATGTTCCTGAGCTCTTATGTTCCTCAGCTTATGTTCCTCAGCTTATGTTCCTGAGCTCTTATGTTCCTCAGAGCTTATGTTCCTCAGCTCTTATGTTCCTCAGCTCTTATGTTCCTCAGCTCTTATGTTCCTCAGCTCTTATGTTCCTCAGCGCTTATGTTCCTCAGCGCTTATGTTCCTCAGCTCTTATGTTCCTCAGAGCTTATGTTCCTCAGCTTATGTTCCTGAGCTCTTATGTTCCTCAGCTCTTATGTTCCTGAGCTCTTATGTTCCTCAGCTTATGTTCCTCAGCTCTTATGTTCCTCAGCTTATGTTCCTCAGCTCTTATGTTCCTCAGCTCTTATGTTCCTCAGCTCTTATGTTCCTGAGCTCTTATGTTCCTCAGCTTATGTTCCTCAGCTTATGTTCCTGAGCTCTTATGTTCCTCAGCTTATGTTCCTCAGCTTATGTTCCTTAGCTTATGTTCCTGAGCTCTTATGTTCCTGAGCTCTTATGTTCCTGAGCTCTTATGTTCCTGAGCTCTTATGTTCCTCAGCTCTTATGTTCCTCAGCGCTTATGTTCCTCAGCGCTTATGATCCTCAGCTCTTATGTTCCTGAGCTCTTATGTTCCTCAGCGCTTATGTTCCTCAGCTCTTATGTTCCTCAGCTCTTATGTTCCTCAGCTCTTATGTTCCTCAGCTTATGTTCCTCAGCTTATGTTCCTCAGCTTATGTTCCTCAGCTTATGTTCCTCAGCTTATGTTCCTCAGCTTATGTTCCTCAGCTCTTATGTTCCTCAGCTCTTATGTTCCTCACATGACGCAGCACTTATGTTTGAATTACAGTTGTTTCCGATTGTTGTTGTGGAGTTGTTTTCCTCATGTTTATCGATAAACATTACCTAGAAAACGATACGAGGTGACACATGGATACAGGAGTATGGTAGGAATAAATACTTCAGTATAGTAAGTATCATTACAGCCCTACTATCTACTGTTAGGAGATTACACTGTTATTCTCAATTACATGAAGAAACACAGACTTTGTTTGTACGACCTCTGAACAAACACAAGTGGAAGTATTTTAATTTTCTTTTTTCACCACAGTTTTTCTTGTAGCTGTGTCCGCTGTAGGCCGTGTCTGTAAAGTGAAGCTTCTGACTGCAGCTGCAGCAGATGACGTTATGAAGTCATTAATCTGATTTTGTGTGAGAGCTGTGGCCGGCGCTGGGGCAGGGAAGTCCCTCAGGTCCAGGTCCGGTCTGAGTGAAGTCCGCAGGTCCATTAGCGACCGCAGGATCCGAGCTGGTCCTGGAAACTCAGGCTGCAGTGCATTAGAGCGCATTAAGATCAGATCCATACTGAAGTGACTCCAGGACGAGTACAGACAGAGGGACAGCGCCACCTGCTGCTCACCACACAGCCTCAGCAGCAACAGATAAAAGAGGCTTGTGTTGTTGAAATGAGCAGCTCCATCTCAGCTCAGCCCCAAGCCCGTATAAAACCTGATGACAACATGCAGTCGCATCAGAACAGCACCTGAATCTCAGATGTATTTGTACTTGTTGTACTTGTATTTGTTGTATTTGTGAGTACTGAGAGGGTTCAGGGTTAGTCCCATCTCCTTGTGCTCAGCTGAAAGCCCTCAGAGCAGGGTTTTCCTAACTAGGTCTGGACAATATGACTTTTCTCTGGTGATTCATAGTTTTAATTTTTTTTTTTTTTTTTTTTTTTTTTTCTGTTTTTGGCATAAAGCGCTATCTAAATGTAGGTTTATTATTCTTAAATGAGATTAGGGGAGAGGTATGGTTGAAACACTTTTTGCCTCAGCAGCTGTAACTCACTGAATTTTTGAGCTCCGGTTCTTAAACTTTGCTACAAACTGCCAGATTTGTTGGCCACACATGGGAGAATATCACAGACAGTGTCCTGTGTTACAACCCTCCCCACCTCTGTCTGCAGATGTTTAGCTCGCTGTATCAGTGAAGTGGTGTGAAATAAGCAGAGGGAAAACGCATCACATTTAGCCTAAGAAGCTACGTTAATCTTCTGTAAGTCCTGTCACTGTCTCTGCAGCTGCACGAGTCTAATACACAACATTGTGTTAGTTTTTCTTATTAAAATCTACACACTCCTGTTTCCAGCCTTGAAAATCACCGGGGTCAAAGTGGCTACAAACTGTTCTGAGCGTTAGCATAGTACTTTTTTATTCCAGCTTTATCTCAAGGTCTGTAGAAAAAGCAGCAGTCAGCAGCAAAGTGACATAAATGTATTTTAGTTTAAGCCTTCTCTGCTTCTGAAGACCAGGTTTATTATCATTTATTCTCCAGAGATGCTAACTCCAGAGCATGTGGCTAATTAGCACATAAACAAAGACACGTGTAAACAGGACATCACAGAGGTAAAAGGACTCCTTTCTCTGTGATTTTCGGTGTTTTTAGCGTCTGCAGAGTCTCCACAGTCAGTATTTGAGCTGTTCCAGAGTTAGCATTAGCATTAAGTACAACACAGGAAACAGTGCGGTGCTTGGAGGACGCTAATTTCTGCTAAATTCATTTTTACGACTTAGCTATTTTTTGGCATCTGAAATTAAAACCTCAAATTAATCGAATGAATTTGATTTATTATCCAACCCTAGTCCTAACTAAGGTCCTAACTATTCTCAACTATTCTTAGTTTGCCTAAATGGTTTGTCTGAAGTTATTTTTAGACGTCAGTAGCTCCTTTAACAATCTCTTTTCTCCAGGATGAGCCTGGCATTAAGGAAGAAAAAAGCGTGTGCCAGTCCTCAGTGTTGCTAGATTTAATTGTCACTCTTCACATTTTCAGAAAATAGTCACTGAGGGGTCTGAAAAGTTGCTAAATGTCGTTGGAAACAGTGCGTGCCACTTTAAGAAGGTGCAGGCTGTGAAGACATGGGTCCTGTTGTTGTTGTGGCTTACACAGAGCATGGAGGGTAAAGCGTTGACCCATGTTTTACACAGGTTATGTTCAGATGAACCCATGACTGTGCTGCACACCATCGGTCAAACCACTCGTGTAAACCTGAACCTGACAGGACTCATAAATGTGGCGAGTGTCCGGCTCTGTGTGCGAGGCCACACTCTCCTCTCACCCACTGCTGACTCTTTATTTTTATCGCGCAATCAGAGATATTTAGTGCTTATGTGTTTGTGAAGAGGAGCGTTAGTCCTGACTCAGGTCCAGGTGTGTTACGGTCTGACGTCGGTGCATCAGTGCTGAGGCAGCGCAGCCTGACAGACCGAACCCAGGGGCGGACTGCACATCTGCACAGGACACTGCTGACAACAAATACACTAACACTGTACAGCTGTAAACGTACACAAACAGCTGATGAAGTTTCTCTTTAATGCAACCATTTCTAAAGAACACGGTGTAATCTTTATCAGCACTGGAGCAGGGCTCTGTAACAAACTGTAATCCATCCACCCAGCACTGCTCAGTACATGTTTTAAAGCTGCTATGAGCAGTATATATTTTTCATATTTCATAAAAATGACCCATGTGTCCCAGATCTGATGTAATGTTTAAATCAAATTAGTTTTACTGAATATTTGTTCTGAGTATGGTTTAGAATATGACATCAAATACAACGCTGTAAAAAGTAACATCATGATCGTAAAAACAAAGGAGGATGAAAAACTTGTATTTCCTGATTTTTATTTGAGTGGAAAAGTTCTCCAAGTCAGTGATGAGGTTACATTTGTTGGCCGTTATGTCCCCAGTGAGCTCTCAGACAGAGACCTCCTCTGTAAGTTCAACTGTGCTCGGCTCATGTTAAACTTACACTTTTTAGAACTTTTTGCTGCTGTTTGTTTACTGCACAGCAACTACATGCAGGCACACCTGTGCAATAATCATGCTGTCTCATCAGCATCTGGATATGGCACACCTGTGAGGAGGGATGGATTATCTCGGCAAAGGAGAAGTGCTCACTATCACAGATTTGACAGATTTGTGAACAATATTTGAGAGATATGGTTATTTTGTGTTTGTAGAAAAAGTTTCAGATCTTTGAGTTCATCTCATGAAAAATGGGAGCAAAAGCAAAAGTGTTGCGTTTATATTTTTGTTCAGTGTATTATTATTATTATTATTATTATTATTATTATTATTATTATTACTATTATTATTATTATTATTATTATTTTGTATTCCCTCTATGGACCAGATGCCCTGTGTCCTTAATAAAGTTTGAAAGAAAGAAAAAAAAAAAAAGATGATAACAATGGTACAGCTGAGTTATTCACAGTTAAAAATATATTTTACATAAAGGCCAATTTGTTTTTGTTTACATTTTTTGTTTTGGTTCTAAAACTGCATCACTGATCGTCCAATCAGAAAACAGACCGTTGTTCTGCTTTAGACTGCAGTACCGTTGTAAACCAGTAGGAGCGACCACAGCCTCCCGACGCCTCGCCCGCAGGAACAGCCTCGGCTCATCTGGGTCAGAGCTGCGTGTCCCGGGACAGTGTCACTGCAGGGACACGGTGTCCTTAAAGACCCAGGACCTCAGGCTCTGCGGGGTCCGGGCTCCTGAGGGCCGTTCTCAGGGATTTGCTGCTCCGTCCCTGCTGCTGCTGACAGTTTTAATAATAGCTCTGATATTTACATCTGAGTCCAGAGACAAACAAACAGCTGCTCCTCACTGAACACACGTCCCATAAACCACTCAGACCTGAGGCCGGTCTCTGGCCCACACTTAGTCCGGTCCTTTCAGGCCAGTCTTAAAGTGTTTTCATCTTCAATATCACTGTCTGCTTTGGTTTTTTGACTGTGGCTAATAAGAATAATGATCAAAAACAACCGGCCCTACTTTGTCAGACTGCGGTGTTTAGGACGGCTCTGTTTCCTGTGACACTGAACTTCCTTGGTTTAGTGAATTTAGTTTAACGTCTTCAGGACGACGCTGTAGAACGACTTTAGCAGCTGAGAAAGTCTATAAAGGCTCTTTGTTCCTAATGCAGGCAGTTTACTGAACAAGCACTGGTGAAGAATTAACCTCTTAAATCTGAACAGAGCTCGACGGCGCCCCCTTGCGTCCGCTTGTTGGGACCATAGCGGGGAGATACAGCGGCTGACACACACATGTTTGACATCCTCGTGTTCGTACAATTCGTGGCAACAAAACTATCTACTTCAATTTCTATTCAACAGTTGGATTCTGCCTGGATTTTTTAAAAATAAAACATGTATATCTTTCCATTACTTTGTTTATTTGGCACAAATTTTGCTGCAGTAGACCAAGATATGTGAAATTTTCAATTTATGTTGTTATTTGGTTCACTACAGGAAGGAAAAAGGCTTTTTTGGAGGCAAATGTGTTTTTTTTCAGGGGGAAATTAGAATAATCCATTTTAACCTCAATTTATGGTCAAACAATATACTTTATTAGTATTATTTCTCTTCCACAGTAATCCCCAAAGTCCACCAATTAATTTGCTACCAAGGTTAGCTATGTACACCTAGTAAATGCTAAGTAAAACCTTAATAAATGTAGATATAGAATTTTAAGGCCTCAGAGCTTAACAGGTTAAACACGTTTACATTCTGCTGTTTTTCTGTAGCTTTACCTTTCTGTCTGTAGTATTTTTATACTGCAACCATGTTTTGTATTTATTGTATTTATTTATTGTACTGTACCAAATTTCCTTTAAATGGACAATAAAGTTAAAGTTAGAGTTAGTTAAAGACCTTAGACTTGTCTCAGCTTCTGTGTTTTATCAGTGGCTCAGTGTTGACGAGAGCTGTAGACTCTGGGAGCTCAGAGTAAAGCGTCAGGAAACTGCTGACTTTACTGTAACAGCTGAGAGCTGCTGTGAAGCTCTGTGGTAAACAGCGGAGCGGGACGTCCCACCTGCAGCCGTGCACTGGGACAGAGCAGGTGTGGAGCGCACGTGACCGCAGCCGTGCACGCTCCTGCAGCAGTGACGCGCACGCTCCTGTGGTCTTTATAAAGCCTCGGGACTCGGTCCGGAGCATGAGGAGGGACTGCGGCGCTCCCGAGACCTGAGTCCCGAGTCCGCAGTTAGGTTTTGGGCCATGACCCGATACTGCGGGGTGTTCCGGAGACTCCTGTCCCACGAGAGGAACGACGAGGAGGACGAGACGGAGGGGAAGAACTCTCACAGTGACCACCACCACCACTGTCAGCAGGGTGAGAGGGGGAGGGGCCGGGTCTGGGTCTGGGTCTGGTCTGGTCTGGGTCTGGGTCTGGGTCTGGTCTGGGACTGGTCTGGGTCTGGGTCTGGTCTGGGTCTGGGTCTGGTCTGGGCCTGGTCTGGGTCTGGGTCTGGTCTGGGCCTGGTCTGGGTCTGGGTCTGGGTCTGGGTCTGGGTCTGGGTCTGGTCTGGGCCTGGTCTGGGTCTGGGTCTGGGTCTGGGCCTGGTCTGGGTCTGGGCCTGGTCTGGGTCTGGGTCTGGTCTGGGTCTGGGTCTGGGTCTGGGTCTGGTCTGGGCCTGGTCTGGGTCTGGGCCTGGTCTGGGTCTGGGTCTGGGTCTGGGCCTGGTCTGGGTCTGGTCTGGGCCTGGTCTGGGTCTGGTCTGGGTCTGGTCTGGGTCTGGTCTGGGTCTGGGTCTGGGTCTGGTCTGGGCCTGGTCTGGGTCTGGGTCTGGTCTGGGCCTGGTCTGGGTCTGGTCTGGGTCTGGTCTGGGCCTGGTCTGGGTCTGGTCTGGTCTGGGTCTGGGTCTGGTCTGGGTCTGGGTCTGGGTCTGGGTCTGGTCTGGGTCTGGGTCTGGGTCTGGTCTGGGCCTGGTCTGGGTCTGGGTCTGGTCTGGGTCTGGGTCTGGTCTGGGTCTGGGTCTGGGTCTGGGTCTGGTCTGGGTCTGGTCTGGGCCTGGGTCTGGTCTGGGCCTGGTCTGGGTCTGGTCTGGGTCTGGTCTGGGCCTGGTCTGGGTCTGGGTCTGGTCTGGGTCTGGGTCTGGGGTTAGTCTGAAGCTGCTTTTAGTGCTTGTGCTGTAAAATGCAGTACAGTTGTTACTGCGACTGCTGTACTTCTCTGTGGGGTCAGTAATACTTGTACTTGTTTATGAAGTACTTGTGTACTCTGCCCTCACCTCTGCTCTTGGTTTTTGTCTCGAGTCCAGTTTAACTCGGTCTTGTCTCAGTCTCAGATGCAGCGGTCTCTGAGGTTTTATTTACCAAACCTTAGCAGAAAATGCTGCTCTGCATAATTCTGGAGTCATGAGTTTTCTGCGTCAGAAAAAAACAGAAACAGATCTGTCTCAGTTTGTGGACTCAAATATTCATAAATGTTTCTAAATCACTTTACTTTTTTACTTTTTTCTCTGGATTTACTTTGAGTTCACAGAATTTGGTCTTGGTCTCGATTACTACAGTCTTGATTACAACACTAGTATGTGTAGTATTGTCTGTAGTAGTATGTGTAGTATTGTCTGCAGTAGTATGTGTAGTATTGTCTGCAGTAGTATGTGTAGTATTATCTGCAGTAGTATGTGTAGTATTATCTGCAGTAGTATGTGTAGTATTGTCTCCAGTAGTATGTGTAGTATTGTCTGCAGTAGTATGTGTAGTATTGTCTGCAGTAGTATGTGTAGTATTGTCTGCAGTAGTATGTGTAGTATTATCTGCAGTAGTATGTGTAGTATTATCTGCAGTAGTATGTGTAGTATTATCTGCAGTAGTATGTGTAGTATTATCTGCAGTAGTATGTGTAGTATTATCTGCAGTAGTATGTGTAGTATTGTCTGCAGTAGTATGTGTAGTATTATCTGCAGTAGTATGTGTAGTATTATCTGCAGTAGTATGTGTAGTATTGTCTGTAGTAGTATGTGTAGTATTGTCTGCAGTAGTATGTGTAGTATTGTCTGTAGTAGTATGTGTAGTATTATCTGCAGTAGTATGTGTAGTATTGTCTGCAGTAGTATGTGTAGTATTGTCTGTAGTAGTATGTGTAGTATTATCTGCAGTAGTATGTGTAGTATTGTCTGTAGTAGTATGTGTAGTATTGTCTGCAGTAGTATGTGTAGTATTGTCTGCAGTAGTATGTGTAGTATTGTCTGTAGTAGTATGTGTAGTATTATCTGCAGTAGTATGTGTAGTATTGTCTGCAGTAGTATGTGTAGTATTGTCTGCAGTAGTATGTGTAGTATTATCTGCAGTAGTATGTGTAGTATTGTCTGCAGTAGTATGTGTAGTATTATCTGCAGTAGTATGTGTAGTATTATCTGCAGTAGTATGTGTAGTATTGTCTGCAGTAGTATGTGTAGTATTGTCTGTAGTAGTATGTGTAGTATTGTCTGCAGTAGTATGTGTAGTATTATCTGCAGTAGTATGTGTAGTATTGTCTGTAGTAGTACGTGTAGTATTGTCTGTAGTAGTATGTGTAGTATTGTCTGCAGTAGTATGTGTAGTATTGTCTGTTGTAGTATGTGTAGTATTATCTGCAGTAGTATGTGTAGTATTGTCTGCAGTAGTATGTGTAGTATTGTCTGCAGTAGTATGTGTAGTATTGTCTGTTGTAGTATGTGTAGTATTATCTGCAGTAGTATGTGTAGTATTATCTGCAGTAGTATGTGTAGTATTGTCTGTAGTAGTATGTGTAGTATTGTCTGCAGTAGTATGTGTAGTATTGTCTGTTGTAGTATGTGTAGTATTATCTGCAGTAGTATG
This sequence comes from Bostrychus sinensis, assembly GCA_020698575.1. Lineage (NCBI taxonomy): Eukaryota > Metazoa > Chordata > Actinopteri > Gobiiformes > Eleotridae > Bostrychus > Bostrychus sinensis. The sequence continues at coordinate 694,267 of CM036245.1, read as the reverse complement.
TGTAGTATTATCTGCAGTAGTATGTGTAGTATTGTCTGTAGTAGTACGTGTAGTATTGTCTGTAGTAGTATGTGTAGTATTGTCTGCAGTAGTATGTGTAGTATTGTCTGTTGTAGTATGTGTAGTATTATCTGCAGTAGTATGTGTAGTATTGTCTGCAGTAGTATGTGTAGTGTTGTCTGTTGTAGTATGTGTAGTATTGTCTGCAGTAGTATGTGTAGTATTGTCTGCAGTAGTATGTGTAGTATTGTCTGCAGTAGTATGTGTAGTATTATCTGCAGTAGTATGTGTAGTATTGTCTCCAGTAGTATGTGTAGTATTGTCTGCAGTAGTATGTGTAGTATTGTCTGTAGTAGTATGTGTAGTATTGTCTGTTGTAGTATGTGTAGTATTGTCTGCAGTAGTATGTGTAGTATTGTCTGCAGTAGTATGTGTAGTATTGTCTGCAGTAGTATGTGTAGTATTGTCTGCAGTAGTATGTGTAGTATTGTCTGCAGTAGTATGTGTAGTATTGTCTGCAGTAGTATGTGTAGTATTGTCTGTAGTAGTATGTGTAGTATTGTCTGCAGTAGTATGTGTAGTATTGTCTGCAGTAGTATGTGTAGTATTGTCTGTAGTAGTATGTGTAGTATTGTCTGCAGTAGTATGTGTAGTATTGTCTGTAGTAGTATGTGTAGTATTGTCTGCAGTAGTATGTGTAGTATTGTCTGTAGTAGTATGTGTAGTATTATCTGCAGTAGTATGTGTAGTATTGTCTGCAGTAGTATGTGTAGTATTATCTGCAGTAGTATGTGTAGTATTGTCTGCAGTAGTATGTGTAGTATTGTCTGCAGTAGTATGTGTAGTATTGTCTGCAGTAGTATGTGTAGTATTATCTGCAGTAGTATGTGTAGTATTGTCTCCAGTAGTATGTGTAGTATTGTCTGCAGTAGTATGTGTAGTATTGTCTGTAGTAGTATGTGTAGTATTATCTGCAGTAGTATGTGTAGTATTGTCTGCAGTAGTATGTGTAGTATTGTCTGCAGTAGTATGTGTAGTATTGTCTGCAGTAGTATGTGTAGTATTGTCTGCAGTAGTATGTGTAGTATTGTCTGTAGTAGTATGTGTAGTATTGTCTGTTGTAGTATGTGTAGTATTGTCTGCAGTAGTATGTGTAGTATTATCTGCAGTAGTATGTGTAGTATTATCTGCAGTAGTATGTGTAGTATTGTCTGCAGTAGTATGTGTAGTATTGTCTCCAGTAGTATGTGTAGTATTGTCTGTTGTAGTATGTGTAGTATTGTCTGTAGTAGTATGTGTAGGATTATCTGCAGTAGTATGTGTAGTATTGTCTGCAGTAGTATGTGTAGTATTGTCTGCAGTAGTATGTGTAGTATTATCTGCAGTAGTATGTGTAGTATTGTCTGTAGTAGTATGTGTAGTATTGTCTGCAGTAGTATGTGTAGTATTGTCTGCAGTAGTATGTGTAGTATTGTCTGCAGTAGTATGTGTAGTATTGTCTGCAGTAGTATGTGTAGTATTGTCTGCAGTAGTATGTGTAGTATTGTCTGCAGTAGTATGTGTAGTATTGTCTGTAGTAGTGTGTGTAGTATTGTAGTAGAGTGTGTACTAGTACTATGTCTCTCTGAGCTGACCTGTTGTCTGTCTGTGAGTATAAATACTTCAGTGTGTACTTCTCAGTATCTCACTCCTTCACACGTCTCTCAGGCTGTGTGTAAAAGTACTCCGTGCCCTCGCAGTGACCTGCTGAGTACTGCAGTACTCACATTTATGTAGTAGTAGTAGTAGCAGTAGCAGCAGTAGTGGTAGTAGTAGTAGTAGTAGTAGTATTCATGCTGTATACTCCTCTCTGTGTTTCCTCAGTGGCAAAACCAAATACTTTTACTTAACTTATTTCTTACTGGTGGCAGTAGCTGTAATGGTAGTAACGGTCGTAACTGTAGTAGTAGTAGTAGTATTAGTGAAGAGAAGTAGTAGTAATAGTAATTAAATGCAAGTCAGGTCAAGTACTTTTACCTGAGTACATATGTGAGTACTTTGTCCCCTTTGTACACTGGCTTCTCTCAGAGGTCACCTCTGTGTTCAAGTTGAGTATAAATACACAAATATCTGACACCTCCACATACTCTGAGGGCCTCAGTGCAGTACTCATTCTTACCACTGGGGGGACTGCAGTGTGTACTACCTCCTGTGTACTACCTCCTGTGTACTACCTCCTGTGTACTACCTCCTCTGTACTACCTCCTGTGCACTATCTCCTGTGTACTACCTTCTGTGTATTACCTCCTGTGTACTACCTCCTGTGTACTATCTCCTGTGTACTACCTTCTGTGTACTACCTCCTGTGTACTACCTCCTGTGTACTATCTCCTGTGTACTACCTCCTGTGTACTACCTTCTGTGTACTACCTCCTGTGTACTACCTCCTCTGTACTACCTCCTGTGTACTACCTTCTGAGTACTACCTCCTGTGTACTACCTCCTCTGTACTACCTTCTGAGTACTACCTCCTGTGTACTACCTCCTGTGTACTACCTTCTGTGTACTACCTCCTCTGTACTACCTCCTGTGTACTACCTCCTGAGTACTACCTCCTGTGTACTACCTCCTGTGCACTACCTTCTGTGTACTACCTCCTGTGCACTACCTCGTGTGTACTACCTCCTGTGTACTACCTCTTGTGTACTACCTCCTGTGTACTACCTTCTGAGTACTACCTCCTGTGTACTACCTCCTCTGTACTACCTCCTGTGTACTACCTTCTGAGTACTACCTCCTGTGTACTACCTTCTGTGTACTACCTTCTGAGTACTACCTCCTGTGTACTACCTCCTGTGTACTACCTTCTGTGTACTACCTCCTGTGTACTACCTCCTGTGTACTACCTTCTGAGTACTACCTCCTGTGTACTACCTCCTGTGTACTACCTTCTGAGTACTACCTCCTGTGTACTACCTTCTGTGTACTACCTCCTGTGTACTACCTCCTGTGTACTACCTTCTGAGTACTACCTCCTGTGTACTACCTCCTGTGTACTACCTTCTGAGTACTACCTCCTGTGTACTACCTCCTGTGTACTACCTTCTGTGTACTACCTTCTGTGTACTACCTTCTGTGTACTACCTTCTGAGTACTATCTCCTGTGTACTACCTCCTGTGTACTACCTCCTGTGTACTACCTTCTGTGTACTACCTTCTGAGTACTACCTCCTGTGTACTACCTCCTGTGCACTACCTCCTGTGCACTACCTTCTGAGTACTACCTCCTGTGTACTACCTCCTGAGTACTACCTTCTGTGTACTACCTTCTGTGTACTACCTTCTGAGTACTATCTCCTGTGTACTACCTTCTGTGTACTACCTTCTGTGTACTACCTTCTGAGTACTATCTCCTGTGTACTACCTCCTGTGCACTACCTCCTGTGTACTACCTCCTGTGTACTACCTCCTGTGTACTACCTCCTGAGTACTACCTCCTGTGTACTTCCTCCTGTGTACTATTATCTCTACCAATTGTTCGTTTACAAGATCACTCAAAAAGAAGTGGATTTTGATGGACCAAGGCAGAAATTAGTAGCAGCAGCAGTAGTAGTAGTAGTAGAAGTAGTAGTAGTACTGATACTAGTAGTAGCAGCACAAGTAATAATAGGTTGTATTTTGATGGAATTTTTAGGAATTGTCAGTAATAGACCAAGGAAAAAATTATTTGCAGTAGTAGTAGTAGTAGTAGTAGTAGTAGTAAGGAGTCTGTCCTATTGTGAGATAGGGCCAAAGATACTAACTTCAGCCACAAGGGGTCAGTAAAGGAACCAGTGAGTAGTTTTAGTGGATTCTTTACCAGTGTGAGATATAAGGCCTTTAGAGCATTTACCCTGGAACTGGCAGGGCCCTGGTCTGAGTCCAGGTCTGGGCTTTGTGTGAGGCCGGACCTGGAGGAGGCTGGTCCAGTGTGGACCTAAACCTGAACTGGGTCAGAACCAGCACCGGACTATTTTAGTCTCAAGGATTTATGAGCTGTGTTCAACCAGGACTAAACCAGGACTAAACCAGGACTAAACCAGGTCTAAACCAGGACTAAACCAGGTCTAAACCAGGACTAAACCAGGTCTAAACCAGGACTAAACCAAGACTAAACCAGGACTAAACCAGGTCTAAACCAGGTCTAAACCAGGACTAAACCAGGTCTAAACCAGGACTAAACCAGGTCTAAACCAGGACTAAACCAGGTCTAAACCAGGACTAAACCAGGACTAAACCAGGACTAAACCAGGTCTAAACCAGGTCTAAACCAGGACTAAACCAAGACTAAACCAGGACTAAACCAGGTCTAAACCAGGTCTAAACCAGGACTAAACCAGGTCTAAACCAGAACTAAACCAAGACTAAACCAAGACTAAACCAGGTCTTAACCAGGTCTAAACCAGGTCTAAACCAGGACTAAACCAAGACTAAACCAGGACTAAACCAGGTCTAAACCAGGTCTAAACCAGGTCTAAACCAGGACTAAACCAAGACTAAACCAGGACTAAACCAGGTCTAAACCAGGACTAAACCAAGACTAAACCAAGACTAAACCAGGTCTTAACCAGGTCTAAACCAGGTCTAAACCAGGACTAAACCAAGACTAAACCAAGACTAAACCAGGTCTAAACCAGGTCTAAACCAGGACTAAACCAAGACTAAACCAGGTCTAAACCAGGTCTAAACCAGGTCTAAACCAGGACTAAACCAAGACTAAACCAGGACTAAACCAGGACTAAACCAAGACTAAACCAGGTCTAAACCAGGTCTAAACCAGGACTAAACCAAGACTAAACCAGGTCTAAACCAGGTCTAAACCAGGACTAAACCAAGACTAAACCAGGACTAAACCAGGTCTAAACCAGGACTAAACCAGGACTAAACCAAGACTAAACCAGGACTAAACCAGGTCTAAACCAGGACTAAACCAGGTCTAAACCAGGACTAAACCAGGACTAAACCAAGACTAAACCAGGACTAAACCAGGTCTAAACCAGGACTAAACCAAGACTAAACCAGGACTAAACCAGGTCTAAACCAGGACTAAACCAGGTCTATACCAAGACTAAACCAGGACTACACCAAGACTAAACCAGGACTAAACCAGGTCTAAGCCAGGACTAAACCAGGACTAAACCAAGACTAAACCAGGACTAAACCAGGTCTAAACCAGGACTAAACCAGGACTAAACCAGGACTAAACCAGGTCTAAACCAGGTCTAAACCAGGACTAAACCAAGACTAAACCAGGTCTAAACCAGGTCTAAACCAGGTCTAAACCAGGACTAAACCAAGAATAAACCAGGTCTAAACCAGGTCTAAACCAGGTCTAAACCAGGACTAAACCAAGACTAAACCAGGACTAAACCAGGTCTAAACCAGGACTAAACCAGGTCTAAACCAGGTCTAAACCAGGACTAAACCAGGACTAAACCAAGACTAAACCAGGACTAAACCAGGTCTAAACCAGGACTAAACCAGGACTAAACCAAGACTAAACCAGGACTAAACCAGGTCTAAACCAGGACTAAACCAGGACTAAACCAAGACTAAACCAGGACTAAACCAGGTCTAAACCAGCACTAAACCAGGTCTAAACCAAGACTAAACCAGGACTACACCAAGACTAAACCAGGACTAAACCAGGTCTAAACCAGGACTAAACCAGGACTAAACCAGGACTAAACCAGGACTAAACCAAGACTAAACCAGGACTAAACCAGGGCTAAACCAGGACTAAACCAAGACTAAACCAGGACTAAACCAGGCCTAAACCAGGACTAAACCAGGGCTAAACCAGGCCTAAACCAGGACTAAACCAGGGCTAAACCAGGTCTAAACCAGGACTAAACCAAGACTAAACCAGGTCTAGACCGGGTCTAAACCAGGACTAGACCAGGTCTAAACCAGGTCTAAACCAGGACTAAACCAAGACTAAACCAGGTCTAAACCAGGACTAAACCAGGTCTAGACCAGGACTAAACCTGGACTAAACCAGGACTCTTCCAGCTGAGTGTGTGTCTGCGCTGTGTCCAGCAGAGGGCGGTGTTTCTTCAGATAAACTGCTGGAACAGAGTGGAGCTGTAAAGTAAATAAAAATCTGCTGCACTGAGTGGATTCTGGGTAAAGTTCACACCTGTCCCTGGTCCTGTCCCTGGTCCTGTCCCTGGTCCTGTCTCTGGTCCTGTCCCTGGTCCTGTCTCTGGTCCTGTCTCTGGTCCTGTCTCTGGTCCTGTCTCTGGTCCTGTCTCTGGTCCTGTCCCTGGTCCTGTCTCTGGTCCTGTCTCTGGTCCTGTCTCTGGTCCTGTCCCTGGTCCTGTCCCTGGTCCTGTCCCTGGTCCTGTCTCTGGTCCTGTCCCTGGTCCTGTCTCTGGTCCTGTCCCTGGTCCTGTCTCTGGTCCTGTCCCTGGTCCTGTCTCTGGTCCTGTCCCTGGTCCTGTCCCTGGTCCTGTCTCTGGTCCTGTCCCTGGTCCTGTCTCTGGTCCTGTCTCTGGTCCTGTCCCTGGTCCTGTCTCTGGTCCTGTCCCTGGTCCTGTCTCTGGTCCTGTCTCTGGTCCTGTCTCTGGTCCTGTCCCTGGTCCTGTCCCTGGTCCTGTCCCTGGTCCTGTCTCTGGTCCTGTCCCTGGTCCTGTCCCTGGTCCTGTCCCTGGTCCTGTCTCTGGTCCTGTCTCTGGTCCTGTCCCTGGTCCTGTCCCTGACGACAGAATCCTGACATGAAACCATGACGACAGAAGCCATGGTAAATGTTTTCTGTGGCATGAATATTAATGAAAGTATTAACAGTGATGTGAATATGACAGGGTTAGGTTTGGGCCCCTGTCCCGGTGATGCATTTGTGTTTTGGCCCTCGGAGAGAAAAGTTTGGTAACCTGTGGTCTGGGTTTGTTTCTCTCAGAGTCTCAGCTGAAATCACAGATCTCCTTTGGCTTCTTTTGGTTTGTGAACAAAAAAAATCATGAATTGGTTTTCTCTTTTATTTTTGGAGTCCACATGATTTTCTCACAGCGGCGCCCGGCGTCACCCACAAAGAAGCGACGTACAGCACTCATCCATTCACTCTCATTCATTCATTCATTCATTCATTCATTCATTCATTCATTCATTCATACATTCATTCATACATTCATTCATTCATACATTCATACGGGACGTTCAGCTGGACAGGAGCTCAGTGGGCAAATACTGTCTAATGTTGCTATTCAAAGCTTTCAGCCAGTCATTACCTTACAATGTACAAAAACTCTTCACACTTAAAGACGAGCGAGGTGATGTTATTTTTTATTACCAAATGTTGGAACCAGTCGTAAAAGTTTTTGTGTGGAGTTAAACGATGGAATGCACTGGATCCTCATCAAAAGCAATGCCAATATATTCATGCATTTCAAAGTTTATATAAACAAAAGGTGTGGTCAGATCATAGAGAGAAACAGGCTTCATGCAATCATTTCTTCATTTCCTTGTGTTGGTTTCAGCTGGGTGTGTCCTATCACTGTTAGTCCTGGTGTCCCACAGTCTGTGCAGCTGTCTATTATTTAACATGGACTTGCCTGAAATACTTTACTATTTTAATACATTTGTTATTTTTATTTCTTGAAACGTAAATATGTTTTGTTATTATTCTGGAACGAGCAGGAAGTTCAAATAAAATAAGTTGTTTTGATTTGTTCTTTGTAATACACAGGTGGAATTAAATAAGTTTTCTTCCTCCCACTCGAAACAAATAAAGACTAACTAACTAAACCAGGACTAAACCAGGACTAAACCAGGACTAAACCAGGACTAAACCAGGACTAAACCAGGTCTAAACCAGGACTAAACCAGGACTAAACCAGGACTAAACCAGGACTAAACCAGGTCTAAACCAGGACTAAACCAGGACTAAACCAGGACTAAACCAGGACTAAACCAGGTCTAAACCAGGACTAAACCAGGACTAAACCAGGACTAAACCAGGTCTAAACCAGGACTAAACCAGGACTAAACCAGGACTAAACCAGGACTAAACCAGGTCTAAACCAGGACTAAACCAGGACTAAACCAGGACTAAACCAGGTCTAAACCAGGACTAAACCAGGACTAAACCAGGGCTAAACCAGGGCTAAACCAGGTCTAAACCAGGACTAAACCAGGACTAAACCAGGACTAAACCAGGACTAAACCAGGGCTAAACCAGGACTAAACCAGGTCTAAACCAGGACTAAACCAGGTCTAAACCAGGACTAAACCAGGACTAAACCAGGACTAAACCAGGGCTAAACCAGGACTAAACCAGGACTAAACCAGGACTAAACCAGGACTAAACCAGGTCTAAACCAGGACTAAACCAGGACTAAACCAGGACTAAACCAGGGCTAAACCAGGACTAAACCAGGTCTAAACCAGGACTAAACCAGGACTAAACCAGGTCTAAACCAGGACTAAACCAGGGCTAAACCAGGGCTAAACCAGGTCTAAACCAGGACTAAACCAGGACTAAACCAGGACTAAACCAGGACTAAACCAGATCTAAACCAGGTCTAAACCAGGACTAAACCAGGACTAAACCAGGTCTAAACCAGGACTAAACCAGGACTAAACCAGGACTAAACCAGGACTAAACCAGGTCTAAACCAGGTCTAAACCAGGACTAAACCAGGGCTAAACCAGGACTAAACCAGGACTAAACCAGGTCTAAACCAGGACTAAACCAGGTCTAAACCAGGTCTAAACCAGGTCTAAACCAGGACTAAACCAGGACTAAACCAGGACTAAACCAGGACTAAACCAGGACTAAACCAGGACTAAACCAGGACTAAACCAGGACTAAACCAGGACTAAACCAGGTCTAAACCAGGTCTAAACCAGGACTAAACCAGGTCTAAACCAGGTCTAAACCAGGTCTAAACCAGGACAAAACCAGGACTAAACCAGGACTAAACCAGGACTAAACCAGGTCTAAACCAGGTCTAAACCAGGACTAAACCAGGTCTAAACCAGGTCTGTGCTGAGGCGGTGTAGTATTTTTAGTCTCTCTCTCTCTGCTCCTCTCTCATCTCTTCATTCATCCGTGAGCTCCTCTCCGTCTCCGTCTCCGTCTCCGTCTCTGTCGGTCGTTTATCCGCCGCTCGCTGGGACCTGCTGTGACCAAACTCTGCCACGGTCTCGTCTCCAGTCCGGTCTTCGTCCTGGTCCTGGTCCTGGTCCCGTCTTGGTCCTTGACTTATTTCATCCTCGTTTGGACCTTGTTTTTTTGACGGTGATATTTTTATTCTTGATGTTTGTGAATTATTAACTGAGCTGGAGCTGCTGTCGGACTACATTTACCACGATGCACTGGGGCCGAGGACTGAGACTGAACCGGACTAAACCAGGATTAAAACATGGACTAAGACTGGGACTTTTTGTCGTGGATTAAACTTGAACAAGAACTGAAACTGAGACTGAAACAGAATCTAAACCAGAGCTGACCCCGGACTAAGAAAGGACTGAAACCAGTGAGAACTAGACCAAAACCAGGACTAAACCAGGACTAAACCAGGACTAAACCAGGACTAAACCAGGACTAAACCAGGGCTAAACCAGGACTAAACCAGGACTAAACCAGGGCTAAACCAGGGCTAAACCAGGACTAAACCAGGACTAAACCAGGACTAAACCAGGTCTTAACCAGGTCTAAACCAGGTCTAAACCAGGACTAAACCAGGGCTAAACCAGGGCTAAACCAGGGCTAAACCAGGACTAAACCAGGACTAAACCAGGTCTAAACCAGGACTAAACCAGGACTAAAATGGGACTAAACCAGGTCTAAACCAGGTCTAAACCTGGACTAAACCAGGTCTAAACCAGGACTAAAATGGGACTAAACTAGGGAGAACTAGACCAAGACTAAACAAGACTAAACTAGAAAGGGTTCAACCAGGACAAAACAGGACAAAACCAGGACTAAACCAGGTCTAACCCAGGACTAAACCAGCTCTAAACCAGGTCTAAACCAGGACTTAATTAGGACTAAACCAGGACTAAACCAGGTCTAAACCAGGTCTAAACCAGGGCTAAACCAGGACTAAACCAGGACTAAAACCAGGACTAAACCACGACTAAACCAGGACTAAACCAGGGCTAAACCAGGACTAAATCAGGACCAATATCAGGATTAAGCCAAACCGGGATTTAAAAGTCATAACGGGACAAATCAGGCTTAATCCAGATCTAATCCAGTTGTGAACCCAAGACTAAACAACAAGGATTAAACAGGACTAAACCTGAACTTGACCAGGACTAAACCAAGACTAAACCAGGTCTAAACCAGGTCTAAACCAAGACTAAACCCGGACTAATCCAGGACTTAACCATTTATTTTCAGACCTGGACACGGTGAGTTTTTTTGGATTATGCCGTGTTTGTGGATCTGAGTCTGTTTTTACTAAAATGAAACGTTGCATTTCTGGACATTCAGCTTCAGAACCGGGTCATGTGACTTTTATGGACGCTCCTATTGGTGGGTTATATTTAAAGAAAACAAAGAGATGTTGACTGAACCGAGGCGTGTCATTGGCTGAAACCTTCGACGTAACAGAGCTTCTGATTGGTCGAGAGATGGCGGCGATAGCGAGCTCTCTGATTCGTCAGAAACGCGCAGCTCGAGAGTCGAACAGCGACAAAAAAACCAGCAACAAACGACGCTCGAGTCCGACCAAAGAGCCGCGCTCTCTGTGCGAGCGCCGCTTCTTCACCGTCTTCAGCAAAATTCGCTTCTGCAGCAGCAAAAAACGGCCGCCCGTCCGCCGGAAACCAGGTGAGAGGCAGCAGGGGGCAGAGGGGCGGGCTTTCAGGGGAATAGCAGGAGTTGATTGGTTGAAGCTCCAGCTCGCGCCCGCCTCCGTGATTGATTTTAGCCAATCACAGACTCATTTTACAAATCACCATAGCAACACTGTAATAACCATGTGTTCCGTCAGTGTGGCCGTGTGCTTTACCACGATCTGTAAGACGCTACACCAGTGGTTCACAAAGTGGGGTCTGGGGCCCCCTGGGGGTCCGTGAAGGTACTGCAGGGGGCCCCCAGAGGCTGTCTATTTGAAATGCACTATAAAAAAACAATGCTGCGAAAAATCAAGGCAACAGGATCCCTCAAGATTTTTGAGTTTTGGTGATCAACTCAAAATCTCAACTTTTCAACAACTAATATTTTTACTAATAATTATTTTTACTCACCAAATTTAACGTTCATACATCTGAAAACTTTATTTTTTCCAGCTCATCTTACAGCAACTGTTCACTGTTCAGAAAAAGTATTATTGATAATAATAAAAACTAAATATACTACATTTAACAAAAGAATAACTTTTTCTGAACTCTGTAAGTTGGCTGTAAGATGAGTAAAAAACTTAAAAATGAGAAAAGTTTTTAGACGTATGAACATCAAATTAAGTGAAAGTGTGGAAAACGTGAGATTGTGAGTTTTTACAGTGTATTTTAAAAATAGTTTAAAAATATAACTTTAAAACACTTTTTAGCCAATAGTCAGTGTCTTTTGCCCGCGTGGGATTTTGGTAAATTTAAGAGAGCCGTGACACTCCTGACTTTGGGAATGGCTATGCTACACTATTGGTTAAACCACCACAGGTTCAGACGCAAACAGATTGGCTTGAGTCTTGAGTCCAGCTGCAGCGAAAGGCCACGCCCCCTGACAGAAACACACATCGAGTTTATTTTTCACAGATGCAGGAGCCGTCGTGCAGAGGAAGCTGGAATATTTCAAAATAAAATGCCATGTGCTGTAAACATTACCTTAACCTCACTCATACAGGGGAGAAGTCACTGAAATAACCTCTGATGAACGGGTGATCGTGGCTTTTGTTCACCTGTAGCTCTCTGTACATGAGTGTTACCGCGTGAACACATGACTCCAGCGTGAACACGACTCCAGCGTGAACACATGACTCCAGCGTGAACACGACTCCAGCGTGAACACATGACTCCAGCGTGAACACATGACTCCAGTGTGAACACACGACTCGCGTGAACACATGACTCCAGCGTGAACACATGACTCCAGCGTGAACACACGACTCGCATGAACACATGACTCCAGCGTGAACACATGACTCCAGCTGTGAACACACGACTCGCGTGAACACATGACTCCAGCGTGAACACACGACTCCAGTGTGAACACATGACTCCAGCGTGAACACATGACTCCAGCGTGAACACATGACTCCAGCGTGAACACACGACTCCAGTGTGAACACACGACTCCAGCATGAACACATGACTCCAGCGTGAACACACGACTCCAGCGTGAACACATGACTCCAGCGTGAACACACGACTCCAGCGTGAACACACGACTCCAGTGTGAACACACGACTCCAGCATGAACACATGACTCCAGCGTGAACACACGACTCGCGTGAACACATGACTCCAGTGTGAACACACGACTCCAGTGTGAACACATGACTCCAGTGTGAACACATGACTCCAGCGTGAACACATGACTCCAGCGTGAACACATGACTCCAGTGTGAACACATGAGTCTCTGAGTCAGAGTTAGAGCGTCGTCTGCTGATGTCTCTGTGCTTCTCGTTTCTCTGCGTCTCTCTGTGTGAAGTTAAATCCCTGGCTCTCTGTGAGAGCCCGGACCTGGACTCAATCCAGGAATCCTCTAGTTCAGGGGTAAATGCTCTGAAGCCTTTATATCTCACACTGGTAAAGAATCCACTACAAAATTAATAACTTTACAGCCCTCTTCTGGCTGGAATTAGTATCTTTTATCTCACAACGAGCCTCTCACAGTCCTGGATCCAGACAAAGTCTCTAAACCAGGTCTAAACCAGGTCTAAACCAGGTCTAAACCAGGTCTAAACCAGGACTAAACCAGGTCTAAACCAGGTCTAAACCAGGACTAAGTAGAAACATGTGACATGAATATTTGATGCTGGTGTGAGGATGAGACTGTAGATGTACAGAGACTGATGCTGGATTATAGATGTAGAGGAAGTAGAACAGCCCTGGTTCCCTCAGGCCTGACTCTGAGCATTGGCTTCTATTTCTGCTGCTGCTCCACATCGGTCTGCCTCGTCACCGCCGCACAGAGGGGGGACAGTGGATATATGGTGCAGAGGGGGGACAGTGGACATATGGTACAGAGGAGGGACAGTGGACATATGGTGCAGAGGAGGGACAGTGGATATATGGTGCAGAGGAGGGACAGTGGATATATGGTACAGAGGAGGTACAGTGGATATATGGTGCAGAGGAGGGACAGTGGACATATGGTGCAGAGGAGGGACAGTGGACATATGGTGCAGAGGAGGGACAGTGGACATATGGTGCAGAGGAGGGACAGTGGATATATGGTGCAGAGGAGGGACAGTGGACATATGGTGCAGAGGAGGGACAGTGGATATATGGTGCAGAGGAGGGACAGTGGATATATGGTACAGAGGAGGGACAGTGGATATATGGTACAGAGGAGGGACAGCGGATATATGGTGCAGAGGAGGGACAGTGGATATATGGTACAGAGGAGGGACAGCGGATATATGGTGCAGAGGAGGGACAGTGGATATATGGTACAGAGGAGGGACAGTGGATATATGGTACAGAGGAGGTACAGTGGATATATGGTACAGAGGAGGGACAGTGGATATATGGTACAGAGGAGGGACAGTGGATATATGGTACAGAGGAGGGACAGTGGATATATGGTGCAGAGGAGGGACAGTGGACATATGGTGCAGAGGAGGGACAGCGGATATATGGTGCAGAGGAGGGACAGCGGATATATGGTACAGAGGAGGGACAGCGGATATATGGTGCAGAGGAGGGACAGCGGATATATGGTACAGAGGAGGGACAGCGGATATATGGTGCAGAGGAGGGACAGCGGACATATGGTGCAGAGGAGGGACAGTGGATATATGGTACAGAGGAGGGACAGTGGATATATGGTACAGAGGAGGGACAGTGGATATATGGTACAGAGGAGGGACAGTGGATATATGGTACAGAGGAGGGACAGTGGATATATGGTACAGAGGAGGGACAGTGGATATATGGTACAGAGGAGGGACAGTGGATATATGGTGCAGAGGAGGGACAGTGGATATATGGTACAGAGGAGGGACAGTGGATATATGGTACAGAGGAGGGACAGTGGATATATGGTACAGAGGAGGTACAGTGGATATATGGTACAGAGGAGGGACAGTGGATATATGGTACAGAGGAGGGACAGTGGATATATGGTGCAAAGGAGGGACAGTGGACATATGGTGCAGAGGAGGGACAGTGGACATATGGTGCAGAGGAGGGACAGTGGACATATGGTACAGAGGCCTATGACTGTGGCTTAGTTTTTGTAAACGTTGGTAGCCAATGTAATCAGTTAAATAAATGCAAAATTTGGTTTTATGTGTATGCAGGGATAAAAATAAATAAATAAAATAAAAACAGTTTTACCTTGGCAGAATAAATTGATGTAACAATATTGGCAATATCTTGATATCGCAATATCAAAAATCTCACAAAATCATCCTGGACTTTTACTGAATGTTGAGCTCCTGTGGGTAAATGCATTGCTTTTTTTGCAGCAGAGGGAACTACATAGACCATGATCCTTTGCTCTGTGCAGCCAACATGACGTCATTATTATTAAACACTTTTTCAGTCTTAATCTTTGGAAATATCACAATAATGACTGCAGTAAAGGCTTGTCAGGTCAGAATTTGTTTTGCTATCTTCAGCTTTTCTGCAAAACCATGAGCCTCCCCACAATAAAACCCTGGTGCTAACTCAGTGTCTAACCCTTCTTCTTCTTCTTCTTCTTCTTCTTCTTCTTCTTCTTCTTCTTCTTCTGTTTGGCGTTGCAGAGGCGCAGCTGAAGGGCATCGTGACGCGTCTCTTCAGCGAGCAGGGCTTTTACCTCCAGATGCTTCCGGACGGGGTCATCAGCGGCAGCAAGGACGAGAACAGCGACCACAGTGAGTCCCGAACGCACCACGACACATTCACTGACCCGATCCGAACCTGTCTATGTTCTATGTCCCGTCTAAGAAACGGCTGAACTTTTTAAGGAGTAACTACGGCTAAAGTTAGTCACAGTTTATTCAGAGACTGAACAGACCACCGTTAGTTTCATCTCATTTCCTTTTTTAATAAATGTGGGGTAAAAATCTCCCCCAGCGCAGCCATGTTTGTTTACTGTTGCTCTTTTTCTTCCGTTATTTAGCATGACACAGACAAGGAAAACAGTTGGAAGTATAAACGCTGTGACGATAACAGCGCTTGGAACGGATGGATCTGTTTACATACAAAACGGGAGAGTAAATGAGCCTTCAGTCTCCTCCCTGTAGTCATCTCCAGGACCAAAAGCATTTGTCCCGTGGGTGAAATCTCCTGGTCCCTTTGCTCTTTGTTTACAAAAGCAGCAGCCTTTCTCCGCCCACGCTTACACTGCACACTGAGGCTACTTTTTAAACACAGGAGTAACAACCGACGTCCCTGCGCCGCTGCTGGCGTCAGTCACCGCGGCAGAAACTCGAGCGGCTGCAGCCACGAGAAACAGCACAGGCCTGGCCCAAAACTCTGGTCAAGTTCAGGTCAGACTCGGGCATAACATTTTAACTCCACACTGCATTCACTGTGTCCTCAGTAGAAGGGGCTTAATGGGGTCTAAATGGAGCGCCCCCTGCAGGAGGAGCCTCTGGTCCTGCCCACAGCTCACGCCCAGAGCTGAGAACAGGAGACTACAGGTCTCTCTTTAGGAATCCTCGTCTTCACCAAACACAGCGGGACGTCCCCGGTGCAGAGGCCACACTGCTGCAGGCTCTGAGCTGAATAATTCAGCTCCATATTAAATATACATCCAGTCTCTCCTCACAGTGAGGTCTGAGCAGATTCTCTGTGTTTGTGATGCTCATATGTGTCTGATCCAGGTCTGTTTAACCTGCTCCCGCTGGACCTCAGGGTGATGAACCTCAGAGTCATTTAACATTTAAGGAACACATTAAACCACTCTGTAAGACGTGTTCTTCCACCGTCATGATATTTCCAAACTGTTCATCTCTGACTTTCCACGAATAGGTGAACCCTGTTTGTGCCTCCATCTGCTCCAGGCTCAACCACTGCAGCACACACCAGGAGCTCTGGCAGATGTCTGCAGACGCTCCAGGAGGTGCAGAGCTGTGCTGCCAGAGTCCTGATGAAGGTCCTGATGAAGGTCCTGATGATGGTCCTGATGATGGTCCTGATGAAGGTCCTGATGATGGTCCTGATGAAGGTCCTGATGATGGTCCTGATGAAGGTCCTGATGAAGGTCCTGATGATGGTCCTGATGAAGGTCCTGATGATGGTCCTGATGATGGGTCCTGACAAAGGTCCTGATGAAGGTCTTGATGATGGTCCTGATGAAGGTCCTGATGATGGTCCTGATGATGGTCCTGATGAAGGTCCTGATGATGGTCCTGATGATGGTCCTGATGAAGGTCCTGATGATGGTCCTGATGATGGTCCTGATGAAGGTCCTGATGATGGTCCTGATGATGGTCCTGATGATGGTCCTGATGAAGGTCCTGATGATGGTCCTGATGAAGGTCCTGATGATGGTCCTGATGAAGGTCCTGATGAAGGTCCTGATGATGGTCCTGATGAAGGTCCTGATGATGGTCCTGATGATGGGTCCTGACAAAGGTCCTGATGAAGGTCTTGATGATGGTCCTGATGAAGGTCCTGATGATGGTCCTGATGATGGTCCTGATGAAGGTCCTGATGATGGTCCTGATGATGGTCCTGATGAAGGTCCTGATGAAGGTCCTGATGAAGGTCCTGATGATGGTCCTGATGAAGGTCCTGATGAAGGTCCTGATGAAGGTCCTGATGATGGTCCAGATGATGGGTCCTGATGATGGGTCCTGATGAAGGTCCTGATGGAAGTCCTGATGAAGGTCCTGATGAAGGTCCTGATGAAAGTCCTGATGAAAGTCCTGATGAAGGTCCTGATGATGGTCCTGATGAAGGTCCTAATGATGGGTCCTGATGAAGGTCCTGATGAAAGTCCTGATGAAGGTCCTGATTGAAGTCCTGATGAAGGTCCTGATGAAGGTCCTGATGAAAGTCCTGATGAAAGTCCTGATGAAGGTCCTGATGAAAGTCCTGATGAAAGTCCTGATGAGGTCCTGATGAAGGTCCTGATGATGGGTCCTGATGAAGGTCCTGATGAAAGTCCTGATGAAGGTTCTGATGATGGGTCCTGATGAAGGTCCTGATGATGGGTCCTGATGAAAGTCCTGATGAAAGTCCTGATGAAGGTCCTGATGATGGTCCTGATGAAGGTCCTAATGATGGGTCCTGATGAAGGTCCTGATGAAAGTCCTGATGAAGGTCCTGATGGAAGTCCTGATGAAGGTCCTGATGAAGGTCCTGTTGAAAGTCCTGATGAAAGTCCTGATGAGGTCCTGATGAAGGTCCTGATGATGGGTCCTGATGAAGGTCCTGATGATGGTCCTGAAATCTGGATCTCTGATGACTGCATCATTTCCATGACCCAAACACAGGAAGGCCCTGGCTCGTCAGAGAAAACCATCTCCCTTTCCCTGGCACAAGGATTTCTGCGCAGAGAGAAAAGATGGCGGAAAGTTTGAATACTGATCCTGATCTGTGTGTTTTGTTAATGAGACGCTGTGATCTGTAAAAGTGACTTGCCATCAAACATAAGCAGGGCAGACTCATTTAAACAAACTCCTCACTGGAAAAGTAACACGGACAGAGCTCATCGAGCCAAAGCAACCGTCTCCTCCAGACACAAACAGAGCTTTGGAAGCAGCAGCACCGGGGTTAAAGAGTACCCTCCCAGACCTCCTCAGGACTCTCAGACCTCCCCAGGACTCCTGGACCTCCTCAGGACTCTCAGACCTCCTCAGGAATCTCAGACCTCCTCAGGACTCTCAGACCTCCCCAGGACTAATGGACCTCCTCAGGACTCTCAGACCTCCTCAGGAATCTCAGACCTCCTCAGGACTCTCAGACCTCCTCAGGACTCTCAGACCTCCTCAGGAATCTCAGACCTCCTCAGGACTCTCAGACCTCCTCAGGACTCTCAGACCTCCTCAGGAATCTCAGACCTCCTCAGGACTCCCAGACCTCCTCAGGACTCCCAGACCTCCTCAGGACTCTCAGACCTCCTCAGGACTCTCAGACCTCCTCAGGAATCTCAGACCTCCTAAGGAATCTCAGACCTCCTCAGGACTCTCAGACCTCCTAAGGAATCTCAGACCTCCTCAGGACTCCCAGACCTCCTCAGGACTCTCAGACCTCCTCAAGACTCCCAGACCTCCTCAGAAATCTCACACCTCCTCAGGACTCCCAGACCTCCTCAGGAATCTCACACCTCCTCAGGACTCCTGAACCTCCTTAGCAATCTCAGACCTCCTCAGGACTCTCAGACCTCCTCAGGACTCTCAGACCTCCTCAGGAATCTCAGACCTCCTCAGGACTCTCAGACCTCCTCAGGAATCTCAGACCTCCTCACGAATCTCAGACCTCTTCAGGACTCTCAGATCTCCTCAGGAATCTCAGACCTCCTCAGGAATCTCAGACCTCCCCAGGACTCTCAGACCTCCTCAGGACTCTCAGACCTCCTCAGGAATCTCAGACCTCCTCAGGACTCTCAGACCTCCTCAGGAATCTCAGACCTCCTCAGGACTCCCAAACCTCCTCGGCAATCTCAGACCTCCTCAGGACTCCCAGACCTCCTCACGAATCTCAGACCTCCTCAGGACTCTCAGATCTCCTCAGGACTCTCAGACCTCCTCAGGACTCTCAGACCTCCTCAGGAATCTCAGACCTCCTCAGGACTCTCAGACCTCCTCAGGACTCTCAGACCTCCTCAGGACTCCCAAACCTCCTCGGCAATCTCAGACCTCCTCAGGACTCCCAGACCTCCTCACGAATCTCAGACCTCCTCAGGAATCTCAGACCTCCTCAGGACTCCCAAACCTCCTCGGCAATCTCAGACCTCCTCAGGACTCCCAGACCTCCTCAGGAATCTCAGACCTCCTCAGGACTCTCAGACCTCCTCAGGACTCCCAGACCTCCTCAGGAATCTCAGACCTCCTCACGAATCTCAGACCTCTTCAGGACTCTCAGATCTCCTCAGGAATCTCAGACCTCCTCAGGAATCTCAGACCTCCCCAGGACTCTCAGACCTCCTCAGGACTCTCAGACCTCCTCAGGAATCTCACACCTCCCCAGGACTCTCAGACCTCCTCAGGACTCTCAGACCTCCTCAGGAATCTCACACCTCCTCAGGACTCTCAGACCTCCTCAGGAATCTCACACCTCCCCAGGACTCTCAGACCTCCTCAGGACTCTCAGACCTCCTCAGGAATCTCACACCTCCCCAGGACTCTCAGACCTCCTCAGGACTCTCAGACCTCCTCAGGAATCTCACACCTCCCCAGGACTCTCAGACCTCCTCAGGACTCTCAGACCTCCTCAGGAATCTCACACCTCCCCAGGACTCTCAGACCTCCTCAGGACTCTCAGACCTCCTCAGGAATCTCACACCTCCCCAGGACTCTCAGACATGTCCGGCTCTAGGCCTCAGTGTGGAGAGGAGTTTCTGAGCTGTCTATGTTACTGTTGTGTTACTGTTGTGTTACTGTTGTTACTGTTGTTACTGTTGTGTTACTGTTGTTACTGTTGTTACTGTTGTTAATGTTGTGTTACTGTTGTGTTACTGTTGTTACTGTTGTTACTGTTGTGTTACTGTTGTTACTGTTGTTACTGTTGTTACTGTTGTGTTACTGTTGTTACTGTTGTTACTGTTGTTACTGTTGTGTTACTGTTGTGTTACTGTTGTTACTGTTGTTACTGTTGTGTTACTGTTGTTACTGTTGTTACTGTTGTGTTACTGTTGTTACTGTTGTGTTACTGTTGTGTTACTGTTGTTAATGTTGCGGTCTGTGTCTGTCGCAGCCCTGTTTAACCTGATCCCTGTGGGGCTCCGGGTGGTGGCCATCCAGGGGGTGAAGGCCGGACTGTACGTGGCCATGAACCAGGAGGGCTTCCTCTACACCTCTGTGAGTACGCAGCGCCCCCCACACCTTCACAAAGATATCACTTTAACTTCACGCTGCTGTTTTACAGAGAATACACGAGCTCTGAGTGTTGTTCTTTCCATTTTAAAGATAACATTTACCTCACATCCACCCAGTCCACGCAGCTCCTCCTACTTTCTTCTCTAAATCAGAAGAATCTGGTTCCTCTCTGGATCCTGACCTGTCCCAGCCGTTTCTCTGCAGCTCTGCATCTCACAGAAGATAATCTCCTCTCAGAAATAACCAAGATGGCTGTGGCTTATACAGAGTGAATGTAATAACTTCTCTTTAGGTCTTTCCTTCGTCACCTGTTGGTTCTGCTGAAGTCCTCGTTGTTGTTGGGATTTTTGTCTTCGTCCCGTTTCCATTTTTACAACAGTAAAGTCCCTCTGACGTCTAGTGCAGAATGGGTAAATTCTGATACTCTAATGTTCCTAATAATAACAATAATATGTGCTAAACCTTTCTCTGATGGTGTAAATTCTTCCTCGTCACCTCAGATCAGCTCCTCACAGCTCCTCGCAGCTCCTGACTCTCACATTCAGATATTTCTGTCCAAGTGTCACATGATCAGAGCAATCTGTTTCTCCAAATCCTGCTCCATCCAGTCTCGTGTTACAACAAAAACTTTCAAAGATTCAAAGTCATTATTTTACAGGTTTAGTCCTTGAATTATTCCGTCTCAGTCCCGGTTTAGTCCTGGTGAAGACCCGGCTTTGCCTTCAGGTTCAAAAAAAAGTCCAGCTTAATCCAGGGTTAGTCTGGTCCAAAAGAACTTGTGTGATTGGTCCATGTTCCTCGTCCTCCTCAGCTTTGATTGGCTCCACAGAGACAGGTCCAGGTCTACTTCAGTTCAGTATTTTATTGTCATTGTCAAACAAATAACAAAGAAATATTAAAGCTGCTTAGCGATGGTGTAACAAAGTGTAAACGTGAGGCAAAAGCCCGTCCCATAAACCCGAAAAATATCCACTGTGATGAGCAGAACAGCGTCCACTGATACAGGAGACAGTACTGCAGCAAATACAGTGGGGCAAAAAAGTATTTAGTCAGCCACCAATTGTGCAAGTTCTCCCACTTAAAAAGATGAGAGAGGCCTGTAATTTTCATCATAGGTTTACCTCAACTATGAGACAAAATGAGAAAAGAAAATCCAGAAAATCACATTGTCTGATTTTTAAAGAATTTATTTGCAAATTATGGTGGAAAATAAGTATTTGGTCTTTTTGGTAAAACCTCTACTCGTCTTGTTTGGAGGAGAAAGAATGCTGAGTTGCATCCAAAGAACACCATAGCTACTGTAAAGCACTGGAGGTGGGAACATCATGCTTTGGGGCTGTTTTTCAGCAAAGGGACCAGGACGACTGATCCGTGTAAAGGAAAGAATGAATGGGGCCATGTATCGTCAGATTTTGAGTGAGAACCTCCTTCCATCAGCAAGGGCATTGAAGATGAAACGTGGCTGGGTCTTTCAGCATGACAATGATCTCAAACACACTGCCCGGGTAACGAAGGAGTGGCTTCGTAAGAAGCATTTCAAGGTCCTGGAGTGGCCTCGCCAGTCTCCAGATCTCAACCCCATAGAAAATCTTTGGAGGGAGTTGAAAGTCCGTGTTGCCCAGCGACAGCCCCAAAACATCCCTGCTCTAGAGGAGATCTGCAGGAGGAATGGGCCAAAATACCAGCAACAGTTTGTGAAAACCTTGTGAAGACTTACAGAAAACGTTTGACCTCTGTCATTGCCAACAAAGGGTTAGATAACAAAGTATTGAGATGAACTTTTGTTATTGACCAAATACTTATTTTCCACCATAATTTGCAAATAAATTCTTTAAAAATCAGACAATGTGATTTTCTGGATTTTTTTTTCTCATTTTGTCTCTCATAGTTGAGGTAAACCTATGATGAAAATTACAGGCCTCTCTCGTCTTTTTAAGTGGGAGAACTTGCACAATTGGTGGCTGACTAAATACTTTTTTGCCCCACTGTAAAGGCATAACAAAAGTAAGTAAAGCTGGGAACACACTACACGATTTTCTCAGTGGTTACAGATTCTGTAAAGACTAGGAGCTCACACTAACGACTGGTTTCAGCAAATTTAGTTCTGACGACTGAAAGACTGGGGCTCACACACTACAAGATCTGTAACTGCAACTGACGCCAACCAAATGCAGCAAACTCTGGCGGGGAACTGACGAGAACTAAATGGTAAACAAACATGGACGCTCCCTGGGTCGCTGTTGCCGTTGTGTGCGCAGCTCTCTGTTTGGAAAAAGGGAAAGAAAAAACGGCTATGTATCCAGTTTCGCTTGGGTAGCGCTCAACTTTCTTCGGTGTTTGCCATGATTGTTTATGTTTTCTTCTTCAAATTTCCGCTTATATTTTCCCGCCGCTTCCTGTTTCTTCGTCTGCGTCCTGACGCTATTTCCTGTGTCCCATCAGCTGTTTTTCATCGGCCGCTGGACTCCATGAATTCCCAGTTGGATGTAAACGTCCCACACTACAGGAGTGTGCTCCAGAGTCGGTGTTTGATTGCTTGCGACTGACGTCAGGCCAGGTTTTTGCGGCGCACACACTAACGACTCGAGTCTTTGAACATCACACACTAACGGATTTCAGGGCCGACTGCTGATTACGATTCCCTGCAACTGTTGTTGACTGGTGAAAGACTCGCTGCAACTGTGAATTGTTATAAAATCGGGCAAAAAAATCGTGTAGTGTGTCCCCAGCTTAAGTAAACTTTATTTATACAGCACCTTTCACAGACAAAATCATAAAGTGCTTTACAGAGTGCAAGTAAAAACAAATAAAGTGCAAAACAATGAACGTTCAAACAGGTAAACAAGACAATAAGCAGAGTAATTAACTAAAAGCTTGTGTGAGTAACAGAGTCTTCAGCTGCTTTTTAAAGGAATCAGAAACAGAGTCGGCCACACACAGAGACAGGGCCAGGGCCAGGTCTAGGGGCCCCTCGAGTTTTAAACCGGGTCTTAGGGACCTTCAGGAGGTTCTGGCCCGAGGACCGCAGGGAGCGACCAGAGGAGAAAGGAATCAACATTTCCGAGATGTATCCGGGGGCCTGTCCATTAAAAGCTCTAAAAGTCAAGACTAAAATTTTAAAATCAGTTCTAAATTTGACAGGTAGCCAATGTAAAGAGGATAAAAGCGGTGTAATGTGTGTCTGCAGATTTGTTAAAACAAGTAAACAGAGAGTTACAATAATTTAAATGAGAAGAAATAAAAGCATGGATAATCAACTCCAGGTCAGATACAGATAGTTCTCAGATGATAAAAGCAGTTTTTAACCAAATGTCTAGAATGGCTGTCCCGGGACACTGAGCGGTCAAATGGAACACCAAGGTTCCTGAGACTGGGCTGAGGAGGAGAACCCAGCTGTGGTCTGATGGCAGGAACTTTCTGTTCAGGAGCAAAGATCAGAGTTTCAGTTTTCCTGTCGTTTAACTGAAGACAGTTATGAGCAGGAAACAACAGAAGAAAGAACATAAACATTTCATCCACAGAGGAATAAAACGCTCAGACCGATGAAGAACGCGTTAATGATTTATTAGTTAGCTTTCAATATGAGAGAGCTCAGAACCCAGCGGCCTGGCAACGCGCTGTCATGGGATGTCCCACAGGCAGAGACTTTAGGACAGGGTAAGATCTTTTTTTTTTAGAACCATTACGTTCATCTCAGACAAAAATGCTAAAAAATGCTTTTGGATTTTTTGTTCTATGAGGTTCTGTTCCATCTTTTTATTGCCGTTTTGAGCTTTTCAGGCTGAGATGAAGAGATTTTGGATGTTCCCTATGAACTGCAGAGTAAGGGCCCAAACTGAGACAAGATGGGGCCCTTCAGTCACATGGGGCCCCGACATGAGCCTGACCAAAACTCAGCATAAAAGAGCAAGAATATCGGCCGATATATTGGCCGATGGACCGATGGTGCTGATCTCTCTGTTTTCGAGGCGGTGTTGGGCCTCTCCCGCAGCCAGGGCCGTGTTAATGTCCCGGGACAGGCCCTCGGTCCCAGTCACACCCAAACACTGCAGGGGCCCGCGCCGCGCCAGGGGCCCGCGCCGCCATCGTGGTTTCTCTGCTCTGAAGGTTTTGTTTTATTCATGTGAGTGTTTTATTAAAATGAAGACAAAGTGCTCTCAGGCTTTTACTGAGTCTCAGCACGAGAACAGAACTCCTCACACTCACGGGACAGAGGCGGGACGTCCTCTCCTCCTCTAACCCTCTGTGTCTCCTCTGTGTCTCCTGCAGGACGTCCTCTCCTGCTCTAACCCTCTGTGTCTCCTCTGTGTCTCCTGCAGGACGTCCTCTCCTCCTCTAACCCTCTGTGTCTCCTCTGTGTCTCCTGCAGGACGTCCTCTCCTGCTCTAACCCTCTGTGTCTCCTCTGTGTCTCCTGCAGGACGTCCTCTCCTCCTCTAACCCTCTGTGTCTCCTCTGTGTCTCCTGCAGGACGTCCTCTCCTGCTCTAACCCTCTGTGTCTCCTCTGTGTCTCCTCTGTGTCTCCTCTGTGTCTCCTGCAGGACGTCCCCTCCTCCTCTAACCCTCTGTGTCTCCTCTGTGTCTCCTGCAGGACGTCCTCTCCTCCTCTAACCCTCTGTGTCTCCTCTGTGTCTCCTGCAGGACGTCCTCTCCTGCTCTAACCCTCTGTGTCTCCTCTGTGTCTCCTGCAGGACGTCCTCTCCTCCTCTAACCCTCTGTGTCTCCTCTGTGTCTCCTGCAGGACGTCCTCTCCTGCTCTAACCCTCTGTGTCTCCTCTGTGTCTCCTCTGTGTCTCCTCTGTGTCTCCTGCAGGACGTCCTCTCCTCCTCTAACCCTCTGTGTCTCCTCTGTGTCTCCTGCAGGACGTCCTCTCCTGCTCTAACCCTCTGTGTCTCCTCTGTGTCTCCTCTGTGTCTCCTCTGTGTCTCCTGCAGGACGTGCTCTCCTCCTCTAACCCTCTGTGTCTCCTCTGTGTCTCCTGCAGGACGTCCTCTCCTGCTCTAACCCTCTGTGTCTCCTCTGTGTCTCCTGCAGGACGTCCTCTCCTCCTCTAACCCTCTGTGTCTCCTCTGTGTCTCCTCTGTGTCTCCTCTGTGTCTCCTGCAGGACGTGCTCTCCTCCTCTAACCCTCTGTGTCTCCTCTGTGTCTCCTGCAGGACGTCCTCTCCTGCTCTAACCCTCTGTGTCTCCTCTGTGTCTCCTGCAGGACGTCCTCTCCTGCTCTAACCCTCTGTGTCTCCTCTGTGTCTCCTCTGTGTCTCCTCTGTGTCTCCTGCAGGACGTGCTCTCCTCCTCTAACCCTCTGTGTCTCCTCTGTGTCTCCTGCAGGACGTCCTCTCCTGCTCTAACCCTCTGTGTCTCCTCTGTGTCTCCTGCAGGACGTCCCCTCCTCCTCTAACCCTCTGTGTCTCCTCTGTGTCTCCTCTGTGTCTCCTGCAGGACGTCCTCTCCTCCTCTAACCCTCTGTGTCTCCTCTGTGTCTCCTCTGTGTCTCCTGCAGGACGTCCTCTCCTCCTCTAACCCTCTGTGTCTCCTCTGTGTCTCCTCTGTGTCTCCTGCAGGACGTCCTCTCCTCCTCTAACCCTCTGTGTCTCCTCTGTGTCTCCTCTGTGTCTCCTCTGTGTCTCCTGCAGGACGTCCTCTCCTCCTCTAACCCTCTGTGTCTCCTCTGTGTCTCCTCTGTGTCTCCTCTGTGTCTCCTGCAGGACGTCCTCTCCTCCTCTAACCCCCTGTGTCTCCTCTGTGTCTCCTCTGTGTCTCCTGCAGGACGTCCTCTCCTCCTCTAACCCTCTGTGTCTCCTCTGTGTCTCCTGCAGGACGTCCTCTCCTCCTCTAACCCTCTGTGTCTCCTCTGTGTCTCCTCTGTGTCTCCTCTGTGTCTCCTGCAGGACGTCCTCTCCTCCTCTAACCCTCTGTGTCTCCTCTGTGTCTCCTCTGTGTCTCCTCTGTGTCTCCTGCAGGACGTCCTCTCCTCCTCTAACCCCCTGTGTCTCCTCTGTGTCTCCTCTGTGTCTCCTGCAGGACGTGCTCTCCTCCTCTAACCCTCTGTGTCTCCTCTGTGTCTCCTGCAGGACGTCCTCTCCTGCTCTAACCCTCTGTGTCTCCTCTGTGTCTCCTCTGTGTCTCCTCTGTGTCTCCTGCAGGACGTGCTCTCCTCCTCTAACCCTCTGTGTCTCCTCTGTGTCTCCTGCAGGACGTCCTCTCCTGCTCTAACCCTCTGTGTCTCCTCTGTGTCTCCTGCAGGACGTCCTCTCCTGCTCTAACCCTCTGTGTCTCCTCTGTGTCTCCTCTGTGTCTCCTCTGTGTCTCTTGCAGGACGTCCCCTCCTCCTCTAACCCTCTGTGTCTCCTCTGTGTCTCCTCTGTGTCTCCTGCAGGACGTCCTCTCCTCCTCTAACCCTCTGTGTCTCCTCTGTGTCTCCTCTGTGTCTCCTGCAGGACGTCTTTACGCCCGAGTGTAAGTTTAAGGAGTCGGTTTTTGAGAACTATTACGTGATCTACTCGTCGACGCTGTACCGCCAGCACGAGTCGGGCCGGGCCTGGTTCCTGGGCCTGAACAAGGAGGGCATCATCATGAAGGGGAACCGGGTCAAGAAAACCAAACCCTGCTCACACTTCGTCCCCCGTCCCCTACAAGGTACCCCTCCGTCTGTCCTCCTTCTGTCCTCCTTCTGTCCTCCTTCTGTCCTCCTTCTGTCCTCCTTCTGTCCTTCCTTTTACACAGGGAATTATTTCATCCAGGGCTGCAGGATGTGGAGAAAACGTGATATTCAATAACTATGTTGAAAATTGCGATAACGATATTATTGCGATATTTGAAACCAGAGCCTACTTTTGGAACATAGTAAGTTAAATTCACTACATTTCACAAAAATGTAAGTTCCTGTATTTACAAGTCAGAACTTAACACAGACTAAACCAGGAATAAAACAAGGCTAAGCTGTGACTAAATTAATTAAATTACCACTAAAACTGGACTTTTTAAACATTTTTATTTAGTCACAACACATGTTCTTTTAAGGCTCTGGTGGAAAATGATTCTTCAGTGTAAATCTCTGTCAGATGGAGACCACAGTGTTATTGTGATATATTTAGATTCTTGCGATACAGATTTTGGGTTTCCTGATATTGCGATAACAATAATTTTGTGATATATTGTGCAGCTCTAATTTCATCATTTTATTGGAAAATATTTGTGTTTTTTTAGGTTTAATAACTTCTCTCAAAGAGGAGTTGTTCAAATGGATGATTTTTAAATTATTTTGGGATAAATTTATTATGAGTAAGATTTTTTAAGCATACAGTTTATTGTAAAATAAAGTTTTTATTATATTTTCATTTGTTATTTTTTATTTATTGGTATTTTAAAAGCTTTTTTAATCTTGAATTTGATTGTCAAACAAAAACATGCTCTAGGGTTAGCATTTACAGTAAAGTATAAAATGTCTTACTACTTATGTCTTAATGTGACCACTTGACACAAAGCCCATGGGGTACGCAGGAAAAAAAGTAATATTATTTTATTATATATATGTTTTTATCAAACGTGTGCTAGTGCTGTTTATGAACTTTCTCCCATTTGTCAAAAGTAATAATAATAATAATAATACATTTTATTTATAACGCACTTTACATTTTGGGACAAAATCTCAAAGTGCTACAAAAAGAAAATGAGTAAAAAAGTGTTTATTTAAAGACAGGAAATGGCTTCTTTTCCTTTTTTCCATTTCTTTTCTTTTATTATAATAATAAACAAGGACAGATGTTTCCACACATCTGCACAGTGCATATATTCTCAACCATGCAACATCTGTGGTTTTGACCCTCTGAGGCTCCTGTAGATGTAGTTTCCTGTAGAACTGTGAACAGCTCATCATCATATTTATAAAGTTTTATTTAAAGTGTGACCCGCGTGCGGCTGATCCCAGGTCAGTGCTGTGTCCTCCAGAGAAGCTCCAGTGTCAGAGGAACAGGACCTGGCTCCTCTTACAGCCTTCGTTTAAAAATATCTGCCAGAGATCGTCTTCCTCCTCACCTCTGTCCCCGCACCTCCGCTCACACAAGCCCCGCCCCTTCCTTAAACAGCCAATCGCCTCACAGCCGGCCCACAGGTGACACATCTGGATCTGAACACCTGGAGCCTGGCGCTGATGTGACGCTCGGAGGAGATTTCCTACTCTGTGCTCCTCACTCTCCTCCAGACACTTCCTCCTCCAGCTCCTCCCTCTCCCCAGACACTTCCAGCACTCAGTGGTTCTCAAACAGTTCCAGTCCTGATTCAGTGTTTAAAGCCAGTTTTAGTTTTAGTTTTAGTCTTAACTTTGATTTAGACCTGGTTTAGTCCTGGTTTAGACCTGGTTTAGTCCTGGTTTAGACCTGGTTTAGCCCTGGTTTAGTCCTGGTTTAGTCCTGGTTTAGACCTGGTTTAGACCTGGTTTAGTCCTGGTTTAGACCTGGTTTAGCCCTGGTTTAGTCCTGGTTTAGTCCTGGTTTAGACCTGGTTTAGACCTGGTTTAGTCCTGGTTTAGACCTGGTTTAGCCCTGGTTTAGTCCTGGTTTAGTCCTGGTTTAGACCTGGTTTAGACCTGGTTTAGACCTGGTTTAGCCCTGGTTTAGTCCTGGTTTAGTCCTGGTTTAGCCCTGGTTTAGTCCTGGTTTAGACCTGGTTTAGACCTGGTTTAGACCTGGTTTAGCCCTGGTTTAGTCCTGGTTTAGACCTGGTTTAGTCCTGGTTTAGACCTGGTTTAGTCCTGGTTTAGACCTGGTTTAGTCCTGGTTTAGTCCTGGTTTAGACCTGGTTTAGTCCTGGTTTAGTCCAGGTTTAGTCCTGGTTTAGCCCTGGTTTAGCCCTGGTTTAGTCCTGGTTTAGACCTGGTTTAGTCCTGGTTTAGTCCTGGTTTAGCCCTGGTTTAGTCCTGGTTTAGTCCTGGTTTAGTCCTGGTTTAGTCCTGGTTTAGACCTGGTTTAGTCCTGGTTTAGACCTGGTTTAGTCCTGGTTTAGACCTGGTTTAGTCCTGGTTTAGTCCTGGTTTAGACCTGGTTTAGTCCTGGTTTAGTCCAGGTTTAGTCCTGGTTTAGCCCTGGTTTAGCCCTGGTTTAGTCCTGGTTTAGACCTGGTTTAGTCCTGGTTTAGTCCTGGTTTAGCCCTGGTTTAGTCCTGGTTTAGTCCTGGTTTAGTCCTGGTTTAGTCCTGGTTTAGACCTGGTTTAGTCCTGGTTTAGCCCTGGTTTAGTCCTGGTTTAGTTCTGGTTTAGTCCTGGTTTAGACCTGGTTTAGTCCTGGTTTAGTCCTGGTTTAGTCCTGGTTTAGCCCTGGTTTAGCCCTGGTTTAGTCCTGGTTTAGTCCTGGTTTAGTCCTGGTTTAGACCTGGTTTAGTCCTGGTTTAGTCCTGGTTTAGCCCTGGTTTAGTCCTGGTTTAGCCCTGGTTTAGTCCTGGTTTAGTCCTGGTTTAGTCCTGGTTTAGTCCTGGTTTAGCCCTGGTTTAGACCTGGTTTAGTCCTGGTTTAGACCTGGTTTAGACCTGGTTTAGTCCTGGTTTAGTCCTGGTTTAGTCCTGGTTTAGACCTGGTTTAGACCTGGTTTAGTCCTGGTTTAGTCCTGGTTTAGTCCTGGTTGAGTCCTGGTTTAGACCTGGTTTAGTCCTGGTTTAGTCCTGGTTTAGACCTGGTTTAGCCCTGGTTTAGTCCTGGTTTAGCCCTGGTCTAGTCCTGGTTTAGTTCTGGTTGAGTCCTGGTTTAGCCCTGGTTTAGTCCTGGTTTAGTTCCTGGTTTAGTCCTGGTTTAGCCCTGGTCTAGTCCTGGTTCATAAGTGGTTTAGTGAAGCTGTAGGTCCATAGTTCCTAACGCTGGTCTTTGTAAAGCCTGATGTTTTGTGTTAGTTCCTGTGCGGTGCTTGCAGCTCAGCTCTGAGCCGTGTGTGTTTGTGTTTTTCCACAGTGTGCATGTACAAGGAGCCGTCGCTGCACGAGCTGGAGGAGAAGCTGCTGAGGTCGTCCCGGAGCCCGACCCTAAACAGCGGCAAGAGCATGAGAGCCATCGCCCACAAGGAGGAGGGCAAGAGCGTGAAGAGCCTCACAGACCAGGAGGGCTCTTAGCCAGGCCCCGCCCACCGCCAGACCTCCACCGACCAATCATCACACTGGGAATAACCCCACAGACCGGGAGGGCTCGCCGCCGGGCCCCTCGTACCCCACCGACCACCTCCATGAGACCGGGAATACCCCCATCCCACCGGGAAATCCCCCATCCCACTGGGAACAACCCACCTGGGATTGTCCCCTTTACCACAACAGAAGCAAAAACATGAAGAATGTCCAGTTTAGTTCCAAAGAGCCCCTGTTCTGCTCCGGTTCACTTTGTGCTTACTGTATATAACATGGACTCTAATGTGGAGTCTGCAGCGCCACCTTGAGTGTGGCCGCAGTACTTCTCATAAGCCCCACCCTCGAGTTTTCTGAGCTAAAACTGAGCTGCGTGTACAGGAGCAGTGAGGTCTGTGTACAGAACACAAGTCTTTACAGTTTTCAGATGATTTTGAGGCTGAACCAGCTCCAAATGATGTCAAACCATAAAAAAACAGAGCCACAGCAGAGCGGCGCTCGGTTCAGACGGGTGTACACTGTGACAGGTTGTTTTTGTTTTTTTTTGTCTGATTTATGGAAGTCACACTGCATGATGATGGTAAAATCATTCAAACGCTGAATCGTGGCTGCAGCCAGGGGCCCAGGACAGGAGAGGGCCCCATTGAACGTCTTATATCACTGGGTTATGTTCCGTTAGGGCAGAATACATCAAGCAGGACTCCATTTAAAAACAAGATTTTCTTATGAATGAAATATTAAAATTGTAAAACAGGCAAAATCACAATTTTTACTCAACACTGACAAAGTTTAGTTGAACAGAAATCAGATCTGTGGTGGCACTGATGTTTGAATATTTTAAAGGAAAGTATTAGTCCACTTTAAGAAGGTACAGAGCTTTTTTGTAAATTTAAAGTATATGGATGACTTAAACCTAAATGTGATTCATAACATGAGGGGCCCCTCATTACCAACTTACTCCTCTGGCTACGACCGAAGTCAGTCGCAGCAAATTTCAGGGCCCCGACACTGTGTTTATGGAAAAAAATATCAGAAGGGAACCATGGTCACAACTGTGGCTTTGAGGACGCTCTGATGTTTTTCTATTGGTCACACGGCTGACAGAGGTCGTAGGTCATGGCTGACAGAGGTCGTAGGTCGCGCGGCCGACGGAGGTCGTAGGTCGCGCGGCCGACGGAGGTCGTAGGTCACGCGGCCGACAGAGGTCGTAGGTCACGCGCCCGACAGGTTTCAGGGATGAACACGTTCCTGAGGTTTGTGAGTGTTGGGTCTGTGCAGTGTACACCTGGCTTTACTCTGTCGCTCTGTGGTGGCCAAGAGAGAACACACGAAGAAAACACCATTAAACCCTCTTCTGTAAACTCTTCTTACATATCACTTATAGACCTGTTATAGACAGGTTATAGACCAGTCATAGACCTGTCATAGACCTGTTATAGACCTGTCATAGACCTGTTATAGACCTGTCATAGACCTGTCATAGATCTGTCATACACCTGTCATAGACCTGTCATAGACCTGTTATAGACCTGTTATAGACCTGTCATAGACCTGTCATAGATCTGTCATAGACCTGTTATAGATCTGTCATAGACCTGTTATAGACCTGTCATAGACCTGTCATAGACCTGTTATAGACCTGTCATAGATCTGTCATAGATCTGTCATAGATCTGTCATAGACCTGTCATAGACCTGTTATAGACCTGTCATAGACCTGTCATAGATCTGTCATAGATCCGTCATAGACCTGTCATAGATCTGTCATAGAACCTGTCATAGACCTGTCATAGACCTGTCATAGACCTGTTATAGATCCTGTCATAGACCTGTTATAGACTCTGTCATAGACCTGTCATAGATTCTGTCATAGATATGTCATAGACCTGTCATAGATCATGTCATAGACCTGTGCATAGATCTGTCATAGACCTGTCATAGACCTGTCATAGATCTGGCATACACCTGTCATAGACCATGTCATAGATCTGTCCATAGACCTGTCATAGATCTGTCATTAGACCTGTCATAGACCTGTCATAGACCTGGTCATAGACCTGTCATAGACCTTCATAGATCTGTCATAGACCTGTTATAGACAGGTTATCAGATCTGTCATAGACCAGTCATAGATCTGTCATACACCTGTCATAGACCAGTCATAGATCTGTCATAGAACTGTCATAGATCTGTCATAGACCTGTCATAGACCAGTCATAGATCTGTCATAGACCTGTTATAGACCTGTCATAGACCTGTCATAGACCTGTTATAGATCTGTCATAGACCTGTTATAGACCTGTCATAGACCTGTCATAGATCTGTCATACACCTGTCATAGACCAGTCATAGATCTGTCATAGACCTGTCATAGATCTGTCATAGACCTGTCATAGACCTGTCATAGATCTGTCATAGACCTGTCATAGACCTGTCATAGACCTGTCATAGACCTGTCATAGATCTGTCATAGACCTGTTATAGACAGGTTATAGACCTGTCATAGACCTGTTATAGACCACTCATAGACCAGTCATAGAGCTGTCATAGACCTGTCATAGACCTGTTATAGACCACTCATAGACCAGTCATAGACCTGTTATAGACCTGTCATAGACCAGTCATAGACCTGTTATAGACCTGTCATAGACCTGTTATAGACCAGTCATAGACCTGTCATAGACCTGTTATAGACCTGTCATAGACCTGTCATAGACCTGTCATAGACCAGTCATAGATCTGTCATAGACCTGTCATAGACCTGTCATAGATCTGTCATAGACCTGTCATAGACCTGTCATAGATCTGTCATAGACCTGTTATAGACAGGTTATAGACCTGTCATAGACCTGTTATAGACCACTCATAGACCAGTCATAGACCTGTCATAGACCTGTCATAGATCTGTCATAGACCTGTTATAGACAGGTTATAGACCTGTTATAGACCAGTCATAGACCAGTCATAGACCTGTTATAGACCTGTTATAGACCACTCATAGACCAGTCATAGACCTGTTATAGACCTGTCATAGACCAGTCATAGACCTGTTATAGATCTGTCATAGACCTGTCATAGACCTGTTATAGACCTGTCATAGACCAGTCATAGACCTGTTATAGATCTGTCATAGATCTGTCATAGACCTGTCATAGACCTGTCATAGATCTGTCATAGACCTGTCATAGACCACTCATAGACCTGTTATAGACAGGTTATAGACCTGTTATAGACCACTCATAGACCAGTCATAGACCTGTTATAGACCTGTCATAGACCTGTTATAGACCTGTCATAGACCTGTCATAGACCTGTCATAGACCTGTCATAGACCAGTCATAGACCTGTCATAGACCTGTCATAGACCTGTCATAGACCAGTCATAGACCTGTCATAGACCTGTTATAGACCTGTCATAGACCTGTCATAGACCAGTCATAGACCTGTCATAGACCTGTTATAGACCACTCATAGACCTGTTATAGACAGGTTATAGACCTGTTATAGACCACTCATAGACCAGTCATAGACCTGTTATAGACCAGTCATAGACCTGTTATAGATCTGTCATAGACCTGTTATAGATCTGTCATAGACCTGTCATAGACCAGTCATAGATCTGTCATAGACCTGTCATAGATCTGTCATAGACCTGTCATAGACCTGTCATAGATCTGTCATAGACCTGTCATAGATCTGTCATAGACCTGTCATAGACCAGTTATAGACCTGTTATAGACCTGTCATAGACCTGTCATAGATCTGTCATAGACCTGTCATAGACCTGTCATAGATCTGTCATAGTAGTACAGTGTGTATAGTTTCCAATTAGGAAGCCATATGTTTACTGAAGGGGAACATATTGTTTTCTAAGAACAAACCTTGTCAACATGACCCTTTTTTTTTAACCTATTTGTACTAATTCTGTACTAAACCAGGCCTAAACCAGGTCTAAACCAGGTCTAAACGTCATCTAGCCCCTACTGGACAAAAACAGGAATAAAACTGCCTCTAAATCTGGACTAGAATTCCAAGAACCACTGTTTCATAACTTATGGTAGCTATAATATTAAAAACAGTTCTGTTAGGACCACTGTTCCACTGTTAGAGAAGAAAGACGAGGGGCTGAGAGGTAAAAAGTGTCACAACAGAAGGAACAAATATACTTGTGCTTCCCAGAGTTTGAGAACCAATGCAGAAGTGAATATGCCCTACTGCCCCCTGGTGGCTGCACAGAGCTGCTGTATATCCCTTTCAGTTTTTTTCTTCTAGAGTCTCCACAGTAAATCCTCTTCCTCCTAGCGTGCAGTGATTAAAATACTGATATGACATAGGTTTCCTGACAGAACCCTATCCATTTGTCCAGGCCTGGGACTGGCACAAAGCACCTGTGGCTGGTCTAGGCCTGTCCTGACTCTGTTACATTTTTAAAAAGATGATGTCTGAACATTTTCAAGCAGTGGCTCTCATCCAAATGTTGTAGCTTGACTTTGAAAAGCCTCCATCTTTGTTTTCATTCGCTGAGCAGAACAGGGGCTCTGCTGTAGATCTCACAGTGGGAGGGGCTTATTGTAAAAATAAATATATATTGAAAAAAACTCAGACTTTGGCGACAAACGGTGGAGGACATTTTATGCAAAGTCCCAGCAGCGAAGGCCCTGGGAGGCGAGCACAGTCCTCATCGCTCCATCTCCAAGCTTTAAGCCATGTTCCAACTCTGCGTCTTTCATTTGAACAAACGCTGAGACTCTGCACTTTCACTCCACGCTGCTTCTTCTTCTGCGTCTTCATCTGCGTGAGGTTTTCGTCCAATCACAGTCGAGCTATCGCTGTCACATGACTTTGTTTGTTTGAATTTTTTATTTTTATTTTTTTTCAAACCAAAAGAAAAAAAAAATGTTTTAAAAAATGTGGAAAAATAGCAATGTACACGAGAAATATGGACCATACATGGACTGGACTTGGACCTGAAATCAAGACCAACCAGTCCAGGACTAAACCAGGTCTAAACCAGGACTGAACAAAGACTAAAGCAACACTAAACCTGAAATAAACCAAGACCAAACCAGGACCTCACCAGGACTAAACATGGGTCTAAATCCAGGTCCAACCCAGGACTAAAACAAGACTTAACCAGGACTAAACATGAGCCAAATATCTGAGACAAATCTGGACCCAAACCAGGTCTGAACCAGGACTAAAAGACAGGTTCCTAGCTCTTATAATTCCCGCACTTTTAGATGAGTCGCTGATGGACCAGAGCAGGTTTTTCTTTAACTCACTGCCGACGAGACCGAACTGTTTTCTGAGAGTTTTCTGCTGTAAAATATGAGACAGGATCAAACTGACTGATGTTCCTCAGAGGAACGCTGCACAGGACTGGGCTCATTAACCCAGAGTGGCACACGTCTGCAGGGTTAGGAGGTGGAAGGCTCGAGGACAGACTGATGATAACCTGAGTTTTCTGGTTTAATGACATGTAACTGAAGAGAAAGTTGTGCTTCTCTTCCACCAGTGCTCAGTTTGTCCTCTCTGGAGATGGTTTTACCTGAACCTGACCAAGTCCTGTGCAGCGTGAGGCTCTGAAGCCTGAGCTGAGGCTGCGTCCACATTAACTCTCTCTCTCTCTTTAACCCTGTTCTAATGTGCTCTCCTCCTCAGAAACAGAGCTGCAGTAGTATTCTGTCTGAGTAAGCCTGTATGCTGGGGCGTTGTCCTTCTCCAGAGCTGAAAACGCTCGGTACGTAGAGCCAGGAAGTGCTCCTGCGCGTTTCTAAAGCCCAGACACCGTCACCGGACTCACTCTGATCATTTCAGCCTCAAACCTCCGTCAGCTCAGAAATCTATCTGTTAGCCTCGTGTCGCTAATATACTATCATTATTACGCTAATTGGACGACAGTAGCTCAGTAGGTAGAACTGTTCATCTACTAACCAGGCGGATGGCAGCAGGGTTGCCAGGTCTGAAAGTCAAAATCTGCCCAACAGCGACTTAAAAAGCGTCCAAAACCTGCGGAACAGTGAAAGAAAACACAGTGCGACCGTAATTAGTGCTGCTGTGCTGAGAAGCGCTGCTCCGGTGACAGAGACCCGCCCCTCTCTCACAGACATGAGCTGATTTGGCTGAATTGAATTGAATTTGGCCTGGCTTCATTCTGATGAGCTTTGGGTGTTGAAGATTTGCCATTGAAAATCTGAAGAAATAAAATAAAATAGCTCAGCCCAACCTGCAGACAATTTTTTTCACCTGTGGCAACACTTAAAAAGCCGCCCAATTCTGCAGGAAAACCGTGGCTGGCAGTCTAGGGACGCAGTGAGAGAATTTCCCCTGCGATAATTCAGTCTGACTCTGACTCTGGTGGTGGGATGAACAGAATAACATAAGCTAATAACACATAAAAAATTACATGTCCAAAGGAAATTTGATAAAATTTTACAAACTAAATGAAATATAGCTAAGCCTATGCTGTAACAAGAACCTGACAGCGAGGCACAAGACACAGTTTCCTTGTAGCGCGTTAGAAAAATCCTCATGTTCACCTAATGTGGTTTTAAAAATGAGCTAACTATGCTAACACTGACTCTCTCTGACGGAGCGTTTGTGGCGCTGCCGTCTGTAGCCGAGAGGAGAAGGCAGAGAAACCTCACAGTGCCACCAGGCGCTCTCCGTTTGGGAAGAGGTTAGCTTCAGTACAACGTAGCCGTTAGCGAGCGCAGCAGCATTTTCTTTTCCTGTTTCTCCACTCGCAGCGTCTCTAATGTTTACGCACGTGTACGCCTCAAACGCTTCATCGTTTTCAGTTAAATTACTCTGTTCATCCATTAGTCCCTCACTCAAATGCAACACTGCGGTAACACGGTCGCTTGTGCCCCCATGTGGATGGATTCATAACTGCACTGTATGACAATATTGTGATTGTACTCTTGGGGTGGAAACGTGCTTTTTAACTGTGACCATTAACTAACAGCTGTGCTAAATAGACTTTTTATGCTCTGTCCAGTCTTCACCGTTGCCAGCAGGGGGCGACAGACTCCTGAGTAACAGCTTCCCAACAGAAGAGATCTGTTTCTGATGAGGAAACGATATTCTAACATGGTTAGAGGCTCAAAAAAGTCGAGTTAGCAGAAGAGGAGAGGTTTAAACAATAGGAATCACTTTATTAATGAAAGCTTTAGCACTAATCCTGTCACAAACCAGGACCTACTCGAGGACTAATCCTGTCACAAACCAGGACCTACTCGAGGACTAATCCTGTCACAAACCAGGACCTACTCGAGGACTAATCCTGTCACAAACCAGGACCTACTCGAGCACTAATCCTGTCATAAACCAGGACCTACTCGAGCACTAATCCTGTCATAAACCAGGACCTACTCGAGCACTAATCCTGTCACAAACCAGGACCTACTCGAGGACTAATCCTGTCATAAACCAGGACCTACTCGAGGACCAGTTTGGTTGGGACGTTTATTTTGAATGTCTCCAGTTCTTCTGTTGGACGCAGCCTCAAAACCTGATCTGTCCTGTTTTTGTTTGTTTTATTTCCGGCAGTGAATGATTTCAGTTCCAACTGTGGCCACGACTGTTGGACTCAGCCGCCGCTCCTGTCCACGTCTCCAAACCTGTCACAGTTTGGTTTAATGGGACTGTGCAGACGCTGGAGGAGACGGTGATCCTTACAGACCGCTGCAGACCTGAAGGCGTCATCTTCTCCTCCAGTTTGGCTTTGCTTTTACCCAGAATTCCTTGCGGCAGTGGCGGCGGCGGCGGTGTGTTCAGGCGTCGGCGGATGGGAGGAAACGGTGACACTTTTAAAAAACACTGCCCTGCTTCAGACAGCACTGCCCTGAAAATATAAACTAACGCCTGTAACAACCAATAATGTAACACTGGACATTAATGTGATCATTTTGGAAGTTTTAATGGAATAAAGCCAGAAACGCTGACAATTCAACATCCAACAGACACTGATAAAATATAAAAAGTGTCTTGGATAAGAGACAGAACATCTAAAACTCTAAAAAGTCCAGCTGATTTATTTTTAATAATTTTTTGTTATGATTTAGATTAGAGCTTGGATGACTTGAATTAATAATATTCTAAATCATTCTCAAACTGGCTCAATCATAATTAACTCTGCCTTAACCTGTTTCTTATGAGGAAACTGCACAAAACTGCAAAAATAAAAATGATAAAAACAAAGAAAACACCTTATTTCCAACAAAAGCAGTCCTGTTGATGTATTATTACTTTATAGGCTGCAGTTATTACGTTATCAGCTTTATTACATTTACTTTTTTCTTAATTATTACATTATTGTCCATTGTTACATTATCGGTGCTACACGCGCCCAACACCAACCACGTGAACCACAACTCGCAGGAAAAACACGAGTTTCTGCGTCTGAGAGTCAGCCCTGAGACTCACTGTCCCCTGTCCCCTGTCCCCTGTCCCTGTCCCCTGTCCCCTGTCCCCTGTATTTGGCTTGGGACCAGTTGGAAGGAAAGCAGAAGTTGGCAGCTCTTGTTTTCTCCGGCGTGCGGTGCTGGAGTCGTTCTGTCGCTGCACTGCCCTCACTTTGTTCATCTTTAACCCTTTACTCCACCGCCACCGTTCTCACAAAACAACGGCTTTTAACCTAAAAACTGTATAAAAACGAGCGCCGCGGTTTGGCTCAGTCGTACAGCTGTGGCGCATACACAGGGCAACTACAGCCTGCCTCCATGGCATGGGTTCGAGTCTGTGCAGTTTGTTGAATGTCTCTCTCCCCATTTTCCATGCTCTGTCCTAACAATAAAACCTAAAAAATATCCAAAAACATGAAGACAAACTCCAGAACGGCTTGTTTTATGGAGCGCAACAAAGCCCGCCCCTGAACTCAATTTCTCATTTATTTTTTCCTTAGACTCTTAGAAAAATGTGTATATTAAGAGTTTAAAAGCTCAACAGAGGCTAATCAGCTCATGACCACAGCGCATTAATTTAGTAAAAAACAAAATATCTGAAACTTGTAAAAAGACTATGCTACAAATGCATTTCAACGATTATTCCAGTTTTAGATTTTATAGTTTTTCAGATTAAAACTAATTGTGCTATGGTCTGCCACAGAGCTGATTAGCCTCAAGGTTTTAAACTCTTTATATTCCAATTTTTCCAAAAGCCTATAATAAAAATAATGGAAATTTTACTTTTAGCACCAGAGGGGGGCGGGCTTTATGGATAGATAACACCCTAACCTTTACTGTACATATGTAGTGTTTGCTGTTTACACCACAGCATGTTCTGCAGAAATCGTAATGATTCTGATTGGCTTTTGGTGCGGACGATGAGGAGAAGTTCTTCTGTGAGATTGCTGACTGTGCTCCCCACTGAACCACGCGTCCTTTTATTTTGTCACTTGTGATAGACTCTGCCATTTTGAGTGCGGACACAGGTCAGTAACACAGGCCATCGCTAACAAGCCAGACTTTCTTCTCTAAATCTGCAGAGTCTGGTTCCTCTCTGGATCCTGACCTGTCCCAGCCGTTTCTCTGCAGCTCTGCGTCTCACAGAAGATAATCTCCTCTCAGAAATAACCAAGATGGCTGTGGCTTATACAGAGTGAACGTAATAACTTCTCTTTAGGTCTTTCCTCCGTCTCCTGTTGGTTCTGCTGAAGTCCTCGTTGTTGTTGGGATTTTTGTCTTTGTCCTGTTTCCATTTTAACAACAGTAAAGTCCCTCTGACGTCCCACGTAACCTCCACATTCAAACAAACCCACCAGAAATGAACCTTACTCAAAGGGACACCAGACTCACTTCTTTATATTGAATAGGAAAGCAGTTCGTGTGATGGATGCGCTGCAGAAACGTTGTTGTGTCAGAGCCGTTGTTTTGTGAGACTCCCGTCCGCCGCCGCCGCTCACACACAGAACAAACGAATGTGACAAAGTGCTGTTAATTTAAAACTCTGCTGCGTGACACAAAACACAAGCTACTTAAAGAAATGCATGAGGAAAAAAAATAAAGATAATTTCACATAATGCATGCTCCACACCGACGGGAAACGGTCCTGAGCAGATCCACGACGTCGAGGGATTTCTGTTGCCTTTTGAACATTTGGACAGAGGAGAGCGGGGCAGACGTGTGGAGACCGGACTTAGACCTGGAGGATCTGAGACACACGGTCTGCCTCCGGGGGGAAGTCTTCCAGTCCGGACGGTTCCTTACGGAGACTGCTGTTCCATCTTCAGTGTTCCTAAATGTGACCTGTGTGTTCCTGAACCGACGCAGCCACGGGAATGTTTTTCTCACATCACATGAGCTGAAAGTTACAATAAGTGTCCAATACAGAACTCTATGATACTCCTGCTGCTCGTCCGAGTCTTTTGTTCTTAAACCGACATGATGTGCTCCTCCTACTGGGTTAAATTGGTACTGCAGTCTAGATTTGGAACACTGGGTTCTTAGACAGAGCTGATACAGACTGCACTTGTTCAGACAGGTGACCAGTCAAACCAATAAAACCTGGTAAAATGTATTTATAAATATTTCCTTGGAGATGGGGAAGGAGGTCTGAGCGCCGGGGATTGGTGCACGGCGCATGTCGGATAATTTAGTGTCAAAACCTGCCACCGCCTTGCTCTGCGCTGGTAACGTCTCGTCAGAGCAAAGCGGGCGCAGTTTTTGAGGAAGACTATTTCCCATCATGCATTGAGGCAGGGGTCTGGATCCAAAGAGCCCACTAATGCCAAAAATAATACATTTGAATCTGCAAAAAACAACAACAAATGCACAAAAGTCACTTAGCCTTTAACTGAATTACAGCTTTTGGATGTCATTAATTATTACAAACAAAGAACTGTGCTCAGTGCATTCCTTCGTCTCATTTCAACATCAGTGCACAGGAGCCATGTGCTGCTGTATCCACTTCTGTGGTAAAGTCTGCTGCCCTTCCTTTTCTATCACTGTCAGTAATGTACAATATTAAATTATAGCTACACCCAGTAAATATTTCTTGTTGCTGTTTATTTGATTTATGTGTGTTGCACTTCCAATCAGCTTCTGCACTGTGCAGCCATTAAAGGCTCCAGACAGCAGTTTATCATAATGTAACACTTCTGAAAAAATGAGACGCGATGATGCAGATTTTGTTGCAGTTGTCTACTTATTCTTATTCCTTTCTTGACCTTACACAACCAGATGTCAGATTCCCAGAAGCCACAAGAGCAGGGCTGCAGATGTCTGCAGTAACCGTTCGCAGGTGCATGGACTACAAATGTTTAATGCATGATGGGAAACGTTGGATCAGAGCTCTGTTTTGATCAGAAACGTGTCGCCCGGAGCCCAGCGGAGACTTCTGCCTCAGAGGTGACTGAAAGTGTCCAGGCTGTGGTCAGATATGGATCATATCAATAATAAATAATCTTGTTGAGAATAGATCTATGATCATAGATCCATATAATTTTTTTTTCCTTCACAGATGTGTGGGAAGGAGATGAGAGTGTTCACTAACTTTTAAAATGATTTTATTAAGAAAATACTTCAAACAAATGCAAGATCTGTCTTTCCAATGAGACACTGCTAACCTTTCTATCTAGAAAACAAAAAAAAAATAACCCAAAAAAATCTTTAAAAACTCGAGACCAAGATCAGTGCAAGACCAGAGTGAACCCAGACCGAGTCAAGACCGAGACTTTTGGAAGCTGGGACCAAGGCAAACCGAGACCAAAACCCTGTGAACTAAATAAATGGAAAAATCACCAAAAATCTGTGCCTCAGCCACATAAAGATGAATAAATACAGGCTACACTACAGTCTGTGTAAAAACCTCAGGCACAGTCACTGGTTTTCAGTTTCACAGCCAAATCTTCTGAGCTTGTTGTATTCAGCCCAGAGACAGCAGGGGGCGCTGCAGGACGCTTCACTCCACAGCAACTCATTTAACATCACACACTCACTGTTTATTAATGAGACAAAACTCACTGAGCTCTGCTTTAACCTGATCTGAGGTGGAGCCAGTGATTTGTGAAATAAAATAAAAATACTTTACTTCACAATTATGGATTTGTTTTAAGTAAATTTGTATTCAGGACTAAGGCTGAGTAAAATTCATCCAAGACAAGAAGGTTATACAAAATAATCCTGAGCCGGGTCTGGGTCTGGGGCGCTGCAAAGTTACTGAGTGTTTGTTCACAAATATAAGTTATACGTTTATTTTACCTTGGACTTAGCTCGTTTCACTTCAGACACAAACACAGGAGCCACAGCTGCAGCACAACAGCGACGTGGCCTTCTCCAGAGGCTCCCAGCCTTTGTTTGTGTGTACCCCTGGACTTTGTGCCCTCACTCATTTACATGGTCTTCTTTCAAAAAGTGGTCCTGCACAGTAAACTCTCCAGAGTAAAAAACACAGTGGTAATAATCATGAACTCTTTCATAGTTAATTTATCAATGGCAGGAGTTAATGAACTGGGATTAGAGTAAAATTGCCTTCAGTGTTGGTGTAAATATCCAGAGTTAACATTGACAGTGTTAATAAACAGTGTAATAACAGGAGTAAGAGTTACTGCAGCAGCAGAACTGACTCTGTCCTCTGTCGCCCAGCTTTAAACCAAACAAACACAGTTTTCCTGTGTTTGATGAAAGACGTGAGGTAAGTTTGTCTTTATACCATAAAAACATTTAGTACTAGTTTTTTGTAGTTGTTCAACACTGATGTAAGGAGTTTAGTCTCTGTGCTGCTGTGCTGTGATTAGCTTATTCCAAGCTAACATTAGCCATAGCTAGCAGGCTAACTCCAGATCTTCATCCAAAACTGAACATTTTTTTTTTCATTTTGTGCCTGATTAAACACCAGTGGAAGCATTTTTTACTAACCTTTGCAAACAACGGGCACCACGTCATATTTCTCATGTGCTAAGCTAACAGCTCACTGAGGCCTATTTGTAAAATAACATGCTTTTTAAATTTTTTTAAATGTTCCTGTTTTGCAGGTGATGGAGTTTTGTCCGAGAAGAAAACACAGGTGAAGTTTTCTCTTGGGGAATTTAATGTTGAATTTAAGAAGTATTGTTCTTTTATGTATGTTTTACACCAAATGTTTTATTTTAATAAAGAGGTATGCTAACATGGATATATTATGTTTTATTTCTGCACTGCAGTAGTTTCAGGTGTATTTTTTCAAGTAATTTTTGAATAAATCGGTTTAGCTATAAACTCAGTTATTTGTGATTAACACTGAGCCCAGAGTTTTGTTTAAATGAC
Source organism: Bostrychus sinensis (assembly GCA_020698575.1). Lineage (NCBI taxonomy): Eukaryota > Metazoa > Chordata > Actinopteri > Gobiiformes > Eleotridae > Bostrychus > Bostrychus sinensis. The sequence goes on along the minus strand of CM036245.1, from coordinate 650,819 downwards.
TGTGTACAGAGTTGGTTACATCACAGTAAAAGTCAGTTACACACAGTTGGTGTCAGTGCAGAGTAAAATACTAACTCTGTCAGGGTTGGATTAACTCTGAACATTTAACTCTGTCACAGGAGGAAACTCTGTCAGGTTTACTGTGGAGAAAACAGAATACACAGGACAGGATCAGTGTATCAGGAACTAAACCAGGACTAAACCAGGACTAAACCAGGACTAAACCAGGACTAAACCAGGTCTAAACCAGGTCTAAACCAGGTCTAAACCAGGACTAAACCAGGTCTAAACCAGGACTAAACCAGGTCTAAACCAGGTCTAAACCAGGACTAAACCAGGACTAAACCAGAACTAAACCAGGTCTAAACCAGGACTAAACCAGGTCTAAACCAGGTCTAAACCAGGACTAAACCAGGTCTAAACCAGGACTAAACCAGGACTAAACCAGGACTAAACCAGGTCTAAACCAGGACTAAACCAGGTCTAAACCAGGTCTAAACCAGGACTAAACCAGGTCTAAACCAGGACTAAACCAGGTCTAAACCAGGTCTAAACCAGGACTAAACCAGGACTAAACCAGGACTAAACCAGGTCTAAACCAGGACTAAACCAGGTCTAAACCAGGTCTAAACCAGGACTAAACCAGGTCTAAACCAGGACTAAACCAGGACTAAACCAGGACTAAACCAGGTCTAAACCAGGACTAAACCAGGACTAAACCAGGTCTAAACCAGGACTAAACCAGGACTAAACCAGACTAAACCAGGTCTAAACCAGGACTAAACCAGGACTAAACCAGGTCTAAACCAGGACTAAACCAGGACTAAACCAGGTCTAAACCAGGACTAAACCAGGTCTAAACCAGGTCTAAACCAGGACTAAACCAGGACTAAACCAGGACTAAACCAGGTCTAAACCAGGTCTAAACCAGGACTAAACCAGGACTAAACCAGGACTAAACCAGGACTAAACCAGGACTAAACCAGGTCTAAACCAGGACTAAACCAGGTCTAAACCAGGTCTAAACCAGGACTAAACCAGGTCTAAACCAGGACTAAACCAGGTCTAAACCAGGTCTAAACCAGGACTAAACCAGGACTAAACCAGGACTAAACCAGGTCTAAACCAGGACTAAACCAGGTCTAAACCAGGTCTAAACCAGGACTAAACCAGGTCTAAACCAGGACTAAACCAGGACTAAACCAGGACTAAACCAGGTCTAAACCAGGACTAAACCAGGACTAAACCAGGTCTAAACCAGGACTAAACCAGAACTAAACCAGGACTAAACCAGGACTAAACCAGGACTAAACCAGGTCTAAACCAGGTACTAAACCAGGACTAAACCAGGTCTAAACCAGGACTAAACCAGGTCTAAACCAGGTCTAAACCAGGACTAAACCAGGACTAAACCAGGACTAAACCAGGACTAAACCAGGTCTAAACCAGGTAAACCAGGACTAAACCAGGACTAAACCAGGACTAAACCAGGACTAAACCAGGTCTAAACCAGGTCTAAACCAGGACTAAACCAGGACTAAACCAGGACTAAACCAGGTCTAAACCAGGACTAAACCAGGACTAAACCAGGTCTAAACCAGGTCTAAACCAGGACTAAACCAGGACTAAACCAGGTCTAAACCAGGTCTAAACCAGGACTAAACCAGGACTAAACCAGGACTAAACCAGGTCTAAACCAGGACTAAACCAGAACTAAACCAGGACTAAACCAGGACTAAACCAGGACTAAACCAGGACTAAACCAGGTCTAAACCAGGTCTAAACCAGGACTAAACCAGGACTAAACCAGGACTAAACCAGGTCTAAACCAGGTCTAAACCAGGACTAAACCAGGACTAAACCAGGTCTAAACCAGGTCTAAACCAGGACTAAACCAGGACTAAACCAGGACTAAACCAGGTCTAAACCAGGACTAAACCAGAACTAAACCAGGACTAAACCAGGTCTAAACCAGGACTAAACCAGGACTAAACCAGGTCTAAACCAGGACTAAACCAGGTCTAAACCAGGTCTAAACCAGGACTAAACCAGGACTAAACCAGGACTAAACCAGGTCTAAACCAGGACTAAACCAGGACTAAACCAGGTCTAAACCAGGTCTAAACCAGGACTAAACCAGAACTAAACCAGGACTAAACCAGGACTAAACCAGGTCTAAACCAGGACTAAACCAGGACTAAACCAGGTCTAAACCAGGACTAAACCAGGTCTAAACCAGGACTAAACCAGGTCTAAACCAGGTCTAAACCAGGACTAAACCAGGACTAAACCAGGACTAAACCAGGTCTAAACCAGGTCTAAACCAGGTCTAAACTAGGACTAAACCAGGTCTAAACCAGGACTAAACCAGGACTAAACCAGGTCTAAACCAGGACTAAACCAGAACTAAACCAGGACTAAACCAGGACTAAACCAGGTCTAAACCAGGACTAAACCAGGACTAAACCAGGTCTAAACCAGGTCTAAACCAGGACTAAACCAGGAACTAAACCAGGACTAAACCAGGACTAAACCAGGTCTAAACCAGGACTAAACCAGGACTAAACCAGGTCTAAACCAGGACTAAACCAGGTCTAAACCAGGACTAAACCAGGTCTAAACCAGGTCTAAACCAGGGCTAAACCAGGACTAAACCAGGACTAAACCAGAACTAAACCAGGACTAAACCAGGTCTAAACCAGGACTAAACCAGGTCTAAACCAGAACTAAACCAGGTCTAAACCAGGTCTAAACCAGGGCTAAACCAGGACTAAACCAGGACTAAACCAGGTCTAAACCAGGTCTAAACCAGGTCTAAACTAGGACTAAACCAGGTCTAAACCAGGACTAAACCAGAACTAAACCAGGACTAAACCAGGACTAAACCAGGGCTAAACCAGGACTAAACCAGGTCTAAACCAGGACTAAACCAGGTCTAAACCAGAACTAAACCAGGTCTAAACCAGGTCTAAACCAGGGCTAAACCAGGACTAAACCAGGTCTAAACCAGGTCTAAACCAAGTCTAAACTAGGACTAAACCAGGTCTAAACCAGGACTAAACCAGAACTAAACCAGGACTAAACCAGGACTAAACCAGGACTAAACCAGGTCTAAACCAGGTCTAAACCAGGACTAAACCAGAACTAAACCAGGACTAAACCAGGACTAAACCAGGTCTAAACCAGGTCTAAACCAGGACTAAACCAGGTCTAAACCAGGACTAAACCAGGACTAAACCAGGACTAAACCAGGTCTAAACCAGGTCTAAACCAGGACTAAACCAGGTCTAAACCAGGACTAAACCAGAACTAAACCAGGACTAAACCAGGACTAAACCAGGACTAAACCAGGTCTAAACCAGGTCTAAACCAGGACTAAACCAGGTCTAAACCAGGGCTAAACCAGGACTAAACCAGGACTAAACCAGGTCTAAACCAGGTCTAAACCAGGTCTAAACTAGGACTAAACCAGGTCTAAACCAGGTCTAAACCAGGACTAAACCAGGTCTAAACCAGGTCTAAACCAGGTCTAAACTAGGACTAAACCAGGTCTAAACCAGGTCTAAACCAGGACTAAACCAGGTCTAAACCAGGTCTAAACCAGGTCTAAACCAGGTCTAAACTAGGACTAAACCAGGTCTAAACCAGGACTAAACCAGGACTAAACCAGGACTAAACCAGGACTAAACCAGGACTAAACCAGGTCTAAACCAGGTCTAAACCAGGACTAAACCAGGTCTAAACCAGGTACTAAACCAGGACTAAACCAGGTCTAAACCAGGTCTAAACCAGGTACTAAACCTAGGACTAAACCAGGATCTAAACCAGGTCTAAACCAGGACTAAACCAGGTCTAAACCAGGTCTAAACCAGGTACTAAACCAGGTACTAAACCTAGGACTAAACCAGGTCTAAACCAGGTACTAAACCAGAACTAAACCAGGACTAAACCAGGACTAAACCAGGTCTAAACCAGGTCTAAACCAGGTCTAAACCAGGACTAAACCAGGTCTAAACCAGAACTAAACCAGGACTAAACCAGGTCTAAACCAGGACTAAACCAGAACTAAACCAGGACTAAACCAGGACTAAACCAGGACTAAACCAGGAACTAAACCAGGACTAAACCAGGACTAAACCAGGTCTAAACCAGGTCTAAACCAGGTCTAAACCAGGTCTAAACCAGGTCTAAACCAGGACTAAACCAGGACTAAACCAGGTCTAAACCAGGACTAAACCAGGACTAAACCAGGTCTAAACCAGGACTAAACCAGGACTAAACCAGGACTAAACCAGGAACTAAACCAGGACTGAACCAGGACTGAACCAGGACTAAACCAGGTCTAAACCAGGTCTAAACCAGGACTAAACCAGGTATAAACCAGGACTAAACCAGGACTAAACCAGGTCTAAACCAGGTCTAAACCAGGACTAAACCAGGACTAAACCAGGACTAAACCAGGATTAAACCAGGACTAAACCAGGACTAAACCAGGTCTAAACCAGGACTAAACCAGGACTAAACCAGGATTAAACCAGGATTAAACCAGGACTAAACCAGGTCTAAACCAGGACTAAACCAGGACTAAACCAGGATTAAACCAGGACTAAACCAGGTCTAAACCAGGACTAAACCAGGACTAAACCAGGACTAAACCAGGACTAAACCAGGTCTAAACCAGGGCTAAACCAGTTCTAAACCAGGTCTAAACCAGGACTAAACCAGGACTAAACCAGGTCTAAACCAGGGCTAAACCAGTTCTAAACCAGGTCTAAACCAGGATTAAACCAGGACTAAACCAGGACTAAACCAGGACTAAACCAGGATTAAACCAGGACTAAACCAGGACTAAACCAGGTCTAAACCAGGACTAAACCAGGACTAAACCAGGACTAAACCAGGTCTAAACCAGGTCTAAACCAGGACTAAACCAGGACTAAACCAGGTCTAAACCAGGACTAAACCAGGACTAAACCAGGACTAAACCAGGTCTAAACCAGGTCTAAACCAGGACTAAACCAGGACTAAACCAGGTCTAAACCAGGACTAAACCAGGACTAAACCAGGACTAAACCAGGTCTAACCCAGGTCTACAGGGGCCAGTACCTTACAGTAGTAGTACAGAGCAGGGATATAGATGAGCGTCAGCAGGAGAATGAGCAGCGCTCTGATGATCAGCTCAGAGTCCAAGGCTGGAACACATCACATGGAGACAGAGACATGAGGCCTTTTTAAACCATTATTATCACGGCTCTGAAGGAAAAACCAGAAGAACTTACCTCCGAGAGAGAGATAGAGGCTGTGGCTCTGAGAGGAGAAGTTATGGGAGAAAACACGGAGATGGTAAACGCAGGCGTAGCCTCCTTTGTGGGCGGGGCCGGCGTCAGAGAACAGGAAGTGGGCGGAGTGATGGACGGCCGGCAGGGTGCGGTTCTGAGCCGGGTCCACAGTGGGAGAGATGAGCTGGAAGGAGCCTCCTGGGTACTGTGGTTCAACAGAGCACCTGAACGTCCAAACGTCTTCATCGCTACAAACCACCACCAGGCCACCTTCGACCTTGTTTTAAGCAGGTTTTGAATGAAAGGGTGAGGTGGATTTAATAATAATAATACATTCTATTGTGAACAATAAAATACCATAAAGCTAGTGAAATCCCATGTGACTAACACTGACCAATGGGAGCATGTTCTACCGCTGGCTGAGGCCTGGTTCAGTCCACACTGGAGGACTGTGGCCTGGTTTTACCCTGCGCTGGTGAGAGCAGTGATGTTCCTCAGGTGAAGTCTCTTACCTGAGCAGATGACGTCTGTGACCACGTAGTAGGTCACTGCTCCAGGCCCTGCTCCAGGCCCTGCTCCAGGCCCTGCTCCAGGCCCTGCTCCAGGCCCTGCTCCAGGCCCTGCTCCAGGCCCTGCTCCAGGCCCTGCTCCAGGCCCTGCTCCACTCTCTCTCAGAGCAGCCTCATGTTGGATCATCCACACTGCTCTTTGTTGAACGAGATGTCAGCGTTTTACAGAAACAGCAGAGCCACACTTTAGTTGTCGACACACAGCGGCCGCCGTCGTCGTCAGGTCCCACAACGATTCAACGTCGAACAGCGGCCCCCACTCTCCTCTGTCCCAGCGCAGCGACTGGCCCCGCCCACCAGCCGCACACCTGCAGGCTCTGGACACACAACACAGGTCATGAAACAACATCCCCGCCCCTTTTTACCCGAGCAGGTGAAAGCCCCGCCCCTTTTTACCTGAGCAGGTGAGCTCCACAGCTGTTCCAGATGAGCAGGTGTTCCCTGAGCTGGACCTGGGACAGTCCATCAGAGCAGACTCATGGCCCTGGCACTGGAACTGTCCCAGAGCCCCGCCCTCTCCATAGAGCGCCCCCTGGAGGAGAGAAGGAGCCCCACAGCCCAGCTCCCTGCAGACCACCTCTGCATCCTGCAGGTCAAAGTCCCCTTCACAGACTGGGCTCCAGGACTGGTTCTGGTGGAGCTCCAGTGATCCTGAGCACAGGCTGGGCCCCCGGAGCCTCACAGAGTCTGTGGACACACACACAGAGGTCTTCACTCTCTACAGACCCTGCTCAGTGGCTCATATTATTTTGGTCTGTTTTAGTTTAAGGACCTCCAGGTCTATGACATCACAGCTGTGCAGCCAATAGGAACAGAGTATTACAGCTGTTACCTGAACACTTCAGATGCAGGCTGGAGGAGGAGAGACACCTGTTGGTCTCAACACAGTCGCTGAGTGAGGACTCTTCACAGTTGGATCGGAGTTTCCAGGTTTGTGTTTCTGAGTCGCTCCGTCTGCTCACAGAGAGAGCAGAGCCGCAGTGGAGACGTGCACTCGCTCGCTTCGCCCACCTCAGGTTAAAGCTGAACAAATTCACCTGTGTCCAGTCCACACCTCTGTGTTTCACCTGCAGCTGCCCCTCACAGCGGCCGGCCCCGCCCTCCAGCCTGACCCCGCCCTCCAGCCTGACCCCGCCCTCCAGCCTGACTCCGCCCTCCAGCCTGACTCCGCCCTCCAGCCTGACTCCGCCCTCCAGCCTGACCCCGCCCTCCAGCCTGACTCCGCCCTCCAGCATGACCCCGCCCTCCAGCCTGACTCCGCCCTCCAGCCTGACCCCGCCCTCCAGCCTGACTCCGCCCTCCAGCAGTGAGTTTCTTTTACCTGTTGTTGAGTCATTTTGAAGTGGAAGGCCTGCGAGAAAACAAGAAAATATCATCCATAAATTCTACTGCAGTGGAGTTTCACAAAGTAAGTCAACAGCAAAAAGATACAGTGGCAGAAAAATGCATTCATTGGACTTTCATACACTCTGCAATATCATAAAGTGTAACGTTTTCAGTCACTAATGATGTATCTCTAGCTCTACTCCATTTTTTACTGGATTTTATCACAATTCACAGTCTGCACCAACCTCAGGCGTCTGTACCAGCTACAAAATATACAATGTGAAAAACACACTGACACCAGTTTGTCCGTGTTGTGTTGGATTGAAATATTGTTTAAAGCCCACCTCATGTCCTGCCCTCATGTCACCTGTGGCCTGTGAAACTACAAAATCTATTCCTCATTAAAACTATAACCAGCTACAAATATCATGACTCTTGTTAAATGGAGCGAATCAGTTTTTTCCATAGCTTTATTTGTCAGTGTGCCTCTGCTCAGCTGTGTAACTGTAACTGTGTTGTCTGATGGAGGAGGGGCCTGTGCTTTATGTGAGAAAGTCAAAGTTTCTGTTCCTGTAAGTGGCCCCTGTTGTGGTTGAGCACCAGCCCCAAAAATGTCTGTGCGTGTCTGTGTTCAGAGGACTCTGCTGCCCTCTGCTGGTCTCCACTAAAGGCCCACTGGGGGGCGCCTGTCACTTTTGAAAACATTCTCTGTTAGTCACATAATGTTTTTAAAGGCTGTAAAACGCTCTGATCAGTGGCGTAACTTGGTAATGTGGGGCCCCAGTGCAGGATTCCAGAATGGGCCCCTAAAGTTATGAAGCACGTTCAGTACTGGTTCTTGCATTAAGCTTTTTAATTTATAAAATGTTGCTGTTTTACTGGAGTTTGATACAAAAACAGGTGCTCATTTGTTATTATTTAGGTACAATTTTGTGAAACTATATTCATTTTTTTATTTCAATTTGTGTATTTATCTTAATCTTTGTTTTTTGTTTTCTTTTTCTTTATGTTTTTTTTTTTTCCTTTTTGTTATGAGTTTACAAATTTACCAGGATTTAAAATTTAATTTTGGTAAAAGCCTCTGTTCTGTAACAGAGCTATGTGCTGCTTCTAATTGTTATGAATATTTTAAACACAGACTTTACTATGGATGAACAAGGCCCCACTCTAATGGGCCCCCAAACCTCCTGGGCCCCAGTGCAGTTGCCCTGGCTGCAGTGCCTGATGTTACGCCCCTGGCTTTGATGTTCTAGAGGGGACCAAGACTGGTTTAAAAATATGAATAAAAGCAGAATATAACCCCTTTAAATTTGTCTTTTACCTGCTGAGGAGACATTTTGAAGCAGAAGCGCTGTGGAAAAACAAGAAACCGTTATCAATAAATATATCACAGTACATAGATATAATGTGCTGTAAAGCCACAGGAAAGCCACTCAGTCTGAGCAACACACGCTTTATCACTGCTCAGAGTTTTCCAAGATGTGGCTCTGAATCTGAGACAAACTTTTAAAACACATTAGGACATTACAGTCATATCATTTATTATCTACTGCCAAACTGTTTGGCAGTAGATAATACTGGGGCGATGGTGACGCAGTGGGTTAAGCATTCGCCCAGCAATCGGAGGGTAGCCGGTTTGAATCCCATCTGAAGCGCATACTGTCGTTGTGTCCCTGGGCAAGACACTTCACCCACCTTGCCTGTGTGAATGTGTTAGTGTGGCTGTGTTTGGTGGTGGTCGGAGGGGCCGTTGGCGCAGATTGGCAGCCACGCTTCCGTCAGTCTGCCCCAGGGCAGCTGTGGCTACAGAAGTAGCTCACCACCACCAAGTGTGACTGAGGAGTGAATGAATAATTGATCAATTGTAAAGCGTCTTTGAGTGTCCAAAAAAGCGCTATATAAATTCGATGAATTATTATTATTATTTTACAAGTGTAACAAAATACTGCAGACGACAGGCTAGAGGTGAGATTTGGACTTCAGACTAAACCAGGACTAAACCAGGACTAAACCAGGACTAATACAGATCACAACCAGAACTAAAACAGGACTAAAACAGGATTAGACCAGGATTAAAAGAAGAGTAAATATTCTTAGTTAATATGTCCTGCGATAACAATAATTTTGCGATATTCTGTGCAGCCCTGAAGCATTAAAAATTTAAGGTTAATTAGGCCCGAGCCCCAAGGGTGGCGCAGGGCCTAATGTGTCTGCACACCGCAAAGCGCACAAAAATAAAGCGCGAAGCGCTTTCCCATGTACACACTCATGGCATCCAGTCCTACACAATCATGCATAGCTCAGGTATGAAAGCCACATACTTGTATTGGCTCAGAATGAATGGAAGTCAATGGGCGAAGCCCATTCGTAGGTCAATGACGAGCGCGTAAGCGCTCATCATTGACATTTGACCCCACGGTCACGTGGGGGACCTCGAGAGCTTTCCGAAAATATATAATTTGTGGGTATAATGTAAACGGATATATTGTTTTTGCTAAAATTATTATTTTTTTTATTCTTCTGCTTCTTCTTCTTTATTTTTCTTCTGCTCTTTGAGCACTAATTTGACCCCCTGAACATTTGTGAAAACTCACCAAATTTTGCCCAAAACTCACACGTGCGGCAGAAGTGGGGCATCCAAATTCTTCGCAAAAGTTTTACGTTTTTTGTGCGGCGCAGCCGCAAACTTTACGAATTTTTTTTCCATTTCTCCGTACCTGCAATTTGCTACCATTCGCACATATTTACTCCGATTTGGCTCAAATTTTAAACACTCATAAACCCTCCAAGCCTAAACCCATTAAATAAAAAAGAATGAAATTTGGCGCGATAGCGCCCCCTACAGAATGACACAAATATTTATATGGTCAGTAAAAAATTTAGTTTTCCCAAATTTTACGAAACTTGGCAGAAAAATACTTTCTGTGACACCGATCACAAAAGCCAATGAGACCCATGTCATATTTTATACTGTGTTGTCATGGCGATGACTGAAACCTGCCATTTAATTCCAATGGGATTGAAACAAAAATTTCTATGGACAGAAAAAATAATATATGAATGAAAATTTGTCAAATTCTGCACAAATATTCTTTATGTCATCCTGATCAAAAATTCCAATGGTACCCAAGTCGTATTTGATTCGGTGTTGCCATGGCGATGGTTGAATTCTGCCATTTTATTCCAATGGGAATTCCATTCAGTGCAGTTCTTTGGAGTATTTGGACGCTTTTGGCAGTTTTTTTCATCAAAAGGCACAACCTAAAAATTTGGCAAAATGGTTTCTCCTCTGCCCCAGCTCCGGTTGCGGCCGGCGAGGGCCTATCAATGCCGCTTGCGGCTTTAATTATTATTATTTCTTACCGAAGCTGCAGAGGGTCAAAAACAGTGCTCTGTGGTCCATGCTGAGCTCTCTGACTCTGTAAGCTTTTGTATTTCCTGTTGATTCCTCTAGGACCAAGATGGCGGCCGTCGGTCACGTGAGGCTCTTCTCAGTTTTATCTCTGTGCTTCCATCTCATCCACATTCTGTCTTTTAGCCCTGTCCCCGCTGCCTTTAGCTGTACGTTCAGTCACATAGACGCACACAAGAACAAACAAAAGACCCCAACAATAAACCAGAGCTCAAAAAGGCTACATATGGTGTACCTCAGGGTTCGACACTAGGACCTAAAGGATTTGTACATAAATGACAGCTGGGAGGTATCCAGACGATTAATATTGTTTTATTTGCTGACAACATCAGTATTTTTGGTTCTGGCAGTGACATAAACAAACTAGGGCCAGAACTTTAACAAGTTACCATTAATTTATTACAGAAAAATAACACATTAAAAATATTAATTTAATCGCACTTGGAAACACAAAACTTTTCTGACCTAATTTCTGGATTAAACCAGAACTAAACCAGGTCTAAAGCTGGCTAAACCAGGGCTAAAGCAGGTCTAAACTAAACCAAGACTAAACTAGGACTAAAACTTGAGCTTCACCTACAGAGCAGCTACGTTCTACTGTATCTGTGTGTGTCTTATTCTTGATCCATGGTCCTGTTCTGGTTCTGGTCCATGGTCCATGATCCAGCTCAGGAAGAGTCCCAGTCGGCTGTAGACTGGTCTGTGGTCCTGTTCTGCTCCGCGGTCCTGTTCTGGTCCGCGGTCCTGGTCAGATCCTGGTTTAGGTCCAGGTCTTGCTCCTCCCGCTCCATGGTCTCCCTGATCCAGCTCAGGAAGAGTCCCAGCCGCGTGTATACTCCGTACTTCCCCCGGGTGGCGCACTGCTCCCCCAGCTCACACTCCGGTCAGGAACCAGGTCCCCCTGTAGTGGACCACGAAGGGCCCCCACTGTCCCCGCTGCAGGCGTCCCGGGCCACGTCCACGAAACCCGCGCAGAACATGTATCTGTGATGACCTGCAGGGGGCGACGGACTCAGGTAAGGACTCAGGTAAGGACTAAGGTCAAAACTAGGACTTCAAATAATATCACAGAAGTACAAGTATCCTACAAGATTTTTGAGTAGAAGAAATATGAAAGTCTTGTTATCGTGTGTAGTCCGGGTTCAGGGAGGATTATCGTGTGTAGTCGGGTTCAGGGAGGATTACGTGTTGTAGTCCTGGTTCAGGGAGGATTATCGTGTGTAGTCCTGGTTCAGGGAGGATTATCGTGTGTAGTCCGGGTTCAGGGAGGATTATCGTGTGTAGTCCTGGTTCAGGGAGGATTATCGTGTGTAGTCCGGGTTCAGGGAGGATTATCGTGTGTAGTCGGGTTCAGGGGAGGATTATCGTGTGTAGTCCGGGTTCAGGGAGGATTATCGTGTGTAGTCCGGGTTCAGGGAGGATTATCGTGTGTAGTCCGGTTCAGGGAGGATTATCGTGTGTAGTCCGGGTTCAGGGAGGATTATCGTGTGTAGTCCGGGTTCAGGGAGGATTATCGTGTGTAGTCCAGGTCCGTACCTGTTCTGTGGACTTCCTGCAGGTCTCATGGCTGACCACAGGGAGCGCCACCTTCCTGAGGAAACGAGAAGAGTGGCCCAGATAGTGAGTGGTGCCCCAGCCAGAGACCAGCCCCAGTTATCCTTCTGAAACAGAGAGAAACCAGACTAACCAGGGCTAAACCAGGACTAAACCAGGTCTAAACCAGGTCTAAACCAGGAATAAACCAGGGCTAAACCAGCGGCTGAAATACAAAGCTATATTTTTATATAAAGTTAAGCCTGGGTTTCCACAGCCTGCTCCGCTGATATATTCAGTTTGTTCAGCTCAGACTGAGTACATCTGCAGAGTGTTAATGATGAACATTATCACAGTTTAACCACAGGGTTTAAATATTCACAGCACTGCCCTGCGTTGCTCTCTCTCTGTCACTGCAGAGATCTGTTAATGCTCAAAGTAACACACAGCAAACAGAGCTAACTCACACAGACAGAGCTAACTCACACAGACAGAGGGACAAACCTGCTCCACACTGTGTCCTGCAGAGGACACAGAGGTGGACAGAGGTCTACTGAGTAAAAGTAAAGTACAAAACCTGTTTGTGTGTCGAGCTGACTCCTCTGCAGGCTTAAAGCAGTGCTAATATTTATTAACATAAAGAGGCATGGATGCACCTAAATATTTATCTGCTGTTTGGACTGTGACAGTAAAACAGAGTGGACCTGATGCAAACATCTGTCTTATATCAGGAGTTACACAGCTGTGGCAATAAACAATAATACATAAAAAATAATTGTTTAGTAGTTTGTTAGTCAGTAGTCTGAGTCTGTTTGTTGTTATTTCTTCAGGTCTAAGTTCAGATTCAAAGCAAACAGTAAACTATGAACCCCCTTAAATCCAAAAATCTACTCTTGTAGTTCTGTGGAGAAGTCATATTCTCTGTAAAACGCCTATTGCAGCCTGACTGGGAACAAAAATACAGTAAGCTGCCTTTATTATTTATACATTGCAAATGGGCAGAAAAATTCTGCAATTATATTTTATTTCAAACTACAACAGAGCAAACACCTGTTTTATAGAGGCATAGTCAGAATGGAAATTGTTCAAAAGAGAGAACGTGCTGAGCTGACACAGTTTAATCAGTGGAAAAACACCACATTACATTAATCTACTCAAAAAAACAGCAGCACCCCCAGTGGCCAGCCTGGGAACTGCAGCCACACTAGTGTTGCTAGGACTGCCACCAGAACAGATGGAGCTCATTAATTATGCATGATGATGTCACAAATGTATTGATATCTATAAAGAATTATGATGCTTAATAATCTGCCCCCAAAACATCACAACATACCACAAAACACATTTTTACCCTAACCACAAATATGGAGTCTGCAGTCTGGAGTTTGGTAGAGTTCTGGAGATCAGCTGTGAATGTGATAGGTTACTACATGTACCACATGTTACTACATGTACCACAGGTTACTACATGTACCACAGGTTACTACATGTACCACAGGTTACTACATGTACCACATGTTACTACATGTACCACATGTTACTACATGTACCACAGGTTACTACATGTACCACATGTTACTACATGTACCACATGTTACTACATGTACCACAGGTTATTACTACATGTACCACATGTTACTACATGTACCACAGGTTATTACTACATGTACCACAGGTTACTACATGTACCACAGGTTACTACATGTACCGCAGGTTACTACATGTACCACATGTTACTACATGTACCACAGGTTACTACATGTACCACATGTTACTACATGTACCACATGTTACTACATGTACCACAGGTTACTACATATACCGCAGGTTACTACATGTACCACATGTTACTACATGTACCGCAGGTTACTACATGTACCACAGGTTACTACATGTACCGCATGTTACTACATGTACCACAGGTTACTACATGTACCGCATGTTACTACATGTACCACAGGTTACTACATGTACCACATGTTAGTACATGTATCACAGGTTACTACATGTACCGCATGTTACTACATGTACCACATGTTAGTACATGTACCACATGTTACTACATGTACCACAGGTTACTACATGTACCACATGTTAGTACATGTATCACATGTTACTACATGTACCACAGGTTACTACATATACCGCAGGTTACTACATGTACCACATGTTACTACATGTACCGCAGGTTACTACATGTACCACATGTTACTACATGTACCACATGTTACTACATGTACCACAGGTTATTACTACATGTACCACAGGTTACTACATGTACCACAGGTTACTACATGTACCGCAGGTTACTACATGTACCACATGTTACTACATGTACCACAGGTTACTACATGTACCACATGTTACTACATGTACCACATGTTACTACATGTACCACAGGTTACTACATATACCGCAGGTTACTACATGTACCACATGTTACTACATGTACCGCAGGTTACTACATGTACCACAGGTTACTACATGTACCGCATGTTACTACATGTACCACAGGTTACTACATGTACCGCATGTTACTACATGTACCACAGGTTACTACATGTACCACATGTTAGTACATGTATCACAGGTTACTACATGTACCGCATGTTACTACATGTACCACAGGTTACTACATGTACCACATGTTACTACATGTACCGCATGTTACTACATGTACCACAGGTTACTACATGTACCACATGTTAGTACATGTATCACAGGTTACTACATGTACCACAGGTTACTACATGTACCACATGTTACTACATGTACCGCATGTTACTACATGTACCGCATGTTAGTACATGTACCACAGGTTACTACATGTACCACATGTTACTACATGTACCACATGTTACTACATGTACCACATGTTACTACATGTACCACAGGTTACTACATGTACCACATGTTACTACATGTACCACATGTTACTACATGTACCACAGGTTACTACATGTATCACAGGTTACTACATGTACCACAGGTTACTACATGTACCACATGTTACTACATGTACCGCATGTTACTACATGTACCACAGGTTACTACATGTACCACATGTTAGTACATGTATCACAGGTTACTACATGTACCACAGGTTACTACATGTACCGCATGTTACTACATGTACCGCATGTTACTACATGTACCACATGTTAGTACATGTACCACAGGTTACTACATGTACCACAGGTTACTACATGTACCACATGTTACTACATGTACCGCATGTTACTACATGTACCACATGTTAGTACATGTATCACAGGTTACTACATGTACTACATGTTACTACATGTACCACAGGTTACTACATGTACCACATGTTACTACATGTACCACTTGTTACTACATGTACCACTTGTTACTACATGTACCACAGGTTACTACATGTACCGCATGTTACTACATGTACCACTTGTTACTACATGTACCACAGGTTACTACATGTACCACAGGTTACTACATGTACCACATGTTACTACATGTACCACAGGTTACTACATGTACCACTTGTCACTACATGTACCACTTGTTACTACATGTACCACTTGTTACTACATGTACCACAGGTTACTACATGTACCGCATGTTACTACATGTACCACAGGTTACTACATGTACCGCATGTTACTGCATGTACCGCATGTTACTACATGTACCACATGTTACTACATGTACCACAGGTTACTACATATACCGCAGGTTACTACATGTACCACATGTTACTACATGTACCGCAGGTTACTACATGTACCACAGGTTACTACATGTACCGCATGTTACTACATGTACCACAGGTTACTACATGTACCGCATGTTACTACATGTACCACAGGTTACTACATGTACCACATGTTAGTACATGTATCACAGGTTACTACATGTACCGCATGTTACTACATGTACCACATGTTACTACATGTACCACATGTTACTACATGTACCACAGGTTACTACATGTACCACATGTTAGTACATGTATCACAGGTTACTACATGTACCGCATGTTACTGCATGTACCGCATGTTACTACATGTACCGCAGGTTACTGCATGTACCACTTGTACACACAGGTGCTGGGACAGGCGGGGGTCTGGGAGGCGGAGTCTTACCTGGAGCAGGTGCTGGGACAGGTGTGGGGCGGAGTCTTACCTGGAGCAGGTGCTGGGACAGGCGGGGGTCTGGGAGGCGGAGTCTTACCTGGAGCAGGTGCTGGGACAGGCGGGGGTCTGGGAGGCGGAGTCTTACCTGGAGCAGGTGCTGGGACAGGCGGGAGTCTGGGAGGCGGAGTCTTACCTGGAGCAGGTGCTGGGACAGGCGGGGGTCTGGGAGGCGGAGTCTTACCTGGAGCAGGTGCTGGGACAGGTGTGGGGCGGAGTCTTACCTGGAGCAGGTGCTGGGACAGGCGGGGGTCTGGGAGGCGGAGTCTTACCTGGAGCAGGTGCTGGGACAGGCGGGGGTCTGGGAGGCGGAGTCTTACCTGGAGCAGGTGCTGGGACAGGCGGGAGTCTGGGAGGCGGAGTCTTACCTGGAGCAGGTGCTGGGACAGGCGGGGGTCTGGGAGGCGGAGTCTTACCTGGAGCAGGTGCTGGGACAGGCGGGGGTCTGGGAGGCGGAGTCTTACCTGGAGCAGGTGCTGGGACAGGTGTGGGGCGGAGTCTTACCTGGAGCAGGTGCTGGGACAGGCGGGGGTCTGGGAGGCGGAGTCTTACCTGGAGCAGGTGCTGGGACAGGCGGGGGTCTGGGAGGCGGAGTCTTACCTGGAGCAGGTGCTGGGACAGGCGGGGGTCTGGGAGGCGGAGTCTTACCTGGAGCAGGTGCTGGGACAGGCGGGGGGTCTGGGAGGTGGAGTCTTACCTGGAGCAGGTGCTGGGACAGGCGGGGGTCTGGGAGGCGGAGTCTTACCTGGAGCAGGTGCTGGGACAGGCGGGGGGTCTGGGAGGTGGAGTCTTACCTGGAGCAGGTGCTGGGACAGGTGTGGGGCGGAGTCTTACCTGGAGCAGGTGCTGGGACAGGCGGGGGGTCTGGGAGGTGGAGTCTTACCTGGAGCAGGTGCTGGGACAGGCGGGGGTCTGGGAGGCGGAGTCTTACCTGGAGCAGGTGCTGGGACAGGTGTGGGGCGGAGTCTTACCTGGAGCAGGTGCTGGGACAGGCGGGGGTCTGGGAGGCAGGCTGGGATGGCAGCAGAGCTGAAGACGACGGGACGCTGCAGCAGCAGCAGAGCGATGTCGCTGTCGTAGGTGAACAGGTGGAAGTGAGGATGGACCAGGACCTTCTGGACCTTCACCCGCTGCTCCCCGGGGTCCGGCCGCTGCTTATCATAGTCCCCTGAGGACGGAGACATGGTCAGAATCTAACCCCCAACCTCTGCATCCTCCTCTCTCACACCAACTAACTTCATCTGTAACTGCATCCATAAACCTCCTCCCTGGTCTTCATCTTAAACTTCAAATATTTATAGTTAATAAATAAAAGGAATAATTTGGGAAACACAGCTCTACTCTCTCCTCTGTACTAAACCAGGTCTAAACCATGACTAAACCAGGTCTAAGCCAGGTCTAAACCAGGACTAAACCAGGACTAAACCAGGACTAAACCAGGACTAAACCAGGTCTAAACCAGGTCTAAACCAGGACTAAACCAGGTCTAAACCAGGTCTAAACCAGGACTAAACCAGGTCTAAACCAGGACTAAACCAGGTCTAAACCAGGTCTAAACCAGGACTAAACCAGGTCTAAACCAGGTCTAAACCAGGACTAAACCAGGTCTAAACCAGGTCTAAACCAGGACTAAACCAGGTCTAAACCATGACTAAACCAGGTCTAAGCCAGGTCTAAACCAGGACTAAACCAGGACTAAACCAGGTCTAAACCAGGTCTAAACCAGGACTAAACCAGGACTAAACCAGGACTAAACCAGGACTAAACCAGGTCTAAACCAGGACTAAACCAGGACTAAACCAGGACTAAACCAGGTCTAAACCAGGTCTAAACCAGGACTAAACCAGGTCTAAACCAGGTCTAAACCAGGACTAAACCAGGTCTAAACCAGGACTAAACCAGGTCTAAACCAGGTCTAAACCAGGACTAAACCAGGTCTAAACCAGGTCTAAACCAGGACTAAACCAGGTCTAAACCAGGTCTAAACCAGGACTAAACCAGGTCTAAACCATGACTAAACCAGGTCTAAGCCAGGTCTAAACCAGGACTAAACCAGGACTAAACCAGGTCTAAACCAGGTCTAAACCAGGACTAAACCAGGACTAAACCAGGACTAAACCAGGACTAAACCAGGTCTAAACCTGTCTCTTACCGATGGTGACGTGATCCGCCGTTTGCTCGAAGCAGTGAGCAGCGGAGACGACCCATCGCTCGGACACCAGAGTCCCTCCACAGAAACCGTAACCATCTGCTCTCCGGATCAGCACCTGAGGAGCCACACCTGGGTTACACCAAGTCTCACCTGCCTCACCTCTGCGGGACAGCGGGACGTCAGCGGGACGTCCGCGGGACAGGGAGACGAAAAAGCTGAGGAGAACAAACTCCACAGAAAGGCCCCACACTGTCTGGGAATCAAACCCGGGACCTTCTTGCTGTGAGGAGACAGTGCTAACCACTCTGCCATCGTGCCTTTAGACCAAATTTACCAGGAGCAATGTTTTTCAGGTGATTCAAGCTCACGTCCTGCTGCACAGAGAGCAACAGCAGCCCAACAGCACACAGCAAAACCATCTCTGCTTATGGTAAAAACAAAATAAGTTAATTAATTTAAAAAAAAAATCTACAGGGCAATAACTGACTGCAGCTGTAGCAGAGTAATCGAAAACCAAAACCAGCTGTGGTGCAGCTGGTTATATCACATTTCTCTAAAACATCTGAGTAAAATGAGTCGTTGGAGACATTGTTCAGAAGAACAGCAGACTGTGATTACAAAGTTGACTGGAGAAGGGAAAACAAAGAAGAGCAGAAACTGATGCTGCTCAGCTAAAAAGATCTCAGAGGATCTAACCAGGAGACCAAAACTGATGTGGAAGAAAATGAAAAGTCATCATTGGAATGCACCGAAGAAAAAGTTCAGCCAATGATGACCTCCAGGGAGATTAAAGAAGATCTAAAAACACCTGAGGAACAGTGAGGAGACACCTGAGGAACAGTGAGGAGACACCTGAGGAACAGTGAGGAACAGTGAGGAACAGTGAGGAGACGCCTGAAGAACAGTGAGGAACAGTGAGGAACAGTGAGGAGACGCCTGAAGAACAGTGAGGAACAGTGAGGAACAGTGAGGAGACGCCTGAAGAACAGTGAGGAACAGTGAGGAGACACCTGAGGAACAGTGAGGAACAGTGAGGAACAGTGAGGAGACACCTGAGGAACAGTGAGGAACAGTGAGGAGACACCTGAGGAACAGTGAGGAACAGTGAGGAACAGTGAGGAGACGCCTGAAGAACAGTGAGGAACAGTGAGGAACAGTGAGGAGACACCTGAGGAACAGTGAGGAGACGCCTGGTCTCCTTCTGCTGTTTCTGAGCCAAAGAAAAGCAGAGGAACAGTGGCGCGTGGTCCTGGGCTGAGACCTGCCATGGTTCACCAAACCTCAGCCCAGATCCACAGGGAAACAAAACCTTACAGCAGTTTCAGTTTATACAGGAAATGTTTGAGTTTATTAAGAAAAGTGCAGACACTGCTCATTTTTGGAACAGCGTAATATTAATTTTGTCTTCACTTTCTGTATTTTTGTTCATGTTTTGGAACAAAGTGAGCCATGCATTTGTGGAAATAAAAGCTAGAGCAAAGATTGAGAGATTTACTCACTGCTGTTGTTCTGAACACAACTGGGGCCCCAGACCCCTGATGGCCCTGTGTCTTATAATGAACAATAATTAAACAATCGTCCGCCATGGAGTTAAGAGGCCCCTGAGCATGCGCCCCCCTCAGGCCCAAAGCAGCGGGGCAGGCTCCAGAAGAAAATAAGTTTGTAAAAAGAAATCTACTGTAAGTAAACAAACAAACAAATGACCTGCCAGGGACTGCCCCCCTGCTCCTCCAGAGTTCCTCCCACGATCCGAGTGTCCACCTCCTGCTCGGCCCGCGAGGCGTTCAGGGCCCGCGAGGCGTTCAGGGCCCGCGAGGCGTTCAGGGCCCGCGAGGCGTTCAGGGCCCCCGCCTCTGTGGTCCCACTGTGGTCCTGAGCGAGCAGAGACCTGGTCCTGGTCCAGGCCTGGTTCTGCTGCCGACCGCAGGGAAAGGCCACTGACAACAGACACACAACAGACACACAACAAACACACAACACACACAACAGACACACAACAGGCACACAACAAACACACAACAGACCACAACACACACACAACAGACACACAACAGACACACAACACACACAACAGGCACAACAAACACACAACAGACACACAACAAACACACAACAGACACACAACAGACACACAACAGACACACAACAAACACACAACAGACACACAACAGACACAACAGACACAACAGACACACAACAGACACACAACAGACACACAACACACACAACAGGCACAACAGACACACAACAGACACACAACAGACACACAACACACACAACAGACACACAACAGACACACAACAAACACACAACAGACACACAACAGACACACAACACACACAACAGGCACAACAGACACACAACAGACACACAACACACACAACAGGCACAACAAACACACAACAGACACACAACAAACACACAACAGACACAACAGACACAACAGACACACAACAGACACAACAGACACAACACAGACACACAACAGACACACAACACACACAACAGACACACAACAAACACACAACAGACACAACAGACACAACAGACACACAACAGACACAACAGACACAACACAGACACACAACAAACACACAACACACACAACAGACACACAACAGGCACACAACAAACACACAACAGACCACAACACACACACAACAGACACACAACAGACACACAACACACACAACAGGCACAACAAACACACAACAGACACACAACAAACACACAACAGACACACAACAGACACACAACAGACACACAACAAACACACAACAGACACACAACAGACACAACAGACACAACAGACACACAACAGACACACAACAGACACACAACACACACAACAGGCACAACAGACACACAACAGACACACAACAGACACACAACACACACAACAGACACACAACAGACACACAACAAACACACAACAGACACACAACAGACACACAACACACACAACAGGCACAACAGACACACAACAGACACACAACACACACAACAGGCACAACAAACACACAACAGACACACAACAAACACACAACAGACACAACAGACACAACAGACACACAACAGACACAACAGACACAACACAGACACACAACAGACACACAACACACACAACAGACACACAACAAACACACAACAGACACACAACAGACACACAACAAACACACAACAGACACACAACAGACACAACAGACACAACAGACACACAACAGACACACAAAAGACACACAACACACACAACAGACACACAACAGACACACAACAGACACACAACAGACACACAACACACACAACCGACACACAACAAACACACAACAGACACACAACAGACACACAACAAGCACACAACAGACACACAACAAACACACAACAGACACACAACAGACACACAACAAACACACAACAGACACACAACAAACACACAACAGACACACAACAAACACACAACAGACACACAACAGACACACAACAAACACACAACAGACACACAACAGACACAGCAGACACACAACAAGCACACAACAGACACACAACAAACACACAACAGACACACAACAAACACACAACAGACACACAACAGACACACAACAAACACACAACAGACACACAACAAACACACAACAGACACACAACACACACAACAAACACACAACAGACACACAACAGACACACAACAGACACACAACAGACACACAAAAGACACACAACAGACACACAACACACACAACAGACACACAACAAACATACAACAGACACACAACAGACACACAACAGACACAACAGACACACAACAGACACACAACACACACAACAGACACACAACAAACACAAAACAGACACACAACAGACACACAACAAACACACAACAGACACACAACAGACACAACAGACACACAACAAACACACAACAGACACACAACAGACACACAACAGACACACAACAGACACACAACAGACACACAACAGACACAACAGACACAACAGACACACAACAGACACAACAGACACACAACAAACACACAACAGACACACAACAGACACGCAACAGACACACAACAAGCACACAACAAACACACAACAGACACACAACAGACACACAACAAACACACAACAGACACACAACACACACACAACACACACAACAGACACACAACAGACACACAACAGACACAACAGACACACAACAAACACACAACAGACACACAACAGACACACAACAAACACACAACAGACACACAACAGACACACAACAGACACAACGGACACACAACAAACACACAACAGACACACAACAGACACACAACAGACACACAACAAGCACACAACAGACACACAACAAACACACAACAGACACACAACAGACACACAACAAACACACAACAGACACACAACAGACACACAACAAACACACAACAGACACACAACAGACACACAACAAACACACAACAGACACACAACAAACACACAACAGACACACAACAGACACACAACAAACACACAACAGACACACAACAGACACACAACAGACACAACAGACACAACAGACACACAACAGACACAACAGACACAACAGACACACAACAAACACAACAGACACAACAGACACACAACACACACAACAGACACAACAGACACACAACACACACAACAGACACACAACACACACACAACAGACACACAACACACACAACAAACACAACAGACACACAACACACACAACAGACACACAACACACACACACAACAGACACACAACAGACACAACAGACACACAACAGACACACAACACACACAACAAACACACAACAGACACACAACAGACACAACAGACACACAACAGACACACAACACACACAGACACACAACACACACAACAGACACACAACAGACACACAACACACACAACAGACACACAACAGACACACAACACACACAACAGACACACAACAAACACAACAGACACACAACAGACACACAACACACACAACAGACACACAACAGACACACAACACACACAACAGACACACAACACACACAACAGACACACAACAAACACAACAGACACACAACACACACAACAGACACACAACAGACACCACAAACACACAACAGACACACAACACAAACAACAGACACACAACAAACACAACAGACACACAACAGACACACAACAGACACACAACACACACAACAGACACACAACACACACAACAGACACACAACAGACACACAACACACACAACAGACACACAACACACACAACAGACACACAACAAACACAACAGACACACAACAGACACACAACACACACAACAGACACACAACAGACACACAACAAACACACAACAGACACACAACACACACAACAGACACACAACAAACACAACAGACACACAACACACACAACAGACACACAACACACACAACAGACACAACAAACACACAACAGGCGTTACTGGAGCCTCACACAGTCCTGGGTTAGTCCGGGTTTAGTCCCGGTCCTGGGTTAGTCCGGGTTTAGTCCCGGTCCTGGGTTAGTCCGGGTTTAGTCCCGGTCCTGGGTTAGTCCGGGTTTAGTCCCGGTCCTGGGTTAGTCCTGGGTTAGTCCGGGTTAGTCCGGGTTTAGTCCCGGTCCTGGGTTAGTCCGGGTTTAGTCCCGGTCCTGGGTTAGTCCGGGTTTAGTCCCGGTCCTGGGTTAGTCCGGGTTTAGTCCCGGTCCTGACCTGTCCCGGAGCAGCTGAGTCCGTCCTCCTCCAGTCTGTATCCCGGGGCGCAGCCGCACTGCACTCCGGCGCCCCCCAGCCGGTCTCTGCAGTACTGCATACAGCCGCCGTTCTTGTGGGCACAGTCCCGCACCTCTGCACACGACACAACGCCTCCGTCACTGAAAACACAGGACTGACCCTGTCTCGCAATGGTGAAGGGGTAAATGCTCTGAAGCACATACAGTATATCTTAAAATAAAGAATACGAAGAATACTAACAAATGATTTAT
Source organism: Bostrychus sinensis (assembly GCA_020698575.1). Lineage (NCBI taxonomy): Eukaryota > Metazoa > Chordata > Actinopteri > Gobiiformes > Eleotridae > Bostrychus > Bostrychus sinensis. Next base: position 626,373 of record CM036245.1, on the reverse strand, counting down.
CAAATCAGACTTCATTTGTGCAGCACTTTTCTCTCATAAGGAAGCAACACAACCCCAACCCACCCTCAACGTCCAACAAAGCCACTACAACACTACAACGTTAAGAGATAACTAAAACAACAACAATCTTTTAACTTTCGTATTTTCCGGACTATAAGTCGCTCCGGAGAATAAGTGGCACTCGCCAAAAAATGCATAAGGAAGAAGAAAAAAACGTATATAAGTCGCACTGGACTATAAGTCGCATTTTTTGGGGAAATTTATTTTACAAAATCCGACACCAAGAACAGACATTTCATGTTGAAAGGCGAGTTATAGTAATAATAGAATAGAGAACAACAGCTGAATAGGTGTGCGCTATGCTAACGTAACACATTGATGGTTATTCAGCTACATGAAGCATAAACAACGAACTGAATAGGTGTCTCGTATGTTAACGTAATATATTAACAGTTATTCACATAACTATAGCATAAAGAACATAATATAACAAGTTCACCAAACTCACCATCTCACTCCTAATCGCTAAATCCTTTAAATTCTTCATCCTCGGTGTCGCTTCTGAACAACTCCGCCAACTCCGGAGGTAGACGAAGCGCCGCTTCCTCCTCTGCGTGGCTGTCGTCAGACTCAGCATCAGTTCCATTTCCAATTATTCCGCTCTTTCTCAGTTGTCTTTATAGCCTAAGTTGTTAGTGGTAATGTTTACATTTTAAATTGTCAGTGGTACAGGTGCAGCAGATGCTGGGACACAAGCCTAGAGCGCCCTCTAACCAACACCTGAAATATTTTAATATATAAGTCACACCTGAGGATACGTCACACCCCGAGCCAGACGATGGAAAAAAGTGTGACTTATAGTCCAGAAAATATGGTAAAAGCTAAACTAAAAAGGTATGTTATAAATTTACTTTTAAAAATATGAACACTTGCCTGTGTATCAAAATGAGGCATCACCGTGAACTTTAATTCTTTTGGAACAGATTTGTACCTGAGGACCCGAGAGTCCGCGAGGGCTCATGTGGTAAAAGCAAATCTGATAAATGAGCAGGACTCAAGACTTAAGAGCTTTAAAACCAATAAGAGGACTTTAAAATTGATCCTGAAGCTCACAGGGAGCCAGAATTCTCAAAGGTCTGCTGCTCTCTAAATGAAAAAGTCGAGCTAACAGTGGAGCAAACCCAGGCGCAGCTGAGGTTAGAGTCTCTCACAGGAGCTGAACGAACGCAGCGCAGATTTTGCTCCTGTGACTCAATTAATCTGTAAAACAAGTTCTCACCAGAAACACACAACATTCAAGGCGGGGAAAATGCAAATGAAATCACTTCATGGTCGTTATTTAATTTATCACGAGTACGGAGCTAAAAGTGAAGCAGAGCGCAGCTTTTAGTGCACAGAAAAATAAGACACAACACGCTCACAAACAGCAAACGCTATGTTTTAAGCTAAGAACCATTATGTGTCCCCTTACTGACCCCTTGTGGCTGGAGTTAGTATCCTTGGCCCTATCTCGCAATGGGACAGACTCCTGTAAACACTGGGGTTACCGTCTCTGTCCTCACCGTGCTGGCAGGTCGGTCCCTGGAACTGCGGGGGACAGTAGCAGAGGACATGTCCCTGCACCACGCTGCAGAGGCCTCCGTTCAGACACGGGCTGGTCCTGCAGCGGTCCAGACCTGGGACAGACCGGGGACAGACCGGGGACAGACCGGGGACACCAGGAGACAGCAGGAGACACCAGGAGACACCAGGAGACATCAGGACAGGAGACACCAGGACAGGAGACACCAGGACAGGAGACACCAGGACAGGAGACACCAGGAAGGGAGACACCAGGAGACACCAGGAGACACCAGGAGACACCAGGACAGGAGACACCAGGAGACACCAGGACAGGAGACACCAGGACAGGAGACACCAGGAGACACCAGGACAGGAGACACCAGGACAGGAGACACCAGGAGACACCAGGACAGGAGACACCAGGAGACACCAGGAGACACCAGGAGACACCAGGACAGGAGACACCAGGAGACACCAGGACAGGAGACACCAGGACAGGAGACACCAGGACAGGAGACACCAGGAGACACCAGGACAGGAGACACCAGGAGACACCAGGACAGGAGACACCAGGACAGGAGACACCAGGACAGGAGACACCAGGAGACACCAGGAGACACCAGGAGACACCAGGAGACACCAGGACAGGAGACACCAGGAGACACCAGGAGACACCAGGACAGGAGACACCAGGACAGGAGACACCAGGAGACACCAGGACAGGAGACACCAGGAGACACCAGGACAGGAGACACCAGGACAGGAGACACCAGGAGACACCAGGACAGGAGACACCAGGAGACACCAGGACAGGAGACACCAGGACAGGAGACACCAGGAGACACCAGGACAGGAGACACCAGGAGACACCAGGACAGGAGACACCAGGAGACACCAGGACAGGAGACACCAGGAGACACCAGGACAGGAGACATGAGGACAGGAGATCATTAACCCGCTCTGATTACAACTGGAGTTTGGAACACAGTGGGACAGATGAGGAGGAGGTGGTGACAGAGGACAGGAGGTTAGTCTGCAGAGGATCCACTGTGGACTCCTCTGAAGGAGCAGAGGAGGAGGAGAAGAGGAGGAGGAGAAGAGGAAGAGGAGAAGAGGAGGAGGGGCAGAGGAGGAGGAGCAGAGGAGCAGGAGCAGAGGAAGAGGGGCAGAGGAGGAGGAGAAGAGGAGGAGGAGCAGAGGAGCAGGAGCAGAGGAAGAGGGGCAGAGGAGGAGGAGAAGAGGAGGAGGAGCAGAGGAAGAGGAGCAGAGGAAGAGGGGCAGAGGAGGAGGAGAAGAGGAGGAGGAGCAGAGGAAGAGGAGCAGAGGAGGAGGAGCAGAGGAGGAAAAGCAGAGGAGGAGGAGCAGAGGAGGAGGGGCAGAGGAGGAGGAGCAGAGGAGCAGGAGCAGAGGAAGAGGGGCAGAGGAGGAGGAGAAGAGGAGGAGGAGCAGAGGAAGAGGAGCAGAGGAAGAGGGGCAGAGGAGGAGGAGAAGAGGAGGAGGAGCAGAGGAGGAGGAGCAGAGGAGGAGGAGCAGAGGAGGAGGGGCAGAGGAGGAGGAGCAGAGGAAGAGGGGCAGAGGAGGAGGAGCAGAGGAGGAGGAGCAGAGGAGGAGGAGCAGAGGAACATCTGAGAGCAGGAGAGGTAACTTCCCTCTCAGGGTTTAAATGGTCTTTACATAAAAAATGCACTCACTTTTGTATCTGAACCAGAACTCCAGCTGTGGACACAAACAAGACAAGGTTTAAACCAGGACTAAACCAGGTCTAAACCAGGACTAAACCAGGTCTAAACCAGGACTAAACCAGGTCTAAACCAGGACTAAACCAGGTCTAAACCAGGACTAAACCAGGTCTAAACCAGGACTAAACCAGGTCTAAACCAGGACTAAACCAGGACTAAACCAGGACTAAACCAGGGCTAAACCAGGACTAAACCAGGTCTAAACCAGGTCTAAACCAGGTCTAAACCAGGACTAAACCAGGACTAAACCAGGGCTAAACCAGGTCTAAACCAGGACTAAACCAGGACTAAACCAGGGCTAAACCAGGACTAAACCAGGTCTAAACCAGGTCTAAACCAGGACTAAACCAGGACTAAACCAGGACTAAACCAGGGCTAAACCAGGTCTAAACCAGGACTAAACCAGGACTAAACCAGGACTAAACCAGGACTAAACCAGGTCTAAACCAGGTCTAAACCAGGACTAAACCAGGACTAAACCAGGACTAAACCAGGTCTAAACCAGGTCTAAACCAGGACTAAACCAGGACTAAACCAGGTCTAAACCAGGTCTAAACCAGGACTAAACCAGGACTAAACCAGGTCTAAGCTAGGACTAAACCAGGACTAAACCAGGTCTAAACCAGGACTAAACCAGGTCTAAACCAGGTCTAAACCAGGACTAAACCAGGACTAAACCAGGTCTAAACCAGGTCTAAACCAGGACTAAACCAGGACTAAACCAGGTCTAAGCTAGGACTAAACCAGGACTAAACCAGGTCTAAACCAGGACTAAACCAGGTCTAAACCAGGTCTAAACCAGGACTAAACCAGGACTAAACCAGGTCTAAACCAGGTCTAAACCAGGACTAAACCAGGACTAAACCAGGGCTAAACCAGGTCTAAACCAGGACTAAACCAGGACTAAACCAGGACTAAACCAGGTCTAAGCTAGGACTAAACCAGGGCTAAACCAGGTCTAAACCAGGACTAAACCAGGACTAAACCAGGTCTAAACCAGGACTAAACCAGGACTAAACCAGGTCTAAACCAGGACTAAACCAGGACTAAACCAGGACTAAACCAGGGCTAAACCAGGTCTAAACCAGGACTAAACCAGGACTAAACCAGGACTAAACCAGGGCTAAACCAGGTCTAAACCAGGTCTAAACCAGGACTAAACCAGGACTAAACCAGGTCTAAACCAGGACTAAACCAGGACTAAACCAGGGCTAAACCAGGGCTAAACCAGGACTAAACCAGGTCTAAACCAGGACTAAACCAGGACTAAACCAGGACTAAACCAGGTCTAAACCAGGACTAAACCAGGACTAAACCAGGACTAAACCAGGTCTAAACCAGGTCTAAACCAGGACTAAACCAGGACTAAACCAAGTCTAAGCTAGGACTAAACCAGGACTAAACCAGGTCTAAACCAGGACTAAACCAGGTCTAAACCAGGTCTAAACCAGGACTAAACCAGGACTAAACCAGGTCTAAACCAGGTCTAAACCAGGACTAAACCAGGACTAAACCAGGGCTAAACCAGGTCTAAACCAGGACTAAACCAGGACTAAACCAGGACTAAACCAGGTCTAAGCTAGGACTAAACCAGGGCTAAACCAGGTCTAAACCAGGACTAAACCAGGACTAAACCAGGTCTAAACCAGGACTAAACCAGGACTAAACCAGGTCTAAACCAGGACTAAACCAGGACTGGTACCGTTTTCTCTCTGGTCTGGAAGATCTCGGCCGCCTCCTCCTTAGAGCAGGCCTCCTCGTAACACTCTCGCTCCAGGTTTCCGGGCAGCACCTCCTCCAGAAGGTGGGAGTTCGCACGGCGCCTCCTGGTGGTGGACCCCAGCAGCTGCACTGCCTTCAGACGTTCCACGAAAACTACAGCCACAACAGACTGAGGTTAGACCTGGTTTAGTTCTGGTTTAGGCCTGGTTTAGACCTGGTTTAGTCCTGGTTTAGCCCTGGTTTAGTCCTGGTTTAGTCCTGGTTTAGACCTGGTTTAGCCCTGGTTTAGTCCTGATTTAGTCCTGGTTAAGACCTGGTTTAGCCCTGGGTTAGTCCTGATTTAGTCCTGGTTTAGACCTGGTTTAGTCCTGGTTTAGTCCTGGTTTAGACCTGGTTTAGCCCTGGTTTAGTCCTGGTTTAGACCTGGTTTAGCCCTGGTTTAGTCCTGGTTTAGTCCTGGTTTATACCTGGTTTAGTCCTGGTTTAGTCCTGGTTTAGACCTGGTTTAGCCCTGGTTTAGTCCTGGTTTAGTCCTGGTTTAGTCCTGGTTTAGACCTGGTTTAGTCCTGGTTTAGACCTGGTTTAGTCCTGGTTTAGTCCTGGTTTAGTCCTGGTTTAGTCCTGGTTTAGTCCTGGTTAAGCCCTGGTTTAGTCCTAGCTTAGTCCTGGTTTAGTCCTGGTTTAGTCCTAGTTTAGTCCTGGTTTAGTCCTGGTTTAGTCCTGGTTTAGCCCTGGTTTAGTCCTAGCTTAGTCCTGGTTTAGACCTGGTTTAGCCCTGGTTTAGTCCTAGCTTAGTCCTGGTTTAGTCCTGGTTTAGTCCTAGTTTAGACCTGGTTTAGCCCTGGTTTAGACCTGGTTTAGACCTGGTTTAGTCCTGGTTTAGCCCTGGTTTAGTCCTAGCTTAGTCCTGGTTTAGTCCTGGTTTAGTCCTAGTTTAGATCTGGTTTAGTCCTGGTTTAGTCCTGGTTTAGACCTGGTTTAGTCCTGGTTTAGCCCTGGTTTAGTCCTAGCTTAGTCCTGGTTTAGACCTGGTTTAGCCCTGGTTTAGTCCTAGCTTAGTCCTGGTTTAGACCTGGTTTAGACCTGGTTTAGACCTGGTTTAGTCCTGGTTTAGCCCTGGTTTAGTCCTAGCTTAGTCCTGGTTTAGTCCTGGTTTAGTCCTAGTTTAGATCTGGTTTAGTCCTGGTTTAGTCCTGGTTTAGACCTGGTTTAGTCCTGGTTTAGCCCTGGTTTAGTCCTAGCTTAGTCCTGGTTTAGACCTGGTTTAGCCCTGGTTTAGTCCTAGCTTAGTCCTGGTTTAGACCTGGTTTAGTCCTAGTTTAGACCTGGTTTAGCCCTGGTTTAGACCTGGTTTAGACCTGGTTTAGTCCTGGTTTAGCCCTGGTTTAGTCCTAGCTTAGTCCTGGTTTAGACCTGGTTTAGCCCTGGTTTAGTCCTAGCTTAGTCCTGGTTTAGACCTGGTTTAGTCCTGGTTTAGCCCTGGTTTAGTCATAGCTTAGTCCTGGTTTAGTCCTGGTTTAGTCCTGGTTTAGCCCTGGTTTAGTCCTAGCTTAGTCCTGGTTTAGTCCTGGTTTAGTCCTAGTTTAGACCTGGTTTAGCCCTGGTTTAGTCCTGGTTTAGACCTGGTTTAGTCCTGGTTTAGACCTGGTTTAGTCCTGGTTTAGTCCTGGTTTAGACCTGGTTTAGTGCTGGTTTAGACCTGGTTTAGACCTGGTTTAGACCTGGTTTAGTCCTGGTTTAGTCCTGGTTTAGACCTGGTTTAGCCCTGGTTTAGTCCTGGTTTAGTCCTGGTTTAGACCTGGTTTAGCCCTGGTTTAGTCCTGGTTTAGACCTGGTTTAGCCCTGGTTTAGTCCTGGTTTAGTCCTGGTTTAGACCTGGTTTAGCCCTGGTTTAGTCCTGGTTTAGACCTGGTTTAGCCCTGGTTTAGTCCTGGTTTAGTCCTGGTTTAGACCTGGTTTAGTCCTGGTTTAGTCCTGGTTTAGACCTGGTTTAGCCCTGGTTTAGTCCTGGTTTAGTCCTGGTTTAGTCCTGGTTTAGACCTGGTTTAGTCCTGGTTTAGTCCTGGTTTAGTCCTAGTTTAGACCTGGTTTAGTCCTGGTTTAGTCCTGGTTTAGTCCTGGTTTAGTCCTGGTTTAGCCCTGGTTTAGTCCTAGCTTAGTCCTGGTTTAGTCCTGGTTTAGTCCTAGTTTAGACCTGGTTTAGTCCTGGTTTAGTCCTGGTTTAGTCCTGGTTTAGCCCTGGTTTAGTCCTAGCTTAGTCCTGGTTTAGACCTGGTTTAGCCCTGGTTTAGTCCTAGCTTAGTCCTGGTTTAGTCCTGGTTTAGTCCTAGTTTAGACCTGGTTTAGCCCTGGTTTAGACCTGGTTTAGACCTGGTTTAGTCCTGGTTTAGCCCTGGTTTAGTCCTAGCTTAGTCCTGGTTTAGTCCTGGTTTAGTCCTAGTTTAGATCTGGTTTAGTCCTGGTTTAGTCCTGGTTTAGACCTGGTTTAGTCCTGGTTTAGCCCTGGTTTAGTCCTAGCTTAGTCCTGGTTTAGACCTGGTTTAGCCCTGGTTTAGTCCTAGCTTAGTCCTGGTTTAGACCTGGTTTAGTCCTAGTTTAGACCTGGTTTAGCCCTGGTTTAGACCTGGTTTAGACCTGGTTTAGTCCTGGTTTAGCCCTGGTTTAGTCCTAGCTTAGTCCTGGTTTAGACCTGGTTTAGCCCTGGTTTAGTCCTAGCTTAGTCCTGGTTTAGACCTGGTTTAGTCCTGGTTTAGCCCTGGTTTAGTCATAGCTTAGTCCTGGTTTAGTCCTGGTTTAGTCCTGGTTTAGTCCTGGTTTAGCCCTGGTTTAGTCCTAGCTTAGTCCTGGTTTAGTCCTGGTGTAGTCCTAGTTTAGACCTGGTTTAGCCCTGGTTTAGTCCTGGTTTAGACCTGGTTTAGTCCTGGTTTAGACCTGGTTTAGTCCTGGTTTAGTCCTGGTTTAAGCCCTGGTTTAGTCCTGGTTAAGTCCTGGTTTTGTCCTGGTTTAGTCCTGGTTTAGTCACCGTTTAGTCCCGGTTTAGCCCTGGTTTAGTCCTGGTTTAAGCCCTGGTTTAGCCCTGGCTTAGTCCTGGTTTTGACCTGGTTTAGTCCTGGTTTAATCCCGGTTTAGTCCTGGTTTAGACCTGGTTTTGCCCTGGTTTAGTCCTGGTTTAATCCCGGTTTAGTCGCGGTTTAGCCCTGGTTTAGTCCTGGTTTAAGCCCTGGTTTAGCCCTGGTTTAGTCCTGGTTTTGACCTGGTTTAGTCCTGGTTTAATCCCGGTTTAGTCCCAGTTTAGTCCTGGTTTAGTCCTGGTTTAAGCCCTGGTTTAGTCCTGGTTAAGTCCTGGTTTTGTCCTGGTTTAGTCCTGGTTTAGTCACCGTTTAGTCCCGGTTTAGCCCTGGTTTAGTCCTGGTTTAAGCCCTGGTTTAGCCCTGGTTTAGTCCTGGTTTTGACCTGGTTTAGTCCTGGTTTAATCCCGGTTTAGTCCCGGTTTAGCCCTGGTTTAGTCCTGGTTTTGACCTGGTTTAGTCCTGGTTTAATCCCTGGTTTAGCCCTGGTTTAGTCCTGGTTTTGACCTGGTTTAGTCCTGGTTTAATCCCGGTTTAGTCCCGGTTTAGCCCTGGTTTAGTTTTGGTTTAAGCCCTGGTTTAGTCCTGGTTAAGTCCTGGTTTTGTCCTGGTTTAGTCCTGGTTTTGTCCTGGTTTAGTCCTGGTTAAGTCCTGGTTTTGTCCTGGTTTAGTCCTGGTTTTGTCCTGGTTTAGTCCTGGTTAAGTCCTGGTTTTGTCCTGGTTTAGTCCTGGTTAAGTCCTGGTTTTGTCCTGGTTTAGTCCTGGTTTAGTCACCGTTACAGTGGAGTTCGGAGCAGAGCAGGAGGACACACAGAGCAGAGGCCACAGCGGAGTTTGGTCGCATTTTGACTTTTCTCTGAGGACAAACATCAGGGTTAGAGACACCACATCTGTAAAAACTGTATTTTATTAAAGTGAGTCTCACCAGGACCGTCCCGAGTCTCTGTGCGTCGTAGTGAAGTCCCGCTGAGCTTTGGTCTCAAATATTGACTCGGGACACGACAGAGACACAACACAGCCGTCCTTTAAAAGTTTAACCCTGATTAAACCAAACTACACCATGGCCTGGTTAAGTCCTGGTTTTGTCCTGGTTTAGTCCTGGTTTAGTCACCGTTTAGTCCCGGTTTAGCCCTGGTTGAGTCCTGGTTTAGACCTGGTTTAGTCCTGGTTTGGTCCTGGTTTAATCCTGGTTTAGCCCTGGTTTAGCCCTGGTTTAGTCCTGGTTTAGTCCTGGTTTAATCCTGGTTTAGACCTGGTTTAGTCCTGGTTTAGTCCTGGTTTAGCCCTGGTTTAGCCCTGGTTTAGTCCTGGTTTAGTCCTGGTTTAGCCCTGGTTTAATCCTGGTTTAGTCCTGGTTTAGTCCTGGTTTTGTCCTGGTTTAGCCCTGGTTTAGTCCTGGTTTAGTCCTGGTTTAGCCCTGGTTTAATCCTGGTTTAGTCCTGGTTTAATCCTGGTTTAGACCTGGTTTTGTCCTGGTTTAGCCCTGGTTTAGTCCTGGTTTAGCCCTGGTTTAGTCCTGGTTTAGTCCTGGTGTAGCCCTGGTTTAATCCTGGTTTAGTCCTGGTTTAATCCTGGTTTAATCCTGGTTTAGTCCTGGTTTAGTCCTGGTTTAATCCTGGTTTAATCCTGGTTTAGTCCTGGTTTAGTCCTGGTTTAGTCCTGGTTAAGTCATGGTTTAGTCCTGGTTTAGTCCTGGTTTAGTCCTGGTTTAGCCCTGGTTTAGTCCTGGTTTAGTCTTGGTTTGGTCCTGGTTTAGCCTTGCGTTAGTCCTGGTTTAGTCCTGGTTTAGTCCTGGTTTAGCCCTGGTTTAGTCCTGCTTTAGTCCTGGTTTTAGCCCTGGTTTAGTCCTTGTTTAGTCCTGGTTTAGTCCTGGTTTGGTTCTGGTTTAGTCATTGTTTAATCCTGGTTTAGTCCTGGTTTAGCCCTGGTTTAGTCCTGGTTTAGTCCTGGTTTAGCCCTGGTTTAGTCCTGGTTTAGTCCTGGTTTAGACCTGGTTTAGTCCTGGTTTAGTCCTGGTTTAACCCTGGTTTAGTCCTGGTTTGGTCCTGGTTTAGTCCTGGTTTAGTCCTGGTTTAGTCCTGGTTTAGACCTGGTTTAGTTCTGGTTTGGTCCTGGTTTAGTCCTGGTTTAGTCCTGGTTTAGTCCTGGTTTGGTCCTGGTTTAGTCCTGGTTTAGTCCTGGTTTAGTCCTGGTTTAGCCCTGGTTTAGTCCTGGTTTAGTCCTGGTTTAGACCTGGTTTAGTCCTGGTTTAGTCCTGGTTTAGTCCTGGTTTGGTCCTGGTTTAGTCCTGGTTTAGTCCTGGTTTAGTCCTGGTTTAGTCCTGGTTTAGCCCTGGTTTAGTCCTGGTTTAGTCCTGGTTTAGCCCTGGTTTAGTCCTGGTTTAGTCCTGGTTTAGCCCTGGTTTAGTCCTGGTTTAGTCCTGGTTTAGCCCTGGTTTAGTCCTGGTTTAGACCTGGTTTAGTCCTGGTTTAGTCCTGGTTTAGTCCTGGTTTGGTCCTGGTTTAGTCCTGGTTTAGTCCTGGTTTAGACCTTGTTTAGTCCTGGATTAGTCCTGGTTTAGTCCTGGTTTGGTCCTGGTTTAGTCCTGGTTTAGTCCTGGTTTAGCCCTGGTTTAGACCTGGTTTAGTCCTGGTTTAGACCTGGTTTAGTCCTGGTTTAGTCCTGGTTTAGTCCTGGTTTGGTCCTGGTTTAGTCCTGGTTTAGTCCTGGTTTAGACCTGGTTTAGTCCTGGTTTAGTCCTGGTTTAGTCCTGGTTTAGTCCTGGTTTAGACCTGGTTTAGTTCTGGTTTGGTCCTGGTTTAGTCCTGGTTTAGTCCTGGTTTAGTCCTGGTTTGGTCCTGGTTTAGTCCTGGTTTAGTCCTGGTTTAGTCCTGGTTTAGCCCTGGTTTAGTCCTGGTTTAGTCCTGGTTTAGACCTGGTTTAGTCCTGGTTTAGTCCTGGTTTAGTCCTGGTTTGGTCCTGGTTTAGTCCTGGTTTAGTCCTGGTTTAGTCCTGGTTTAGTCCTGGTTTAGTCCTGGTTTAGTCCTGGTTTAGCCCTGGTTTAGTCCTGGTTTAGTCCTGGTTTAGCCCTGGTTTAGTCCTGGTTTAGTCCTGGTTTAGCCCTGGTTTAGACCTGGTTTAGTCCTGGTTTAGACCTGGTTTAGTCCTGGTTTAGTCCTGGTTTAGTCCTGGTTTAGTCCTGGTTTAGTCCTGGTTTAGCCCTGGTTTAGTCCTGGTTTAGTCCTGGTTTAGCCCTGGTTTAGTCCTGGTTTAGTCCTGGTTTAGCCCTGGTTTAGTCCTGGTTTAGACCTGGTTTAGTCCTGGTTTAGTCCTGGTTTAGTCCTGGTTTGGTCCTGGTTTAGTCCTGGTTTAGTCCTGGTTTAGACCTTGTTTAGTCCTGGATTAGTCCTGGTTTAGTCCTGGTTTGGTCCAGGTTTAGTCCTGGTTTAGTCCTGGTGTAGCCCTGGTTTAATCCTGGTTTAGTCCTGGTTTAATCCTGGTTTAATCCTGGTTTAGTCCTGGTTTAGTCCTGGTTTAATCCTGGTTTAATCCTGGTTTAGTCCTGGTTTAGTCCTGGTTTAGTCCTGGTTAAGTCATGGTTTAGTCCTGGTTTAGTCCTGGTTTAGTCCTGGTTTAGCCCTGGTTTAGTCCTGGTTTAGTCTTGGTTTGGTCCTGGTTTAGCCTTGCGTTAGTCCTGGTTTAGTCCTGGTTTAGTCCTGGTTTAGCCCTGGTTTAGTCCTGCTTTAGTCCTGGTTTTAGCCCTGGTTTAGTCCTTGTTTAGTCCTGGTTTAGTCCTGGTTTGGTTCTGGTTTAGTCATTGTTTAATCCTGGTTTAGTCCTGGTTTAGCCCTGGTTTAGTCCTGGTTTAGTCCTGGTTTAGCCCTGGTTTAGTCCTGGTTTAGTCCTGGTTTAGACCTGGTTTAGTCCTGGTTTAGTCCTGGTTTAACCCTGGTTTAGTCCTGGTTTGGTCCTGGTTTAGTCCTGGTTTAGTCCTGGTTTAGTCCTGGTTTAGACCTGGTTTAGTTCTGGTTTGGTCCTGGTTTAGTCCTGGTTTAGTCCTGGTTTAGTCCTGGTTTGGTCCTGGTTTAGTCCTGGTTTAGTCCTGGTTTAGTCCTGGTTTAGCCCTGGTTTAGTCCTGGTTTAGTCCTGGTTTAGACCTGGTTTAGTCCTGGTTTAGTCCTGGTTTAGTCCTGGTTTGGTCCTGGTTTAGTCCTGGTTTAGTCCTGGTTTAGTCCTGGTTTAGTCCTGGTTTAGTCCTGGTTTAGCCCTGGTTTAGTCCTGGTTTAGTCCTGGTTTAGCCCTGGTTTAGTCCTGGTTTAGTCCTGGTTTAGCCCTGGTTTAGACCTGGTTTAGTCCTGGTTTAGACCTGGTTTAGTCCTGGTTTAGACCTGGTTTAGTCCTGGTTTAGTCCTGGTTTAGTCCTGGTTTAGTCCTGGTTTAGCCCTGGTTTAGTCCTGGTTTAGTCCTGGTTTAGCCCTGGTTTAGTCCTGGTTTAGTCCTGGTTTAGCCCTGGTTTAGTCCTGGTTTAGACCTGGTTTAGTCCTGGTTTAGTCCTGGTTTAGTCCTGGTTTGGTCCTGGTTTAGTCCTGGTTTAGTCCTGGTTTAGACCTTGTTTAGTCCTGGATTAGTCCTGGTTTAGTCCTGGTTTGGTCCTGGTTTAGTCCTGGTTTAGTCCTGGTTTAGCCCTGGTTTAGACCTGGTTTAGTCCTGGTTTAGACCTGGTTTAGTCCTGGTTTAGTCCTGGTTTAGTCCTGGTTTGGTCCTGGTTTAGTCCTGGTTTAGTCCTGGTTTAGACCTGGTTTAGTCCTGGTTTAGTCCTGGTTTAGTCCTGGTTTAGTCCTGGTTTAGACCTGGTTTAGTTCTGGTTTGGTCCTGGTTTAGTCCTGGTTTAGTCCTGGTTTAGTCCTGGTTTGGTCCTGGTTTAGTCCTGGTTTAGTCCTGGTTTAGTTCTGGTTTAGCCCTGGTTTAGTCCTGGTTTAGTCCTGGTTTAGACCTGGTTTAGTCCTGGTTTAGTCCTGGTTTAGTCCTGGTTTGGTCCTGGTTTAGTCCTGGTTTAGTCCTGGTTTAGTCCTGGTTTAGTCCTGGTTTAGTCCTGGTTTAGCCCTGGTTTAGTCCTGGTTTAGTCCTGGTTTAGCCCTGGTTTAGTCCTGGTTTAGTCCTGGTTTAGCCCTGGTTTAGACCTGGTTTAGTCCTGGTTTAGACCTGGTTTAGTCCTGGTTTAGTCCTGGTTTAGTCCTGGTTTAGTCCTGGTTTAGTCCTGGTTTAGTCCTGGTTTAGCCCTGGTTTAGTCCTGGTTTAGTCCTGGTTTAGCCCTGGTTTAGTCCTGGTTTAGTCCTGGTTTAGCCCTGGTTTAGTCCTGGTTTAGACCTGGTTTAGTCCTGGTTTAGTCCTGGTTTAGTCCTGGTTTGGTCCTGGTTTAGTCCTGGTTTAGTCCTGGTTTAGACCTTGTTTAGTCCTGGATTAGTCCTGGTTTAGTCCTGGTTTGGTCCTGGTTTAGTCCTGGTTTAGTCCTGGTTTAGCCCTGGTTTAGACCTGGTTTAGTCCTGGTTTAGACCTGGTTTAGTCCTGGTTTAGTCCTGGTTTAGTCCTGGTTTGGTCCTGGTTTAGTCCTGGTTTAGTCCTGGTTTAGACCTGGTTTAGTCCTGGTTTAGTCCTGGTTTAGTCCTGGTTTGGTCCTGGTTTAGTCCTGGTTTAGTCCTGGTTTAGTCCTGGTTTAGCCCTGGTTTAATCCTGGTTTAGTCCTGGTTTAGTCCTGGTTTAGACCTGGTTTAGTCCTGGTTTAGTCCTGGTTTAGTCCTGGTTTGGTCCTGGTTTAGTCCTGGTTTAGTCCTGGTTTAGTCCTGGTTTAGCCCTGGTTTAATCCTGGTTTAGTCCTGGTTTAGTCCTGGTTTATTATAAAACTATATTTCAAATACCTTCCATGAAAATCAGCTGAACATTAAAACAGTGAAGTTTCCTTTTGTTTTAGTCCAGAGCTGTTTCCTGTGTAAACTCTGAGAGGAGGCGTGGCCTGGAGCAGGAGCAGCAGAGAAAGTCCAAGAGTTCAGTCTGACTCCATTTTGAGACGACACAGAGACGACGGAGGAGGATTTATTTCTAGATACCTATTTATTTATTTCTTTAACTGTTAGGACACAAGGAAACAAGGAAGAAGGGAAGGACAGAAGGAGGTGAGGAGACAACTGGGAACAAGACAGATTCTACTCTGGAAAAGTTTTTATCCTTAAGTGAATAAATATGTGGTCCTGGTTTAGACCTGGTTTAGTCCCGGTTTAGACCTGGTTTTGGACCTGTTTTGGACCTGTTTTGGACCTGGTTTTGGACCTGTTTTGGACTTGTTTTGGACTTGTTTTGGACCTGTTTTGGACCTGGTTTTGGACCTGTTTTGGACCTGTTTTGGACCTGTTTTGGACCTGGTTTTGGACCTGTTTTGGACCTGTTTTGGACCTGTTTTGGACCTGGTTTTGGACCTGTTTTGGACTTGTTTTGGACCTGTTTTGGACCTGTTTTGGACCTGGTTTTGGACCTGTTTTGGACCTGTTTTGGACCTGTTTTGGACCTGTTTTGGACCTGGTTTTGGACCTGTTTTGGACCTGTTTTGGACTTGTTTTGGACCTGTTTTGGACCTGTTTTGGACCTGTTTTGGACTTGTTTTGGACCTGTTTTGGACCTGGTTTTGGACCTGTTTTGGACCTGTTTTGGACCTGTTTTGGACCTGTTTTGGACCTGGTTTTGGACCTGTTTTGGACCTGGTTTTGGACCTGTTTTGGACCTGGTTTTGGACCTGTTTTGGACCTGTTTTGGACCTGTTTTGGACCTGTTTTGGACCTGGTTTTGGACCTGTTTTGGACCTGTTTTGGACCTGGTTTTGGACCTGTTTTGGACCTGTTTTGGACCTGTTTTGGACCTGTTTTGGACCTGTTTTGGACCTGTTTTGGACCTGTTTTGGACCTGTTTTTGGACCTG